>OZ030011.1:106589747-107144747 GCA_964023405.1 Apodemus agrarius | reverse complement strand
AACATTTCCATGCCTCGGGGCTCAGTCTTCTGAAAATGTTCCTAGCTACTTGTAAACACATCGACTCTACTATGCCTTTGTTCATTTAAATGCATGAGTAAGTCCCATCTTACCCAGGGAAGGTTCTATCCACCGAGAGTGGAAAGATCTCAGTGAATACCTGAGGTCATCAATAGAGACAGACTTTAAAATGGGCTCTGCAGTCAATAGGAAAAGCAAGCTCTGAAGCAAGCTCCCTCCCTAAACTAGCCTTCGGGAGACCACACTGATCCACATTCAATGTTTCCATTTTTTTTTTCAAACCAACTATCAATACCCTGAATAAAACCACTGCCATACAAGTAATACCAGTCACATTCACCATGTCCAGAAGCCAGTAAAAATGATTAAACATGCAAAAAAAAAATTCTCTGCCCCAACCAGATGAGAAATCCATTCATAAAACCTTGTGTGAGAATGCACAGGATTGGCTCAGCCGTTAAAGGCTAGACTCACAACCAAAAGGATAAGGGGGTGCGCAGGGCTCAAGGGAGAAAGGATGAGCTGGAAAGGAGGAGAAAGAGGGGTGTGTGCGGCTGAGGAAGAGAAGCTGCTGCCATTATCCAGGCAGGCCTGTGTGACCCGGGGGACCTTAGTGCTCCTGTGTCTCAAGTGGGTCTCAAGTGGGTCTCGTAGCCAAACCTGGTGCTCTCTAGTCAAACACGGTGCTTTATAGAACACCTGTGGCCAGGCCAGATCAGGTAAAGACACTCTGTAAATCATGTCTGAACAAGACAGCACATTGGCCGAGCCACAAGAAGCGACATATCTGACACCCTCTAAGATGGAGGTTCTCGACCTGTGTGGGTTGAGGGTAGTTGAGGTTGAGGGACCCTTTGGGGGGGGGTCCCAAAAGAGTTATCCCAAAAATCCTACGTGTCAGATATTTATATTATAATTTGTAACAGTAGCAAAATTACAGTTATAAAGTAGCAATGAAAATAGTTTCATGGTTAAGGTCACCACAACATGAGGAACTGTATTAAAGGGTCTCGGCATTAGGAAGGTTGAGAATGATTGTCCTAAGATGAATTTTTATTTAAGCAACCACAGCGTTATCCTTAGCGCTGTTGATCTTTTTCGAAGGTGACATTTGCTGAGGTACCGAAGTGATAGAGGTTTCTTCTCCCTTCTCTACTGTGTGACAGTACCCTGTCCAGAGTGACCCCTGCTTTCTTACACCCTTTCTGAATCACCCTACCAAATCTCCCACCCTGTGAGTGTTGAGAGCCTGTGAGATGGTTCTCATTCATTGCCAATTCGGAAGGAGGTAGACTCATCTGGGAGGCAAGTCTCCGGAGCACCCAGGAGGGAATTTCTAGTTGAGGTTAATTTCAGGTGCAAAGACCCACTGTAGCTGTGGGTGGCACCTCTCCCTAGGATGGGGTTCTGCATCAAATCCAAAGAGAATGCAAGCTGAGAGTCAGCACTTATCTTTTTCCTTCAAAACTGGCTGCAATGCGACCAGCTGCTTTAAGCTCTTGCCCCCCACCCCTTCCATCCCTTGAAGGATTGTAACCAACTCTGAGCTGAAGTAAACCTCTCCTCTTTTAAGGTGCTTTTGACCGGTGGTTAGTTACACCAGTGAGAAACATCACTGTGCTGGCTGGTTTATGTCACCTCCACACAGGCTGGGGTCATCTGGAAGGAGGGAACCTCAAAGGAGAAGATGCCTCTGTAAGATCCAGCTGTAAGGCATTTTCTTAATTAGTGATTGATGGGGAGGGCCCAACCCCTGTGGTGTGGCCCTGGGCTCTATAAGAAAGCAGACCATGAGCAAGCCATGAGGAGCAAGCCAGTGAGCAGCACCCCTCTATGGTCTCTATATCAGCTCCTGCTACCAGATTCCAGCCCTGTTGGAGCTCCTGCCCTGACTTCCTTTGATGACGGTCTACAGATGTGGAAGTGTAAGCCAAATTAACCCTTTCCTCCCCGAGTTCCTTCGGCCATGGAGTTTCCTCACAGGAACGGTAGCCCTAACTAGGTAGTAAGTGCACCTCCTATCTGAATTTGCTTTGATTAATAATCAGCGTGGCTTGTGTAACACCAGGTAGGTTTTTTGGTGATCTTTGGCTGAAGGGCATTAGCAACGATTTGAGAAAAAGTTTTGGGGAGAAAATGGAATTGGCCATTGGTGGGGGAAATGTGGCAAGAGGTTGAAAAAGAAGAAACTTGGAAAACCTCCTGAGAAGGAAGGTCATTGCTAGCTTGGAGAGAGCCTAGCTGCATGTGAAAAGAAACATGGGGTTGAGTGGGAGGGACATGAGAAAACAAGGCCCGCCCTTAGAAAGTTTAAGGTGTAGCTAGCCTCATAAGTAAGTGACCACAATTAGAGAACGAAGGTACTATCTGACAGGCCCCTTGGGGAGGGGCCCCCGTAGGCACTGAAGACACAGCGGAAAAAGTCAGAGGGTAAGTGACTACACATGCCAAGAAAGAGCATGTGTGATAAAAGCACCCAACTACAGAGGCGGGCAGAGGAGGACAGAGGGGTGGGTTAGGCGAAGGACTGTCCAGGGAGGAGCGTGGTGGTGCTCTCTTCTTGCCCATGATAAGTTATAGATTTCTTTGCCTGGACCTTAGTGAATGGGCCAATACACTAAGACCTAATTTAACTAAAGATATCAATACACCCATCAATTCTGAGTGCCTCTTAGGTTTGAGGCACTGATTCAGATTCTGGGATACAGCAGTGAGCATGCAGAGAGTCCTTATCTGTATAGGACCTGTGCTCTGTTGTACAGTATATACAAAGGGTGACCTGGGGCAGTATTAAACACTATGAAAGGCCGCTTCTTTGTCAGGTTAGACTGTGCTGGGGTACAGTGGGGTGCACTTTGGAAGGGTTACTGGAAGGAAGGCTTGGCGGGAGGTAATATGTGAATAGAGTCAAGCAATGTGAGGGAGGAGCCTAGGGTAGAAGGTATATCCTGGACTCAAAGCGGAAAGACTTGAGAGAGACAGAACACTGCCAGAACATCAAGGGGGTGGGCTTATCCAGGAGGCAGCACAAGAAGAAATGGTGACTAATGATCCAGCCAGAGCAGTAGGCAGAGGAATCATAGGTTCTTACCAACACAACTGGAAAAGATCTCTGTATTCCATTAAATCTTATGGGGGTGAGATGGGATGGGGGGTGGGTGAGGGGATCCCTACAGCTGCTGGCTGCACTGGGCTTTGACCCAGTTCAAAATGGTATAAGAAAGGGACTGTCTTCAGCAGGGCCCAGCTAGAATCGGAACTAGAGCCTGGCCCTGGTAAAGCCCATTTTGTTGTTGTTGTTGTTGTTGAAGGCCTTGTACTGAACAAATAACTAAAACACTGGTTTTATGTGTCAGGGATGCCCCACTTTTGTCTCTGTGACTGCCTTGCCCTGCGCTACTGTGGGGACATGGTGGCAGAAACCAAAGTTTGGTGTGTAACTAGCAGGGCTCCCAGAGGAACACCTGTCTAGGATGGCTTCCGGGGGATCTTCCCTGCCCCACTGCCTCGCGTCCCCTCTCGAGGACCCACCTCGATAATCTCCAGCATCTCCACCCGGGTGATCTTGCCGTCACCGTCCAGATCATACATGTTGAAAGCCCAGTTCAGTTTCTGCTCAAAGCTGCCTCTGGAGGTGATGGACAGGGCACAGATGAACTCTCGGAAGTCGATGGTGCCATCCCCGTTCTTGTCGAAGGTGCGGAAGGCGTGCTGGGCGAACTTGGAGGCGTCTCCGTAGGGGAAGAACTGCAAAGAGCACACAAGTCTCCGGTCAGGAGCGGAAGCAAAGAACAGGTGCGGAGAGGCCCTAGGGTAGGGAGAGGGCAGAGGCTCGAACCACGCCCAGTGCAGTGTCGCCTGGCGGAGCATGGTTGGAGACTGTGTGGGCCTTATCTGTCAGCAGAATGCATTAGGTCAGTGACGATCAAGGAAAGGGAGGGCGAATGGGAGGCTTTCTCTCCAGTTTCCTTGAGAGCACTAGCATAGACCACTTCCTGTGGAGGCATGTCGCTTCCAGATTGATGAGGTCCCCAATCATTCAACACCTTGCTTTCCTGTAGTTCCGTTAGTCACCTCTAGGGCAGGACAGAGGCAGGTAATGCAACATAAATTTCTAGGTTCCTTTAGGGTCACCACACCACAGAATGCAGGGACCAGTTTTCTGCCCCTGTCTCTGGTGCCATGACACAGTGTGTCACCTCCCTGGGTGAGATTCCAGGTTTTGTTTTAAAAACAAGGGGCTTTTCCTTTGCAGAGAAGACATTTTAAAAAATCCATTAAAAATAGAACATGACTAGGCTTATGGCGAGAGTCATAAAGAGCTTTCTTCACAGAGCCGGCAGTCAACAGGCTGCGTGGGTGACAGACTGGACCCAGGGAGCAGAGGAGAGGACATCTGTGGGAGGGCCGAGACCTCGAGAGCCAGTTCGCTGTGGTCCTGGTGTCCCTAAGACAGGATCCCAGGCGTGCCCCACAGAGCAGGCGGTTCTGAGCACTAACGACCACATCCGTGTATCTCAAGACCCGAAACAGAAACCAAACCAGACTGCACTGTCCAAAGCATACACGGAAGGCCCGTTTGCATTCTGGATGAATATGTGGTAAATAGGAGTCACTGGCAGGGCACCAGGGTTGGTCGCTTGCCGTTCCTGCCCGCATTTTGCTTGAATGGAAGGACTATGTGAGCAGACACTACCCGATGGCCACCAGTGCGCTCCCTTTAGCCTACCTGTCCCCTTGGCCTCATTGCCCCTGGGGCCATGGCAACAATTGTGTCTTTATCTGCTAGGTTCTCCCAGAAGCACACTGGAAAGAAAGTAGATGGATTTCCTCTGGGTCCAACCAGACAGCTCAGCAGGTAAAAGCACTCGCTCTTTGACCCAAGTTTGATCCCAGGAGCTCAAGCAAAAGGAAGAGAGAGACTCGAGTCCCGCAGGTTGTCCTCTGAGCTCCGCCTCCATGCTATGGCCCCTGTGTGCCCACACTCATATGCATAGCATACTTCACAATAATAATAAAATAATTTATTAAAGTATTTTAATATTTAATATTTTATTATTACATTAATTTAATAATAAAAATAATTTTTTGAATTGGAAAAAGAAAATTCACCATAGAGGTCAAATAGGCCTCTTCATATCAGGACTCTGTGTGTATGGCCTACACAGAATTATGAGGGCAAGAGAGGCCAATGCAGACTGCGTCTAGTACAGTGGTTCTCAACTTGTGGGTTGGGACCCTTTGGGGGCGGGTGTGTATGTTTGTAGAACAACCCCTTCACAGGGGTTGCCTAAAACCCAGATATTTACCTTATAAAAGTAAATTATAAAAGTAGCAAAACTACAGCTATAAAGTAACAACAAAAATAATTTTATGGCTCAGGGTTGCCACAACATGAGGAATTATATTAAAGGGTCACAGTTGGGGGCTAGAGAGATGGCTCAGCTGTTAAGAGCCCTGGCTGTTCTTTCAGAGGTCGAGGGTTCAATTCCCAGCACCCACATGGCAGCTCACAACTGTCTGTAACTCCAGTTTCAGGGACTCTGAAGTCCTCAAACAGACATACACGCAGGCAAACACCAACACACATGAAATAAAATTTTATAAAAGGGGGGGTCATGGCATTAGGAAGGTTGGGGAGCACTGGCTCTAGTAGCTATCACTTCTCTACACTGTTCCTATTTCTGTCATTTTGCAGCAAAAATCACCCCAACATTTAGTGGCTTAAAAGAAGGGTATTTGTTTTGCTTTTTGTTTTCCATGAATGCAAACTTTCGCATTAATGAACCAGCAATAGACATAAAACCCAACAGCCCCGTGCCCCAATTAGGAAGTTGAAAAACCATTAAGGAAAAGAGCATAGGCTAGATCCATCAGGGAGTCAGAAGTCCTGGGACAAGCCATCTCTGCGTTGGAACCCAGAGGAGCGCGTGAGGCTGTTCAAGGCTTCCACAGCTTTGGAGAGCCCAGGCTCACTTTGAGAGGCCTCCTCCCGTTTCTGCCTGGTGGTCTCTCTTGGTGTCCAGTGGTAACTGAACATTCCCCGACGCTGGCAGGCCTGGAGCTTAGACCACTGCTCGAGCCTCATGTCAGTCCTTTTCTGCAAGAACCGGGAGCCTAAGGGGTTCTTTTGTCTTGAGTTTGTCAGCCAAGGCCTCTGAGGGTAAGAAGGGTGGGGCTGTCTCCATCCCAGTTACTTCCATCTTGACTGAAGCTCCCCTGAGTTCCATTCTTCAGTTTTCTGTTTTGCTTTTCATTATCTCAGAATATATGAACTTCAAAGCTACTTATTGTTTTCACCGATTTCTTCCCTTTCCTTTTTTTTTTTTTTTGAGACAGGGTCTCACTCTGCAACCCTGCTGACCTGGTACTCACTATGGAGACCAGGCTGGCCTTGAACCCCCTGCTCCTGCCTCTCAAGATCTGGGTTTACAGACACATGCCACTATATCCAGCCATCAACCTTACCTTTATGTGGTCCTGAGGGGCCAGTACTGACCTTCGTTTCATTCCTCCCAAACTGTATCCTGTTTCTCCTAACCTCCCTTTATCAGTACTTAATCAAATTTACAAGGTTTCTTTTTTTTTTGAGTACCATCCTGGATGTTGGGGATGCAGAGCCCAACAGCTTGAAGTCCTTGTGCGCCTGGACCACCTAGTCATTGTGGAAATCATCTGGAGTCTGCTGTGATTTTTTAAGCGCTAAAGAGCTGGAACACAGGGTGAACAGAGCTCCGGAGACCTTAGGAAAGGGTTCTTCAGGGAAGTGGCTTACTTTCTTGTCACGGGCTCAGTAGGATTTGCATTCATCTCCCTTCTAGCTACTGGGGGACTTGAACATGAGGTCTGAATGCCAGGTTCTACATGCGGAAAGGAGGAAATTCATACCCAACACATTCTAAGGTGCACGCTTGCTCTTGTGGGTCCTGGGTGCCAGAGGAGGGCAGCTGTCCCTGATGTGCTGCTCTGCTTGTACATAGGACTGGTGCTTCAGCTCCAGCCCCAGAATGCAGCAGAGCCAACCCTTCAAAGATTCCCCCATAGACCCCTCAGGTTTATCCGCAGCCTTCATGCCACCAGAGAGCGCTGGGCACTTTTCTGCCCCCACCCCATTCCCCCTATTTTTGGCAGGGTGATCTTTCCACTTTCTTATGTCTCTCAGCATACCTTTAAGTTAAGGGATAGCTGACAGCTTTATCCAAAAATAGCTGGGCACTGTAGGTCAGTATATTAAAAATTAATTTAGAACAGGGAAACTCTTGAGAGGAAAAGAATCGATCATAGATTTCGGACTATAAAAGTTAGATGTGCCTTGAGGAAGGTCTGTTTACTGACTCTGGTGGCCCGTGCATTTGGCTGTGGAAGAAGGGTTGGCTTGAGAGTTGTCCGCGTCTGGAGTGACCATTTCCTTTGAAAGCTCCTTCTGGCATGTTCTGAGCTTTTCTAATCAGAGCCCATCTCTCCCTTGGATGGCTCAGTCTAACCCCAGACGGCTCGTTATGGAAAAATGGATCCCGAGTCTATTCAGTCTCTTTGAGAAGAAAGCAGGGCCTTGAGCTCTAACCTATTTCTCTCAGTGAAGAACAGGGCCTGGGCATACAGCTTTTTTTTTTTTTTTTCCTCCCAATATTATTCTTGACTTTTTCCTACTTCCATATATATTGCTTCAACTTCTATATTGCATATTGATATGGAAGTAATTTTCATCATCTGAATTTTTGTTGTTGTTGTTGTTACTATTTTAAAATGGGATTCTCCTGTGGCATAGGCTGCCCTTGAATGATTAACCTGTCTGCCGGCTCCCGTCTTTTAAGTGCTAGGATTGCGGGCATGCACCACACACTGGCTTTTGAAATGAACATTGGGATTATACCTATATGTCTGTATAGGATACTACTGTTACCTCATTTAATTCTTATAATAAAACCCGGTATTATCAGTTTTAATTTAGATCCAGGCAGAGGCAGACAGATCTCTGTGACTTCGAGACCTGCCTGCCCTACAGACAGAGTTCCAGGACAGCTAAGGCAGTATAGAGAAATCTTGTCTTAACCCCTCTTTCCTCATTTTTATGTATTCATGTTTTTACTTTTATGGATCAGTAGTCAAAGCTTGAAAGAATAGGGAGTTTGTACAAGATCTAGGCTGTAAGAAGCAGGATTTGAACTGAGGTCCACCCAGCCACTTTTACCATACCTCGTGATTCTATAATCAGGAATTGGTTGAGGAAATAAACAGAAATCC
This sequence comes from Apodemus agrarius, assembly GCA_964023405.1. Classification (NCBI taxonomy): domain Eukaryota; kingdom Metazoa; phylum Chordata; class Mammalia; order Rodentia; family Muridae; genus Apodemus; species Apodemus agrarius. Next base: position 107,136,482 of record OZ030011.1, on the reverse strand, counting down.
ACCTTTGTTGAAGTGTTATATAATTCCTAGCTTCCTTCATCCCCAAAGCCTGGAATTCTCTCTTGTGTTTGTCGCCACCTGCTGGCAGTATGTATGAGCTTCAGCGAAATGGCTAAAATGGAACCCAGGATTATTTTTAAGGCTGGTTCATTCTTTAATTAAAAAAAATTTTTTTTTTCATGAGCAGCTACTATGTGCCAACATTGTATTAATTCTTGGTAACACAAATGGAAACAAATCATTAATGACGGTGGAGGAATTTATGGTAGTTTAAGTGAGAATGGCCCCATTTTCAGATTCTGGTCCCTAGTTGGTGGAACGGCTTTTGGGAAGGATTAAACCTTGTTGGTAGATGTATGTCCCTTGAGATTTCAAAAGCCCACACCATTTCCAGTTGTTCTCTGCCTGGTGCTTGTGAATCTAGGTGTGAGCTCTCAGCTACTAGTCCAGCACATGTCATATCTGCCAAGGGCTGTGCCTCCCCACCCCACCCCAGTAGTCATGGGCTCACCCTCTGAAACTGTAAGACTCAATCAACTCGTCTATAAGCTGCTTTGGTCATGGTGTCTCATCATAGCAGTAGAAAAGTAACTAAGAGAGGCTATTAATCAAAGTACTTCATAAATAAGTACAAAATGCAAATTGTATATGAGGGCAGATGTCAACTTGACATAAAACACAAACTAAAGTCACCCAAGAGGAAGAAACCTCAAAGTGTCACCCCATTGCGGATGATGATCTCATAGACGCTGTAGCTTGGAGTCCCATTTGCAGTCACCTTTATATTTCCTATATATCCCAAGATCTTACACCATCTCTTGCAGCTTACGGGTAGGGAATAGGAGAAAATGGGCCCGGGACCCCAGTTGTGGATCATGTGACCTTCCTTCTATTATGGAGTGTATATAGCATCCCTGCCATTACCGTAGGCCTGCCTATTGTGTACTATTCTGGTTCCTTTCATGACTCCTAGGTCAAGGGTGTCTTTACTCCCAGAGAGGACAGGCTGATCATGTGTTGCCTGGAGGGAGAATCTATGTCATAACAGACCTCAGTGTACGTACACTGGGCTGCTGACAAGTCCTTGAGGCTAACCTGCTTTTCAGTTTTGCCCACCAGCTTTTCAATTCCATGAGGTCTAACCCAGGGCATGGCTCCAATGCCTCGGCCTCTCTGTTAACTCCACGGACACGGGACATTGTTAGCTCCGACCTCTCTCCTGCACATCCACTCTCAGGTCTCCAGTCCATTCTCACCATCACTCCAGAGGAAGCAAGGATCCTATCAAGTCTCCAGCTGCTGTCTGAATCTTTACGTCCAGTTTCTGGCCCTTTTCCTAGGACTTCTGTTACTCCCTGAGGCTCTTGCTGTGCCCTCTGGCTACAGACCTGCTGTGTGTGTGTGTGTGTGTGTGTGTGTGTGTGTGTGTGTGTAACATTGTCCTGCATCTGCCATTGTTTGAAAGCTCCCTCTTCCCTTCTGTCCACCCACCCCAAACCCACCCCATGCTCAGTTTTCAGCTCCTGGGTCACATCAGTCTGCTGGAGTCACTCCGTGCAGCCCAGCCTTTGATGACAGTTATCACAGTTGTGGCATGCCCACAGGGCTGCTGACTTATGCCCTTTGTGAGTTAAATGGAGCAGCGAATGATGTTTGCCACCGCTTTGATCTCCAGTGCCTGGTACTAGGCCAGGCACACAATGGATGTTCCATGCGTAAGAAACAGCATAGCAAGTTAGCTCAGACAGGTGGCACCACTTGCAACCCTACCCACTGGGCAGTACCGGGGGAGAAGTGTGTTCCGAACGCTCCTGAAGTCAGCTGTGCTGAGGAAGGCTTACCATTTGCCTCAAGCCTCATTGTCATTACTACTTTAGTTGATGATTCATGGGAGATGAATCAGCCCAGAACAGCATGAGCGCCGCCCTGTCGTGTGTGTGTGTGTGTGTGTGTGTGTGTGTGTGTGTGTGTGAGAGAGAGAGAGAGAGAGAGAGAGAGAGAGAGAGAGAGAGGTCCCCTTAATTAGAGATGGTGAGTCCAAAAACCAGTTTCCTGTTAGTGTGTTCATTCAACAGACACTCACAGGAGCCTGCTGGGATCTGGCTCTAAAATGCACAGACAGGAGGGAGGCCTGGCTGGAGAGTAAGAAGGAGAAGCCCTGGGGTCTGCCCTTCTGTGGAGGCAACTAAGCAGGGGTTGATGCAACCAAGGCACATCCCAAACACCTGAGCTTCCAGGAAGGTGATTGGAGAGACAGTCCCCCCCCCCTTCTTCACCCTGGAGGACCACGCAGGTCTCAGAACTGCTTCCTTGCTCTTTGTAACAACGATCATTGTTTCCTAATGGCACCTCTCTGGCACTGTGGTGTTTACTGCAATGTACTCTGCTTTTTTTATGTTTTTTGCAAAGGACATTGGGTATTTTAGAAGAAAACTGACCTTGAGGGAAGTTTCTAGAGCAGGGAGTTTGGTTCTTGGGTCAGAGGACACATTAGGACACACGACCTAAATGAGGTGATGGGGCTCCATAGAGGCTGGCTGGCGGGGAACCCAGACATACTCACTTCCAGGTTTCCTTCCCTTTAGGATTCTTACCATAGAAAGCATCAAAGCAAAATCACCTTAAGGCTAAGGATCGTTTTGTATTTTATTCTTTATTGTATCTTTGCTTCCTCTCTGAGTTGGGCCGGGCCCATTAGGTAGGTGCTTTCGACATGCCTGTTGTAAGGATGCCACATGTTGTAGAAGAAAGGATGTAGGATTGAAATGACAGGATATCAAGGCGTGGCTTACCTCTAAGACTTCTGTTACCCTGGATGTAAAGGGAGGGATACATCGAAGAAGCTTCAGTATTACCTTCAGTTATAATTTTTAAATTAACTTTTCTGATTCTGAGTAAAATGTAAAATGTACAGGCAGAGAAACAGACAGTTAGGGAGTGGGTATAGTAGGGTATGCCTGTAATTCCAGAACTCAGGAAACCGAGGCTGGGTGACTGAAAGTTTCCATGGATCGCTGTCTCCACCTTTATATCTCTGGCTCTGGCTCTCTCTGTTGCTATCATATCTCACTGTCGTCCCTTTTGGAGGTATTAGAGATCCTGAAGTGTACTGTTGGCTATATGGACCAAATCAATTCTCTTTCCTCCCACTCGAAACACAATTTTCAGTGTAAATTGGGTCAAAGGTGGTTTGATTAGGGAAAGGGGATTCCTCCCGTTCTTTGCTTGATGATAATCGTGAGTCACCAATTTGTTACAAAAATGGGAGGTCAATAATAAATCACAGCCTGAGAATCGTCATGCGTTTCCATTTAGAGTCAATGTGGTGTATTAGAAAGAAGGTTCATTTGATGCTCTTAAAGCTAATTGATTCTGAAATTAGGCAGTAGGTAAGCATCCTCGGAGGTGCTGGGGGAAGCACGGCTGTCACAGGGAGAGAGGGAATGCGGCTACTCACCCAGTTTTCTCTTTCATTGTTCTTCTCAAGTGGACGACATGTCAGATTTTACCTGATGGTCTGTTTTCTCCCTGACTTCTCCAGAACAAAGCAGTCTACTTACGATCAATTCATTTCATCCCACCCAACTCATCTCACGACATCTCAGGGGCGCTGAGTGCCCAGCCTGGCTATCTCTCAGAATCCTACATCATTAGGTCACCAATGCAATCCAAGGGGACTGGTGACAGCAGTGACAACCCATGGTAAGGACATTCCGGTTGTGAAAGAGGAATGATTGTGACAAATGACCGTGTCCAGTCTCGATGCAGGAATACACGTACGCCCTCTGTCGTCCGAAGGAAGGAACTGACCTACCAACCCTCGCATGCGCTTTTAAACTCTGCCATCCGCCACTGCCATGTCTTCAACTTCCCGATTATACAATCCACATAGTCTCATCTCTGCGAAGGCAGGTGTAGAATGAAGTTTGATAACAGAAGAAAAAAAAAAAACAAAGAAATCCTGTCACGTAAAGAAGAGAGGGTGGGGGGCTGGGAAGAAAGCTCAGTTTAGGTAAAGTGATTGAAGACCTGAGTTTGAACCTAAGGACCTATGTATAAAAGAAAGTAGGCTAGGTGCTGTGGGTCGAGCGAAGCCTGGTGAAAGTGAGGGCAGGTGGATCTCTGGGGCTCACTGGCTAGCTAGCTTAGACTACTCGGTGAGTTTCAGGCCAAGTAAAAGAACTTGTCTCAAAATCAGAAAATACACACTCTACAGATCCCAAGCAAAACAGACAAACCAAAAAAATCAAAGTGGAAAGCACTTGAGCAGTGACACTGGAGCCTGATCCCTGGCCTCCTTATACTGTGTATCCATGGGCACTCCCTGCATATGTGCATTTCCATGAATGGACATATGTACGTGCATGCATGCGTGTGTGTACACACACACACACACACACACACACACACACACACTTTGGGGACCAAATTCCAGGGATTTGGGATTGGATCTCACTTGTGTAATTTACCAGATGTAGGACTTTGATCAAAAGGTTCGTAATGACTTCCAAAGCCCTGGCTAGCTCATAAGAACAAGGGGTCGAGTTGCGCGTGAGCTGGCTGCTGGGCTGATCGACTCACGGATAACACGGATTGAGTTAGAGTGCCCGGGATTGGAGCCTGCCCTTCCACTTGCACTGAGCTGGTGGACTGACCAGATGATGGTATGCTGACTCCTGCATGGTGTTTGCCTGATGATAAGTCAGCAAATGAAAGAGACTGTTGTCGTTCATACTATTACTTCTTTATGTCTGAGCAAGGCTGTGCTCCATACATGTGCCAAGAATCTGAAGAACTTTGAAGTAAAAGAAAACCACAGGTGGTGACGTTTCACTCATCATTTGCCCTTCTTCTTCTTGTTCTTTTTCCTTCTCCCTTCTTCCTTCCTTCTTTCCTTCCTTCCTCCCTCCCTCCCTCCCTCCCTCCCTCTCCCTCTTTCTTTCTTTCTTTCTTTCTTTCTTTCTTTCTTTCTTTCTTTCTTTCTTCCTTCCTTCCTTCCTTCCTTCCTTCCTTTCTTTCTTTCTTTCTTTCTTTCTTTCTTCTTCCTTCTATCTTTCTTATCCTCCTTTTCTAAAAACTGAGCCCCATATGTCCCATACTGGCTTCCAACCCGACTAGTAGCTGAGGATGACCTTGTACTTCCAATCTTTTTACCTTTAGTTCTCCAGTACTGGGATTATAGGTGTGAGCTTCCGAGTCCCATTTATGTGGTGCTGGATATTGAACTGAGTTACATCCCAGCCCTGTTTCATTCTTTTATGGAGAAAGACATGAGTGAATAACCAGTAATAATCATCCTATGTATCTCCATTATGGACTAGGTTTTGGCTAGGCTTAAATGTATGCAGAAAAGCATTAACAATGGCCTGGTCTCGTGTGTCTGGCAAGGCAAGTGTAGAGTCATAAACTTAGGAACACAAGGAAGGGCAAAGGTGAACTCAGTTGGCCAGTAATAGGGCTATGGGTGTTTCCCGGCAGTCTGTGTAGGGCATATGCTGGCCCATCTGTGTTTACAGTCAAGCCCATGTCGACCCAGGTCATCCAGATAAACATCTGGTTGGGATCAGTGATCCAGCTGAGGCAAGGGATGGAGCCAACAGGAAAAGCTCTGGGGAGTTCAGGTTTTCTTTTTTCCTTTTCTGGATAGCTTGGGCGACATACGCCTTCCTGCCACCAGTTTCTAGGAGACCAGCAAGTGCAGATACTCTCAGAGGAATACCAGGAAATCCCCAGCTTTCTTTTTATATGGTGCTAGGTCCAGAGGCTAGGTTTAGGAGGAAGTCTTGTTTGAAATAATCAAATCTCGAAATCACCAGCGGGGTGAAGGGAATGTGGGGGATGGGACAAGGGCTTTCTTGGGACAAACCAATCCATTCAGTTTTTAGAATTTATGCACAGAAATACAAGGAACTGGATCACACCGCGTAGGGCGGCTATACCAGGACTTTGGAGACCTTGCTATCTACAGAGACAAATCTATGAGAGACCCGAGTACCCTCAGGATATGTTCTAGAAAGGACCTTCCCTCTGCATCACTTTCCTTCTCACCTCAATCAACTCCTTGCTCTTTGCTGGATCTTTCCCCAGGGAGTAATGTCAGAAAAGGTCTATCCATGCCGAACCCAACGGCACCAAATGGGGATTCGCTGTGGGTTCACGTACTCATGCATACGATCCTCTGTCAACCCCATGATCTAAGTACCACTGCTATCCCATTACACAGGTAAGTAAATAGAGGTATTAGGCCAGTGATCCTCAGCCTGTGGATCAGGACCCCTTTGGGTGTAGAATGACCCTTTCATAGGAATCATCTAAGACCATCAGAAATATCAGCTTTTTACATTAGGATTCATAACAGTAGCAAAATTAGTTATGAAACAGCAATGAAATAATCTTATGGTTGGGGTATCACCGCCATGTGAAGAACTGTATTAGAGGGTCACAGCATGGTGTGAGGCTATTATGGACCTTGTCTATCTATGGTCACATACCTAGTTAGTGGCTGGGTCTTGAACTCAGGCAATTTAGACCTAGATCTCGACATTCCATACTTCTCGTCAAACTAAAATGCAAACACAGATGTGATCAAGTGCAGATTCTCCACTCTGTCATTATGGGACATCTGCACCGATGGTAGTGAGATTGCCTGGGGCTCAGCAGTTCTTGGAAATCTCAGATGAGTCAAAATGCTCAGACATGGTTTAGTGCCTGTGGCCTCTGCCAAAACCACAGGGTTCTTGATTTACTTGTTCAAGAAGATCCAGGTGTGTGTGTGTGTGTGTGTGTGTGTGTGTGTATGTGTGTGTGTGTTTGTGTGCGCATACTCATGATTGTGTATATATGTATGCATGTGTGTACATGTATGTGCATATGCTTGTGTGTATGTATATATATATTTGTGTATGTCTATGCATGTCTATGTGCCTGCATGTGTATTTATGTGTGAGTGCATGTATGAGTTTACCGTGAATGTGTGTGAGTGCATATAGATGTGTTTAGTGTATGAAAATGTACATGTGCAAGTATGTGTGTTTATATGAATGTCTTTGTTGTTTGAGAATGTGTGTGTGCATGGATGTGCCTATATTAAATGTGTGTATTTGTGTGTATAAGTGTGTGAATGTGTTCCTAGGGAGTGTCATGTGGGCTACACCTAAGGAGGTAGTGCATCAATTGAAGGACACAGCAGAGGTATCTGCCTGTGGTTAGAGTTTGCATCACATGCTAGCCTACACACCTGTTGTAGTGGGTACAGTACAAACACACCACAACCGGCTCTAACCGGCCTGAACAGAGCTGGGCTTCTTAAACCATCCTGAACAAGTTCATCTCTTGGAGTCTTGGAGAAAATAAAAATTCTCACTGGGACCAGTTTGGAAGGGATCTGGGTTCTGCAAATTGACAACATCACTAGAACTGCCTTCTCTGATTCCACTGGGGGTCTGATGACTTCTCTGGGGTCTTCAGGGTCTGATGCAGGAAACTTAGACATGCTGGACAGTCATGGAGGCGTCCTGGAATGTGGCTGAGGTTGGCAGTCACCTTCCTGGGCATACAGAACAGGCAGTGTTGGAACTGAAGCCCGGGCTGTAGCTGCCCAGTGACTCAACTGAGCCTGCTGGGAGGCTTGGAGAATGGTGCTGGGGGTGGGGCTAGGCCTGGGGAGTCTCCCTGCCACCCGTCCTTGTTTATTGTTGTCCTGACTCCCAGCAGGGAAGCGCTCCTCTCACAGTTCCATATTTATCTCTGAGTCTGCAGGGAAAGAAGAGAGCTGCCTCCCACCGCCTGCCTCCCAGGGCTCCCTCCAGCAGGATCATGAATAAAGATGCCTCTCCTTGGAGAGATCTCCAGGTCTTCCCTCTGGAGAGGGCAGGGCGAGTGGTCCTTGAGAGTGGAACTCAGGCGAACCCAAGGATGGGGAAGGACTGATCTGGTGTTGGAGGGAGGCAGAGTGGGGGTGTCACCTAAAGCACCTGGATCATTTCTTCACTTGATGCTTCCATTTCTCTGCCTACAGACCAAGAACAGGATCAGAATGCCTGAGGGGCTCCCTACCAGGTGAAGCTTTACAGCGATTGACCCAGAAAGGAAGGGAAATATTTTCTAACTTCCAAAGCACACTCCAGATACAGGGCAGACCGTGTGGGTACCTCTGGAAAAGGACAAGGGGACACAGTTTTAAAGCTGGGTTCGATTTAGCCCATCCTTTGCAAAAGCCGTCACGTCACACCAGTATCATGTCAACACTGAATCAACATGAAAGCTGTGAATGAGATGCCCTTTTTCTGGATGGGGGGTGGGAGGGTCTTTGAAATCACTGCCCTCCGCCCCTCCTAGCTTCATTCTAAGTGCTCAATAGCCTCCAGAGGCTTTCGGCTAGCAACAACTGCTTAAGCTTTTAAGCGGCTCTCACTATACCAAGGAGTGTATTGTTAAATACGCTGTGAGAACATACATGAACTCCAGAAATATGTACCTGTCACAACACAGGCATTTGGCGTTTTCGTGTGAACTAGGAGAGCTGCGAGCCTGTGAGAACAGGCTGAAGCACCCTGCCCTCTGGGTCAGAAGGCTACAGAGCTCCGAGGTCAGTGAGAGGCAAGCAGCCATGTATGTGTGGGTCGTGGTGGGATCCGTGGTTTCCACATGCTACGCAGAAGAGGATGGTTCTCCAGGCGCACACCCTGCAGCTCAGCCTCACGCTCTCTCCACACCGGCTCTTCACCTACTTTTCCTCATAGAGAGCGTGTGAAGCCTTTGTACCAGAGCAACGCCTTCCAGGTCCCTAAAAATCTGCTTCGTATTTCCTCTTTCCCGGTTACTGCGCATCAGAGATGCTGCAGAAATTACCCTGACTTTATGTAACATCCCTGAAAACGTTCGTTACCTCAGCGAATCCCGACTTCCTGTTCCCTAGAGATAGAACGTTTTTTTTTTTCTTGCTCCAAGAAGCAACAGTGTCTGGCCCAGCCTACTGTTGTCTTAGAGCAATGAGTGAGCTGTAGGGGGTCACATCAACACCCTCCCCATCCCCCCCAGGGTGCATTTCTGAAATGTGACTGAAAAGAGCTCTGTGTTTCTGAGCCTCAGTTTTGGGGTGTGTAAAGATGTCTGTTCCCTAACGTGCCTGGGAGAGTTGATGCAATAGCTTATGTAAAGCATTTGTAAGATGCCAAGCGCAAAGAAGATGCTAAAAAAAGCGACCCATTCCCAGTTCTCTTGCTGTTGTCATGTGGATACTAGTTGTAGAGTCTATTTCATAATTTGTAATGTCTCTGAAGACTAGAAAGGACACAATTGACTTCACATCTATTGACACACACCATTTTAACTCCTTTTGTTTGTTTCTTTTAGTTCCTACAGCAGACCTAAAAGGTGGAGCTTGTAGATAAGGAAACAGCACAGAGAGGCAGTGTTACTTCATAAGGTCACACAGGAAACGGTAGAGCTAAGATACAAGTGCGGGAAGGCCAACTGCAGAGCCCCCCTGGCGGCACAGATGAAGGGATTTCTGACCTCAAGCTCTGAGATCATGCAGGATAGGAACCCAAACCCTGATCTCGTCAGAGTCCCATCGTGGTTATTTAGAGTTTTCCATTTGCCCACTACCTATTATCAGTCCTGCTTGTGGCTGCCCTGCTGCCCAGGGCTTTCTCTGGGCAGGAATGCTGGGTGTATCATTCCCAGCAGACCTCTGATAGTTCCAGTTCACTCTACCAACGTGGATCGTTTCTTTGGAGGACTAGACATTCCGACTCTGCAGCCCAGATACCTCCTCAGGACCCTACCCGGCCCAAGCCCTGTGGCTGTAGCAACTGGAGTGCTAATCCCAAAGCTTTTTAAGTAGTGGAGTTCCCTGAGATCTGTGGAAGGATGCGCTTGGGGTGTCAAAGGTAGGTCTGCGTGTGCACAGAGGGTGTGCGTGCGTGCGTGCGTGCGTGCGTGCGTGCGTGTGTGTGTGTGTGTGTGTGTGTGTCTGTGTGTCTGTGTGGTGGAGCTGGACTGGAGTCTGAGCCTGCTTCCCTTTATTCATATCCCCAGTCAGCCTGAGCCCACCACTTGGGGGCAGCACTGTTTCTACGTTTAGAAACAGTAAGGCATTCTTGAAGCTGGACTCTTGGTGAGACTGCAAGAGGCTACGCGGGTCAGAGGGATTCTATGAAGAAGGCGAAGGCACAGCACCGGGTACACAGAGGGCATGAGGCTGAGTGGTAGGCTATGCACTCGAGGGAACCATTCTATTACAGTAGTCAGAATCCTAGCTACCGATTGCCCATCCTCTACCTTCCCCTATTCCTCCCTAAGAATCTTCTTGCTTTGTTGGTCCAGAGAAATGGTGGTGCCAGGTGGTGAACACAGTGAGTCTTTGCCTTGGCTTCCTTTGCGCCTAGATGCATGGCATGGGCACCCCCACTGATACACACAGTGTTTGCCTTGCTGCCTTTCTGCATGGTATGCTGAAAAGACCCCAAATCAACAGTCTGGAGAGGAAGGAGACAACTACCTGCTTCTTTCTCTGAGGATTGCAGGGTAGTATGCCTCCGCTCTGGCTAAGACACTACACCTGATCTGTGGAGCCCCGCATGAAATGAAAATGGGGAGCCTCTTTGCTTTAAACATTCTGAAGAATTTCAAGATGGGGATAGTATCATTCTAGTCCAAATGGGAGCTGCTTTAGAGCATGGAGTCCTGAGTGGCCATTTAGACTTTTAGTCTCTAGCAAAGTCTTGGGAAAGCAGCACACGAGTCTTGCCTGCATCAGACCCATGCCTCCAGCATGAGCTAGAGTGAATGCAAATTTGAAATTATTTCGTGCAAGCTCTTGGGTGTCCTTATCACCCATACCATAGAAGGTATCACTTTGCCGAGCCAATTCCACAAGGGCTTCTGAGCTTGGGCCTTGAGAACATTTCCAGTTTCATCGAGTGTCCAGTCTCAGGCACGTCAATCCTGTATTGATTATAAGGAATCTTTCTGGGTTCTACCCACACTCCTCCTGCTGGGTACCTCGTCACCTCCATCTCTTGATGGCTCCCACTGGTTCTTTGTATCTCTCCTAAAAGGGAGCTTCAGAGCTTCTTCTTTTTCAGTCCCAACCCTGTAGCATTTCCACCCCGCACTGAAACAGCGATGATGCCCTCTCTGATGGCTGTCAGCATCCTGTATCCTCCATGGTAATGCACCGCCCCCACATCTCTGCTATAATGCCCTTCAGAGAATGCTCAGCCTGACTTACTTATGGGTCCTCAGTGCTTTAGAGCACAGAGTCCTGAATTAACATTTCCTGACTGATTCAATAGCTGAAAGTGGCCTTTTCCCCAGCTCTGTCACAGACAGTTCTTTTCTTGGTTTCACTTTTAAATTAAACCAAGAGGTATTTTTAAGGCCAATACCAGCATTTCCTTTCTTCATAGTTCTTCCTGAAGGAAGGCTTGCTGAAGGACGTGTGTAGCATATGCTTTTTAAAAACACGTAAGCTCCTTCCGTGCAGCTGGTATTTTCTCCTGACTATAAAGACAAAACACATTTATGAAAACAAAATTCGAACCATAGCGACAAAGGGATAATTATCCAAGGCCCTACCACTGACAGGTATCCGCCACTCGCCGTGGATATTTTTTAGTACTCATCCATTGATTTGATAACTATTTATTGAACACTGATAATGTTTCAGGCCTCAGGGACTGAGAAGTGAGTCATACTGAGAGGAAAAAAAATCCATATACGTGTTCCATTCATCGCTTGTGTGTGGCTGTATGACTTGCTGCCAGTTCACAGCAATCTGCCCACACGTGTAAAGTGTAATTACTCTTATGACTGCATGTTCTCACTTCCTGATATGCTGTTTAAATCTTCATGTCACTGTTTTTTAAAGTTTATTTATTTCATGTAGATGCGTGCTCTATCTATCTATCTCTATATATGTCTGCATGCTGGAAGAGAGCATCAGATGCCAGTATAGATGGTTGTGAGCCACTGTGTGGTTGCTGGGAATTGAACTCAGGACATCTGGAAGAGCAGACAGTGCTCTTAACCACTGAGCCATCTCTCTAGCCCCACATATCATTGGTTTTAAATATGTTTTTTCCCAAACAAGTTAATACTACTGTGCATAATATTATATAATTTACTTAATAAAATACAATGTATGTATGTATGTATGTATGCATGTATGTATGTATGTATGCATGTATGTATGTATGTATGTATGTATTTACTTATGTGTAGTGTGGTGCCCAGTGCCTCATGCATAGTTGGTAAGTCTACTGAGTTACGCTTCGGTTCTCAAGTAATGGTTGAAAACATCATTGCCACTAAAGCTTGGTAAAATAATTCCATTTATAAAAACAATTTAGTTATCTTCTAAGCACAAATTACTGGCAAAGAAATGAACACACGTGACTCTTGACCCAATATTATCAGAGGACCATGGGACAGCTAATGGAGATGCCCATTCATTGTCCAGAGCGTGGAGCGTTATCTTCCTAGCCTTGCTTTTGATTGGGCAAGAATGATGCTACTTCAGGATAAAAGCACTGCCATGTTTCTCTGACTTCTAGTGAGGTTGAATGTCTTTTGTATGCTTCTTAGAAAACCATTAGCAACTTTCTTTGTTTTTCTGTACCAAAGTTTAGAATCAGGTGCATGCAACTTGGTGCAGAACACATGTGGCCCAGGGCATACCTATAAGCACAAGGTCCAACAAATACATTGGAGGTGATGTCATACCAGTATCAAAAAGTTGGGCCCTGTGGCAAACGCCTCAGTGTTTTTCTAGATGACTCTTGGTTTTGGCGTCATACTTTATTGTTGTTTATAAATTATTTCTTAAAGTCATGTGTGTGTGTGTGTGTGTGTGTGTGTGTCTGTGTGTGTGTGTGTGTGTGTATATACATGTCTATGTCAGAACGTATGTATGTGGCCCTTGCAGGCCAAAAGCTGTGGGAACCCCCAGAGCTAGACTTCCAGGTAGTTATGAGCCACGAACTGGAGATGCTGAGAGCTGGATCTCAGGTCTCCTGCAAGAGCGCTGTGTGCTCTTACCTTCTGAATTGTCTTCTCATCCCTGAGAGTCAGCATAACGTTCTTTATTTTCTTCTAATTCCTGCTCCCCTCTCTGTCCATTAGTCTTTGAAAGTCACATTTATTTATGCATTAAATGACTGGACCACTGTTAACATGAGTTCATGGAGTCAGTTTTCTCTCACTGTCTTGAATCGTCACTTTATCCTGCACATTGAAACCTATGTCTGAACTAGTTCTTCTCTCTTTGACTATCAGCCTATTCCCCTGTCAATACTATAGTATTTTAATTTTCACAAGCTTTTATTTTGCCACTCAGAAGATACTTTTATCCCTCTTCTTTTTATCATTACTAAAAAATATTCTTTCAGAGGAACCTGAAAATAATTATGCCAACCAAATCAAGCAAAAACCACGAGGTGAGATTGCTTTGAGCTGCTCTGTTCACTGAGGGGGATGCTAATGTCTTTATGACGGCACTCTTCCTGTCTAAGAACAAGGGAGATTGTAGGTTAATTTACGTCTTCCCAATTGACTAGGCTCTGGGGTATCCACAGCATTCCCCTTTCTCACGGGGTTGCAAACTTGGAGTTCTACAAAGGAGACGCTGAATCTTTCAAGTGACTCAAGGGGACATACTAGGGTAGAAGCCACTGCAACTGCAAGCCACTTCCAGCAGAGTCGAGCCTGCTGGATACAGAAGGGGCCCATCTAGAAAGGGGATTTAGAAATAGATATCTCCTTCTGGAGCAATAACTGTGGCCTAAAATTTATCAGTGCAGCTGAGAAGACATTGTTCAGTCAGAGTAAGTACTTGCTGACCCAGTTTACCTTCTAGAACAATGGTTTTTAACCTTCCTAATGGTGCAACCCTTTAATACAGTTCCTCGTTGTTGTGGTGATCCACCAACCACAATAATTTTGTTGCTACTTCATAATTGTAAATTTGCTACCATTATGAATCATAACATAAATATCTGTGTCTTATGGTCTTAGGTGACCCTTGTGAAACAGTCACTTGACCCCCCCAAAGGGTCGTGGCCCACAGGTTGAGAACCACTGTTCTAGGCTAAGTGCATTTTGGAGCCATCTCATTGCATTCTATTATTAAGTCTGTGCCGTTGCATCATGGGAAGGGTGCTAAGGACTTGGTGACTCACTAAGGTCTTATCACTAGTGCTTAAGATCTTTCTACTTTCTAGACTTTCAACAGAATCACTCTGCTCTGATTCTGACTGAATTAGGCCCCAGAGACCTCCATGTGTGTGTGTGTGTGTGTGTGGAGGTGAAGGGTACAGCTGCTGCCCTAAAGGGCAGGACCATCTCTGGAGCCCTACACTGGGCAGTCTGAAGCAGGGCCAGGTGGGGAGAGGCCCAGGGAAGGTGTGGCAATGGCACGTGATTTGAGTTGATACTAATCTTCCAGGATTTTACCTGGCTCTAATCCCTGTCTTAAAGACTGGCGTTCTTTTTGTCTGGCTGAACCAAAGAGTTATGAAATCAAGACAAGGAAAAAGCTGAGGTGTGGTAACTATGGGCACAGGAGACCAAAGCAGGCAGCCCGAGGTAGAGAACGAGGTTGCAGGAAGGCACATTTCTTATTTGAATGTGGACCGCAAAGAAGGCTGGTCTCTGAGCTCTGCTGTGTGGCTGGAAGAGAGTCCATCTTAGTCAGGAGACCAAGTTGCCCACTGCTGCCAGGATTCTGTTGGCGGGAACCATGGGCCTGTCTAAGCTCATTCCTCTACACACCAGGGTGGTAGATGAGCAATTGGATCTCCTCACAGCTTGGGAGTAGGTGCCTACCAGAGGAGCAGGGCTCTGAACTTTTCTACTGCCATTTTAAATGGAGGTAGACATGCCATCACATTACAACCTACTTAGGAACACTCAGGTTACCATAACATCCCTTCTTCCTGGGATAGAGCTATGCACCCACAACCCTGCCTTATTTAATGTCACTCAGGACCCAGAATTCTCTAAAACATAGATCTCACCATACCTACTCTTCACCTTTAATAACTACCTTCTCTGACCCTTCTTATATAGTGGAAACAACATAGATCAGGAGACAGTGCTTGAGAATGGTGCTGATGGACCTTCAACATAGACTACCAACCTATTATGTGCCCTCCTCCCAGAACTCTGTATAGACTTACTAATTATTTGCTTTCATATAATTCTTCATGTTCCAATTGCCTTTCATACGAGGTCAAGCCTGGGCTTGTTGGGTCACCAGTATGTACTAGACCCAGATGAATCTAGCGAGTATAAGATGCAGCGACTGCTCTCAATAACTCCGTTATGGCTGTTGTTTACATAGCCTGAACTCTTTCCCCAGCACTGGGACTTCCTTAACCTTCTATCTGCTGTTCCTCCTGTGGTGCTCATCCTATCCTGTGCTCCCTTATTTTATGGCTAAATGTCCACATCTGCCTTGCTACACTGGCGTAACATGATCGAGGAGAGGAAGCTGTACCTCAAAGCTCAGAGCAGGGCAGAGGATGCGTGCTTGACTTGAGAGCCAGCTTGAGACTTGTATTCATGTAAATGTATCATAAGTGTTTGCGGTGTTTCTGTCTGGATCCCTGTCACTCCCAGCAGCGAGGTGGAAGGCAGTGGCCCAGAGTCTTGGTTTGTGCTCTGGCCCCAAAGTTTTTGGGGTGCAATGTTGACATGAATAGAAGGCTGCTGGGATGATTCGGGAACAGTGGCATTGGATAAGATAGTTATTTTTTATTGCTACTAAAAGTCTTCCCAGGCCTGACTCTATCTGGGAGTCTCTGCAGCAGAGATGTTGAAAGCAGTAGGTCCAGGCCAACGGTCAGAACAAGTTGGCAGTGATGCGGACATCGTAATGTCATGATTCTTGATGCGAATCACCCTATGGATGAACACAGAAGCCTTCTCAGTGCTCTTCTGATTCTCCTAGTGAGAGTTCTAGTCAGCGGCAGGGAGATACCTGCTCTGTCCTCAAGTTTCTGCCAGTGCTGAAAGCCAGCAAAGTGCTAAGCGCTCGCATTTTTAGTTGCAAAGTCACGGGTAATTGGGGTCAACCATATGCTGATGGAGTCCAGGGAAACACGCCTGCTCAGCTTGGGTGCTCAGTCCTGCATCCAGCCCTTCTTTCCCTGGTCCACAGAGAAAGCCTGTTGTCTCCTCTCCAGCAAGTGAGGTGTGGTGAGTGGGGATGGGTGAATATCCCCCATGGTGGGCTCAAGTGTGGCTGCACGAGAAAGGTAGGCCCCTTCATGGAAGGAGAACTGGCTTTTGCTTCTTAGTTGGAGGTTCCTTAGGCAGTTGCTTGGTGACTGCTGGGCTTCTGACTGCGTGAAGAGACACAGAGACACGGAACAGAGGAGGGTGCTGAGGAGGCAGTTCCCCATTTCTATCAACTTCTCATATTTCTAGACCCTAAATGCCCAGTTTGTAGATTCTGCTTGTACGCACAGGTCTACAAGGTAGCCTATGTAGTAGCTAAAGGGGTGGGGGCATATCAGTGAAGACGGAGCTCCCAAGAAACAGCCATGATTTTGAGGTACTGTCCCAGGATAAGCCTACTCCTTATTGATGGAGCTCATGGGAGATGCGGCCCGACCTCAGGAGCCCGGGGAACTAGAAGAACAGCTATGGGAGAGATGCCTCCTGGCTTGTTTCATGCAGTGACTAGCTTCCTGGGTTGCCCTTTGGTCTGCTCCACCCCAGTGTGTAAAAGAGCATGGTAGTAGTCAAGGAAGGATGTGGAACAAAGTGTATGAGTGATGGGTGCCACGCCCACTCCCTGCCTCCTCGCAGACAGTCAAATTGTGCTGGGGAGAGAAGACACGCTGTGAATTGAGGTAGAGATGGATCTCTGAATGAGTAGGACTATAACCAGTGACTAAAAGTAACTGGGAATGTGGGGAGTCTCGTCAAGCAGGTAAGACACAGAATGGGGAAGTTTACTATACTATGGTTGCTGTGTGGAGTTAGAAAGAAGAAACATCATTTGCCCCATCCCCTGGGTAGCAGTCATTTTGCCCAGGCAATCTCATTTAACAATGATACATTTGACTATGGTTCATTGTATTAGTTTACTGTTGCTGCTACAATCTCAAATTTGACTGAATCAATACATGTTTACGTTTTCCAATTCAGAAGGAAAGAGAGTGACATGTTCTCTTGGGTGTCAGTCATGGTGTGGCAGCACCACATACCTGGTGTCTCCAGAAGGATCCAGGCTAGTGCTTCTTGCTTCCCAAGGCTTACTGTCATCTCTTGGCTTGTGGTCTTCCCTTTCCATCTCAGAAGCCAGAGGTGGTAGGCTCAGTCCTTTCCTTGACACTCAACTTTCAAACTGTAACACAGCTGACATTTTGCAAATATCTACTTTTGTCTTCCAGGAATGTTGTTTCTCTTTGTTTATTCAAGTCCTCTTTTTGTCATCAATAATGTTTTCTTCAAATAACCCTACTCTTATTTCCTAAAGCTTACAACTTGACATTTAATTCCTATTATAGGCTAGTTTATTTATAGTATATAGGAGAGGCAAGGGTCTTTGTGTTTTTGGTGACTACTTCTAAATATGTAAAGTGAATCACTATTCATCTATTTTCTTTTTTGCTGTTGATTCTCATGACTTTTTGAGGGATATTTGAGCTCTCTCAGTAATGAAAAATGTACTTCTTCTTTTCTGGTACTAGTATTACTTTCCTATCATAATCCACCAGGAGAATTTCCATGACAAATGAAAGTAATCAAAGGTCATAAGCATCCCTTCCTCAGATTGGGTTGCATAGATGTTTATGTCTAAGGAAAATGAAAGCTATGGAGGTTTGTGGCAGCAAGGCTTCCTGAAACTACAGACTTTACTTTGGTTATCAATTTTTCTTTTTAAGATGATTTTATATGAACCTATTCAAATAACTGTTTAGTTTAACATATTGATACAATTATATTACAAAGTATAATTTTTCTAGTGCTAAACTGTCTTTGGACTCCTGACAAAATAGCTCACTTGATTGTGGGTGAGGGATTATTTTAATATGCATGGAATGTCACTGACTTGTGTGTCTACATTTAGAGTGGAGGAGGTTCGTCAGAAGGTCTGGAGAAGGCTGATTGCTTTGGGATGTCCCTGGGCTCCATATCTATGATGGATGACAGGAGGAGGGAGCCAAGCAGAGGGATACAGAGGAAGTAAGGGGGGCATACAAGGCTGTGGGGAAACCATCACTATTCAGAAGCGTTTTTGGTGATAGTGCATCAGGGTCTTCTCAGCTGTCCAGAATTGAAAAAAAAAAAAAAAAGAGGAGTTTCTCTAGACACTGCTGTCTTTTACAGGACTGCCTGGACAGATTTCTGGTAAAAAGAGAGATATTGGAGTGAGTATGTATGTGCACTTGCACATAAATATGAGTGAGTGAGTGTGTGTGTATGTGTGTGTGTATGTGTGTGTGTGCGTGCACAGTGTTCTTGCACATGGACATTGTTTTAAGATGTCATCCTTCATAAGGTTTGTTCCTGTCCAAAACAAGAAATGGCCAAATTTCTCCTGACCAATCATTATGTAACACAAGTCTATTATAATTTTCCTACTTGCTTATTCTACTCATTAGCACTTGATTATACAAATATTCCCTTAAGGTTTTTATTATGCTTAGATATGATACATTTGAAACTGCTCTCCTTCAAAAACAACGTACCATTTAAGTTACCCTTTCCTAGTAAGTTTAACCCACAGGTTTCTTTCTTTTTTTTTTTTTTTTTTTTGGTTTTTTTCGAGACAGGGTTTCTCTGTGTATCCCTGGCTGTCCTGGAACTCACTCTGTAGACCAGGCTGGCCTCGAACTCAGAAATCCACCTGCCTCTGCCTCCCAAGTGCTGGGATTACAGGCGTGCACCACCATGCCCAGCTCACAGGTTTCTTTATATTCTTCTTCTCTTGAACATGTTAGGAGTTTCTCTGTAATTTTTCCCAATACAAACACACACACACACACACACACACACACACACACACACACACACATATATATATATATATATATATATTTCATTTCTGAGGTTTAGAATCTTTGTAAGTTGTCCTGGCTAGTTTTATGTCAACTTGATTCAAACTAGAATTCTCTGAAAGGAGGGAGCCTCCATTGAGAAATGCCTTGGAAGGATCCAGGATAACGTAAGGCATTTTCTCAATTAGTGATTGGGGGGAGGGCATAGTCCATTGTGGGTGGTGCCATTCCTGGGCTGGTGGTCCTGGGTTCTATAAGAGAGCAGACTGAGCAAGCCATGTGGAGCAAGCCAGTAAGCAGCACCCTTCCATGGCCTCTGCATCAGCTTCTGCCTCCAGAATCCTTCCCAATTTGAGTTTCTGTCCTGAGTTTCTTCAGTGATGAACAGTGCTGTGGAAGTGTAAGCCAAATAAACCCTTTCCTTCCCAACTAGCTTTTAGGTCATGTCATTTTGCCGAAGCAAGAGAAACCCTAACTAAGATATAAGTCATTAGATTGAAAAACAATAATGAGTGCGTTTATGATAGATATTCAGGACCATTTGTGTACTGTCTGTGTCCTGTTCTAAATTATTTCACATTGTATGAAAAAATTCCTTTCGTTCTGGGTGATGCCAGTTTTATAGAGCCACAGTTTATTCCATTTTGGATACAAATGAGGACACATAATGATTCTTCATTTTGTGAAACTAGACAACCACCAAGATGAACTGTGAGGCACAGACTGATGAGTGACTGTTGTGGTTTGAGTAAAATTGGCTCCCATAGGTCCATAGGGAGTAACACTATTAGGAGGTGTGGTCTTGTTCAAGGTAGTGTCTCACTAGAGATGAGATAAGAGAACTCAGAAGCTCAAGCCAGGCCTAGTGGCTCACAGTTTCTTCCTGATGCCTGTGCGTTTGGATGTGCAACTCTCAATTTCCTCTGCAGCAACATGTCTACCTGCCTGCTACCATGCTTCCCACCATGATGATTATGAGGTAAACCTCAGAACTGTAAGACAACCCCAATTAAATGGTTTCCTTTAAACAAGTTGCTCTGGTCATGGTGTCTCTTCACAGCCATAGAAATCCCAACTGAGACAGTGACTTATCCTTGCAAGTCAACATTAATTCTCATGACTTTTCTGAAGTAGATTAGGAAGACATGGGCTATGACCAAAGCAAATCCAGTTCAGAAAAACCAGACCAGCGATTTACTGAATATGTTTGTCATCCAAGGATCTAGCACTAACCCGGAGCACTAAAAGGCTGAGCATCTAAAGCTGGGGGACGGTGGTACCCACTGACCTGTTATGATCCAGCACATGTGTCATGGGATTGACAGGCAAGGTGCTCCCACTTGTCCTCAGGGCTTGAACTCAGCATGATTGGTTCTGAGCATGGACCACAGTACTGCCATCAGTGTGGCTTCATCGCAACTTATCTTAATGTGACTCTGCCTTGAACTAGAGGACGCTGCTTGCCTCCAACAGCAAGCATCAGGCTGGCTTTGTTATTATCGAAGCATCTACTGCATCACTGCATCTCTCTGTGTCTGCTCTCTGCCTCGGACTCAGCATGCTCTTAACTCCTTTTTAGCCATTCAGTCACCCCACATGTATCTCTGTGAAGCGTAACATGCAATCCAGGAGTTCATATTAGTTCTTACAATTGGAATACAGCAATTTGCAGCTGCCAGTAGCCACCCTGGGAAGTGAAAAGAGGATGACTTGGAAAATGCAGCCAACAAAATTGATGTAACTTGCAAATTCATTATTCAATAAATTCTGATAGACAGAAATGCATTCACTGATGTCTCTGACCTACTGTGCTCATACCCACCTGTTCTCTTCCTTCACAGTCAGTCGTTGCTTTAAACTGCTGGGAGGGTTATTGGGCAACGTAATTGAAGGCATATATATATATATATATATATATATATATATATATATATATAGAGAGAGAGAGAGAGAGAGAGAGGGCGCCATTCCTGACCCCACCTCCTTGAACTAGGCTCACTGGAACAATTCAGTTCACCTTTCACAGTCAATGCCCTTATGTGTAAATTACCATCCTAATAGAGCTTGAGTAAGGATTATTACATCAAATAAACAATAGGTATAGAAATCTTGTAGAGCACTTATTACTTATTATGTACTCAACTTGTAGGCAGTACTATTGCTACTCTTACAATAGTAGGTTGTCAAGGGATCCTATTCACAGAACCTGAGTGTAATATGCAGAATAAGGCTCTCTCCACAAAGGTAAATGTCTCAATCCCAGATATCAGTAACACTGGTGCTTTACATACTGCAGAAGGGATATTGCAGGAGAGAGAAAACACAGAAGCCAGAAATATGAAAAGGATTGTTGGCTGGTCCAGCTGGAGTCAGGATAAAATCAGGAGTTGTTAACTGAGCCCAGGAGCTCAAAACAGCCAGACAGCTGAGAAAGCTATATTACTAGAACTTCAAGGGATAGTGAGATCAGGACCCTGTGGAAAGTAGAAAAGGCATAGAAATGGGATAAGAGAATGGACCATAGCCTGTATGATCAGAACTACCAGGCATCTGCTGCCAGTCTTAGTTTAGCTCAAGGAAATAAAGTTCAGACTTCTGACCCCCAGGATTAGAGTAACTGTGTTGACTTAAGTTGGTCAGAATGTAGTCATTGCTCACAGCATCAGGAAGAAAGTGACACCTGGGTGATCACCTCCCTAGACAAGGCAGAAATGACCACCAAACTCCTCTGGTCACCAGGTGTGATGATGACAGCTGGTCCCCTCAATTTTCCCTCATCATCGGTGTCCTCATATTCATTTTCTAGATTAAAGTTACTCTCTGAATCTGGGAAGGTGTTGCTATTGGCTGAAATGTGTTGATATTAACCTTGATTATTTTTGCTTAGGCAGAGATACTAAAATGTGTGTGTGTGTGTGTGTGTGTGTGTGTGTGTATGTTTGCATGCATGTGTGTATGTAGATATAGGTGCAAAAAAAAGACATATAATAGGAGCAATAATTGAGCCATATTCAACTCCAGAATGCCCAACCTGCTAAGCTGAGGATAACTGGTGGTTGCCATGGAAACAGCATCTTTGATCCTGCTTGGTACCTTCTCTGTGCAGCTCACTGCTGTACATGCCATGCACTCACAACCCAGCACTTGGCAGCACAGCATAGCAGGGTCCTGTACACTAAAGGATGATGAATCTTGCTATTTAAACTCTTTCTAAATTAACTGCATAGATGGCAAAAACCAGGAAATAGGCTTGGCAAAAGGATAGGAGACTTCAAGGAACAATGAATAGAGCCTTGAACTCAGAATCTCTTGTTAAGGTTTGTTACCTCCCTTTTATGTGGCAGACAAGAATATGGTCAGAATGACAGACCCAAAAGCCTATCTTGGGTGTAAGATGAACTTTATAAGAATGTCAGCTTAAACCACAGGAGGGCAGGACTGAAGAATGGCCTCATTAATAGCAATCGCTCAGTATTTTGGAGAGCCAGCTCTTTGTATTCTAGATCAAGCTCAAGGGAGAGCTGGTGTCAAAGGAGGCCTTATCTTTTGCATAAGCACATTCATACCAAGGCGAGTGGGCGATGAACACAGCCTGGAGGCCTGTCCAATGGAGGGCTCATGGCTGTTCCACTTCCAGGGCCTTTAGGAACCACGTTACAGCTCTGAAACTCACCACTGGACAGCAGGGACCCTAGAGTCCATATAGTATAATGGAGAAGGAACTTCTCAATCCATCTACGAGCAAGTTAACTTTTCTAAGAGTGCTCGATTCGTCCCCTTTCAGGGAAATTGAGACACATGCATGTAAGTCAGTACAGTGCAGGGTCTATATTGAACAGTGTTGACCATGCTTGGTTGTGTAGAAAGTGTGTTCACATCCCCGGCACCCATCAGCCCATATCGTGTTGACTGCCTGACCACAATAGGGTATTTGGAAAAGTGCCTTGTTCCAGAGAGGCCCAGGAGGTGGCAGTGATGATGGGGTGGGGCTACAACATGCTCCTCCTGGAGTCACCAGCTGAGGCTCATTCCTTAAATAGGAGAGCCCAGCAGGAACCACGGGGATAGCTATGGTGCCACCCAGAGTCAGGAAGCCACATGCAGCTTGCTCGACCTTGATCCTGTGTGATGCTCACAGTAGGTGAGTGGTTGTACCCTTATGTGACCACTCCAGGGAGAATGTCACAGGCCAGGAGAACAGCTTGAGCTCAAGGCTAGGGGTGCAATATTGAAGACCATTTGATGATTTCAGCTTGACTGCACTGAAAAATATCCTTACACTTTGACAGACAGAACTCATCACTTGTCTACTTTTGTGATTTTTTTCCTTACTGGAATAATTGTGCTTTGGGTGACTTTACTTAAACTCACTGCAAATATCACTTCCTTGTTCTTACTGTGCCTCCTCTGTATATGTATGCCTAAACCAATCAACCAACCAACCAACCAACCAACCAACCAACCAACCAACCAATCGAAAAAAGAAAAAAGAGAAGAGAAGTTTGCTGAAGATATGTGGGTAGGAGAAGCTTCATGGAAATGTTTTGATTAGTTTCCTGATTTAGAGAGAGAGAGAGAGAGAGAGAGAGAGAGAGAGAGAGAGAGAGAGAGAGAGAGAGAGAGATGCAGGTGGCATCCATTCCCATTCTCTGGAAGACTCCCGTGGTAGTGTGATGCCTGGAACCACAGTAATTATTTTAATGTCCATGAGAAAATCTCAGATGTTCTGATGTCAGGATCCAATGCTATCCCAATGCCTGTTTCTACACTTCTTTTGTGAAAGAAAGAAACTATTCATTTAAACCATGATCTATAGAGTTTTCCATTACTCATTGCCCAACTGTGAAGACAGGCATAGCACAAGAGGATGAGGTGATGTACTTTTCTCAGGAAGCAAAGCCAACCACAGGAAGGTTTTGTCATCATTTAGAGCTTGAATAAAATGGAAAGTGATCTGTGTATTGTAAAAATCTCAAGGCACAAAGAAGAACATGAAGTCAGGGAGTGAAGGGTTTCTCACTTTCACCAATCCCACATCTTGGAAGTACCGAGAAGACAGAGGAACAGCGACAGTTGCAAGAACATTTCACAAAAATAAGATTGTACATTGACTGGCTCTTTCTAAGGAGAAGTCACAGATTCAGAAGGGTTCCCTGGGGATAAACTCATATCATGGGAGTTGTATTTAGGGATGCCATTTCTTTACAAATCTATAGATATAAGATAAGCTAAACAAAACTTCTCTTTGAGTTAAAAAATAGCGGGGGGGGGGGAATTAGAGTTACTGGTGACGTCTTTAGTACAGGTGTTTGTCATCTCTCTAACTCAATTCCAAATCCTCCACAATATTATTTTCATTTTACAAACTGGGATAGAACTTCACTCAGAATTGAAACTAAGTTTGATCTGATTCAAAGATCTGGTCTGTTTCACCCAAAAGTGAGTGTGTACACCAGCATCTTATTTTCAGGCCATTCAGTGCAAATGTCTGAATTCCCCTGGGCAAGGCGCACTGCAAAGTGAGAGCCTCCAGCTGCTTCCTGGTAACCTGCTAAGGGGAACCATGCCCTGGCTGTATTCCTAGGGGAAAAATGCTTCCTCTGGGGTTGGTCAAAGCGGGATGCTGAGACAGGGATGAATTGGGCCGAGTTTGAAGAAAAAGAGGGACAGAGAATCATCAGCGAGATGATGGCCCATCATGGTCACGTGGAGCTCCTTCGGCTGCCTTTTCTGCCACCTGCGAGGCAAAGGCAGAGGCGCTTCCAAAGCTTTTGGAAAAATGATAACTGGCAAAGCTCACATAGAGTAGTAATTATACTGTCATAGGCACTTCCTGGTGCTAAGGGCCAGGCTGATCTGCCAGCAGGATTCATCTTGAATATGCAATTTACTGAACATTGCTAAGCCAATGTTTTCCCCAACCAGGAAGTCTGACAACAGGACAATGTGACTTTTGTCAATGCCTTGCCTAAGAGGTGCCAGAACTGTGTTGACACAGTTGCTGTGCTGGTGAGATGGGCTGCAAGCTCATCTCATGCCCTCATTGGCAGTTACGTAAGGCTTCTCTAGGGAACTCCGCTCCAGTTCAGAGCCCAGCTGGAGTATGACTTCTCATGGCCATGATTCGAACCAGCTACCCTCCAAGGACATTTCCGGTCCTCTCCTCGCTCCTTGTCTTCTAGGAATCCCCTTTCAAGTGCTCTGGATACATTTCTCTCTTAGATTTAACTGATTATATACCTTCCCCTGAACTCAGCTGTGCTTGGGGGCAGGTGGTAGAGGCATGAAGATTGATATCTAATTTCTCTTCTCTTTCTCTTCTCTTCTCTTCTCTTCTCTTCTCTTCTCTTCTCTTCTCTTCTCTTCTCTTCTCTTCTCTTCTCTTCTCTTCTCTTCCCTTCCCTTCCCTTCCCTTCCCTTCCCTTCCCTTCCCTTCCCTTCCCTTCCCTTCCCTTCCCTTCCCTTCCCTTCCCCTCCCCTCCCCTCCCCTCCCCTCCCCTCCCCTCCCCTCCCCTCCCCTCCCCTCTCCTCTCCTCTCCTCTCCTCTCCTCTCCTCTCCTCTCCTCTCCTCTTCCCTTCCCTTCCCTTCCCTCCTCTCCTCTCCTCTCCTCTCCTCTCCTCTCCTCTCCTCTCCTCTCCTCTCCTCTCCCCTCCCCTCCCTTCCCCCTCCTCCCCCTCCCCCTCCTCCCCTCCCCCTTTCCTCCTCTCCTCTCCTCCCCTCCCCTCCTCTCCTCTCCTCTCCTCTCCTCTTCTCATCTCTTCTCTTCTCTCTTTTCTCCTTTCCCTCCCCTTCTCTCTTTCCTCTTCCTTCCATAGTCCTCCCCATTCCTTCTTTTTTTTGATGGATTTCATGTGCTCCAACTTGTTAATGAATTTATATAACTAGAGCTTACCTCAAATTCCTTTTCTTCCTGCCTCTACCTCTCAAGTTTTGGGATTTCAGGCATGCCCTACTATACCAGTTAGTGTCTAAGTTTCATTTGACCTTCCTATAGCCACTTAAATTGCAAAAGCTAATAATTTTTGTTACATGAGTAACTGGCTTCCTGGGAGGGGAGGGATGTACATATGCTTTGCTTATGAGCAACAGGGTGGACAGTGAGAAGATGTGTAGAGGAGCTGGAACCAAGTCAGGCTGCCCAACTTGGTGATGAAGGAAGCATCTTTGTGCACATGGCACTAACTGCCATTGAACAGTAAATCAGGGACCTACTTGTGATGAGTGAAGAGGGTTTAGTGTAAATGGGACAATAGATTGATTATCCAAGAAAGTCCTTCAAGTTTATGGAGCCCCACCAACTGTTATAATGAGAAAATGAGCAAAAGAAGAGAAGTGTCTGTCCTGAGGTCTGATGGGCATCTGTTGTGGGGCTGAGATTAGAGCCCAAATGTCCAGCCCAGAGTCTACACAGCTGCCCATGTATGTTCTGAATACCAGCCTATAGTCATGATCTGAGCTAGGCCCTAATGACCTCATAGATGTATGTTTTCTAAGAATATCACTAGCTTTTTTTTTTAGCTGTTTTCTCTTTTCTGTAGTTCCTCCTTTCTACCTCAGTTAATAGGTCTGTCTGTAGTTGAGACTGTCACTACAGGGCTGCGGGTGAGGTAGTGAGTGTTATCCCCATCATGTAGGTGAAGAAACCAAGACTAAGCATTTTTGCCACTTGCTTAAGGGCGTGCACTAAGTCAGAGCTGGGAAATCCAGAGTTGGAGCTTGCACACAGCTTAGCCATTTGCCTGTAGTGACTTTAACTATGTCACTTTATGTCCCTGGGCTTCAGGGAACTTGTGTGCAAAATGCTGATCATAACAACATCTAGAGTACAAGGTCATCACACGAATGCTATAAGTAACGTAGACAATAGTTACCCAATCACTCTTGGCCACAGTAAGTACTTCTAGTCTCATTGTTCTTGGTACTCTATTCTGCCTCTCAGGATCCTGTCTGTTCCTCTCAGAATGACTGACTACACGATACATAGTAGGGATTCAAGAGATGCCTCTTTCATTTTTATTTCTTTCTTTTAATATATATCTTATTATTTATGTCTGACTCTCTCTCTCTCTCTCTCTCTCTCTCTCTCTCTCTCTCTCTGTGTGTGTGTGTGTGTGTGTGTGTGTGTGTGTGTGTGTGTAGATGCACAGGGAGGCAAGCAGAGGGCGCTCGAATCTCTTGGGCCGTGAGTTACAGGTTGTGAGTCACTCGGGTGTGCATACTTGCAAGAGCAGGAGGCTCTCCCAGTTAGCTGAGCCATGTCCTCATTTTCTCTTTGTCTTTCTGCAATAATCTCTTTAAATATTTTAAGGAGCAGAACTTCCAGCAGTCTTGAGAACAGAAATTAGCTCTGGTGCCCCCAGGATCAAAGCAAGTAAAATTCAGGGTCTCCAAGTGCAGCCTCTGCCTGGCTGGGGTTCAGAGGAGGCTCCTTGGCAGCATGCAGCGGGATGCAGCACCACAGGCTTCCAGTCCCATGTCACTCACACATCCCCATCCAACATCACCTTCTCTGTCCTCAGCGGGGCTGTTATGATAAAGGGCTGACTAATGAGCAGAAAGGGGATGCCTTGCCAATGTGCTTGTTTCCAATAGATTACAGCTGTATTTTTAGAGTGCCTGAGAAATATCTAGGAGCTCGCCTTGCAAGATGATTTTGTGTTCTGGGCCTAGGAAGACATAAATCTTACTGAAGAAAAAAAAATGAGAAAAATTGCAAATTATTCTTGCTGTCCAACATCCCTTTTCTCCCCCCCCCTTTTTTCAATGTTACCTGCTGTACTGTGTTAAGTCAAGGGTAATTTTTTTTCTGACATGCCTTCCCAGAATCTTGTCCAGGTATTTATTCATTTTCATAGCACCATGAGCTGCACTTATCACACTGCATGTGTGTGTGTGTGTGTGTGTGTGTGTGTGTGTGTGTGTGTGCTTGCTTATTCGTTCACCTGGGTGCACATCTCCATGCTTATGCAGGTAGAGTCTAGAGATCAACTTTACATGTTGCTCCTCAGGAGGCATCCCCCCCTTTATTTTTTAATGAGGCCTTTCATTGTCCTGGAGATCACCAAGTAGAACAGGCTGGCTAATCAGTGCATCCCAGGGACCCTTTTGTTTCTGCCTCTATAGCATTGGCATTTAAAGCTGTGTCACTATCTCCAGCTTCAAATTTTTAATTTATTCTTTGAGAATTTCCTATACACATACAACATGTATTAATCATATTCACCTTTATACCCTTCTATATTTTCTAGGATTCCCCCTTCAAAACTTCAGAAATTTATGTCTTCATTTTGAATGTACTAATTCACCAAGTCCACTTGAGTGATGTTTGTGAGCACACGGGTGTAGGGCTAACTCTCCATTAAAGCATGGATGATAACGCCCAGCTTTCTTCTGTGGATTCTGGGAGTTGAGCTTAGGTCCTGCTGTTTGAGGGTCGAGTACTTTAACAATTGAGCTGTGTTCTCTATTCTTGGCCTCGTTCAAATTAACTGAGCTCTTGAGGGCAGGGGTCTCAGTTGCCAACCACATTCCGGATCCCCAGCGTATAACTCAGGGCTTTCCTTGAGTAGATGCTCAACAATGTTTAGTGACTGAATGGATACAAACGTGGTTGAATGGATGTATACCTGGACTATAAAGACCAAGCAGTTACACTGTATCAGTAAATCTTACTGCAAGTGACATTCACGTCTAAACACCTGTGTCTCAGTAGACCTCAACCGGTAGATTGGCATTTGGGCCTTACCCATGCCTCAATCGCCTAATGCTACTCAACACCTCCATGCATGTGTGGTATTCATGTTATAAAGATAAGTAAGCTCCCTTGACACCAAATTGAGGAAACACCAGTCTAGGCAGCGCACCATATGGGACTCCCGAGGAGGGATTAGACTTAGGAACAGGTGATAGAAATGGGTACAGGGGATAGAACATCCTCCAGGTCAAATTAGAATAGTTTCTCTTATTTTTAGAGTACATTCTTCTTCCTGTGGCATACAGACTGAACAATAAGTGAGATCTCTTTGCCTGATACTTTATTTGCATGACTCTCCTATCAGGCTCCAGCAAAGCCAAGGAAGTTGTCATGTCCCACTCAAGCAACAGAGAAAGGTAAATCTGAGACACACACAGGGAGTCTGTTTGTGTCTATCAGGACCTCTAACCCATCCACAAGGAAGCTCAGATAACCAATTAGCTTCCTTCTCTTACAAGTTCTGTGTTTTTCTTTCTACCTGCTCATGTCACACTAGTAAGCCACAGGTTCTGTGAGTCTGAGCAAGTTGCAGAGTGTATGCGTGGGGGGTGGAAGACTGGGGAGCGGGAGAGAGGACCCAATGACCAGGGGGCAGAGCTGCCTACCAGTTTAGACTTCTCCATGAGAGAAAAAGAATTTCCAGTCATGTTAAAGCCAGAGGAATCTATGTCATGTTCAACTGGTCCTAAGTTAGGAGCCCACATAATGGAATTGAGTCTTTAAGTATGGAAATTTGCATGTGTGTATATATATATACATATTTATAATATACATATATACACATATATGTATATGTGCATGTGTGCAATGCATACCTATAGAATCATTTACACCCTCTCAGCAAGTTCCTCCTATCTCTTGCATGAATTCAATTGTGATTTGTTCCAGGAGTCATTGACCCATTTGATAATAAATACATGTCCACATATACACTTATAATATAGAGTAATAGGAAATGTACAATGTCTTTAAAAATGTCAAAAATCAATGGCGAGGGCGATGCTTAAGAAAGTGGCTGTACTTGCATGAGACACCATTACAATTCTGTTAATCAGAGTCCTGTCACAGAGAGACTGCCAATCTGGCTTTGAGGGCTTTCATATTGAGATGGTAGATGGGGTGTCCAATGGGATCCCTTTTAAAATATCACCATTATGTCTTTATCTCAGAAGCTGAACAGACAATAGCTCCAGTGCTCTTCGCCCCTGAGGACAGGACTTAACTCTTCCCAATTGGTCTGGTATTATGTAATCTCTCCCAAAGCCAGCCAAAGCTTCATCTAGCCAGTTACCCTGGCAACCCAGCTGTGTCATCTTGAAAGATGTCTGTGGGCATTGGCTTCTGAGTCTGCCAGAGACTTGACTCAGGCTGAGTCGTGAAAGCCACAACATATTAACTACAACATGATGTCATCATTGATTGTGCTCCTGGTAGACATGTCACAATGGTTAAAGAAAAAAGGACAAAAAAAAAAAAAAAAAAAAAAAAAGCCTGGCCAGACTATGTGGTAGAATTTACTCACAATGCAGGTAGTTATCTATTTTAGGATACAATCTATGTCTTCTATAATTTCCTTTGCCTTTCTTCTACAAGAAAAAGACCTTTCAGTTTTTGCACTTTTCCTTGAAAATCTCATTACCAACTAAACTGTAAGCAGCCTAATTTTCATCAGACGTCCCTTTCATATTGAGGGTTTTTAGTTTTATAGCTTATCCTTTCATTTCCTCCTTGGTAAAATAATATTAAAGAAAGGTCCCTGATGTGAAATTGTCTAATGTATTCATAAGGGAATCAGCTTGTCACTTGACTAAGAGAATAGGACATCATGTTTTCCTGCCTTCTTGCCCTGAATTATATATTTTTTGTTTAACATTTATTTTATTTATTTAATGTATATAAGTACACTGTAACTGTCTTCAGACACACCAGAAGAGGGTATCTGGTCCCATTACAGATGGCTGTGAGCCACCATGTGGTTGCTGGGAATTGAACTCAGGGCCTCTGTAAGAGCAGTTAGTGCTCTTAACCTCTGAGCCATCTCTCCAGCATGGCTCCCCTCCCTCATTCTATTTATTTAAGCATTCTATATGGAATGTGCCACTCTGAGCCTCTAGAGTTTACTGTTCTGAACAATATGCTTTGAGATGCTTTTATTCCTTTCATTTAGTCTTTGAATTGAATTTCAGTTAAGTTATAAGCAGTTTTTTACTCATTCATTAATTCATCTCCTCAGTTAATTAACTTCATTACCGGACACTAGAGGATCAATCATGAATAAGCTGTGGGCTCTGCTCTCCTGGGTAATTGGAAAGAGCCATGCTATTAACTGATCCATGCTACAGGAATCATCTGTCTAGCAGAGGTGTAGGGACAGGTTCACACAATTCTAGAATCTAGGCATCGAAGGGAAATTCACAAGGGAAGAAACATGCAATTATCTCCTTCCCCTCTTCCCACCATTCTCCCCAACTTTGGCCACCCCGAACTTCTGTCTCTGTATCTTCAGCATTCATTCTCATCTATGTTTTTAAGGGTTTTGTTCCTTTCTATATCTCCAGAGCAAAGTAGGAGACCAAAAGACCCTTTCACATACTCACAGTTATTCTTTGCAGGTATGGGCAGGGATTTTCCATTCCTCTTAATAGACCAAGAGCCTAGAATCCTCTAAGAACCTTGTAACTCTCTGACCCCACAGCTTATTAGCAGCTGATCCCTGCCCAGGCACCTGGGCTCCTCGACTTATCTCACCCCACTCTTCTGTGCATTCATTTGGGTGCTTTTTCCTTCAAGGAGTATAAGAGCCTGTGAAGACTGGACTCACCTGTGAAGGCTGGCCTCACCTGTGAAGGCTGGCCTCACCTGTGTATTTTGCTGGAGAGTTGGGTTGGCATTTCTCCTCAGTCATCATGACATTGTTTATCATAGTAGCACAGAGACAGCGAGGTTTGATCACTCCTGGCCCACAACTCCAGATGCTAAACAGATTCCTTGTCAACTGCACCAGTGTAGCCTCTGCTCTTAGTCCCCTCCCACTTATACAGAAGCAGTATTGGCTGGACCAGACTAGGTGTAGGGTGTTGTGGTAGACCCTTACACATGGACTGAAAGCCAAGATGGCCTCCTATCATTGGAAAGGGAGAAGTTGCTACTTGAGGTGGAAACTTGAGGCTGAACAAAGAAGAAGGTGTGCATAATGAGGATAGGGTCTTCCCTCATGACCTCACCACATCTGGCCACAAAGAGAAGGGTTATTTGCACTCACTAAATACTTGAGTGGTAGCTGCTTGTAACATGGACATTGCATTAGTTAATTTGGTGGTTGCTATGATGAAACACTCAAAAGAAGCAACCTTAAGAGGAAACATTTATTCTGGACCACAATTTGAGGGGATATAGTTTATAATGCAGGTAGATGGCTCGGTGGAGTCAGAAAACCTAAGACTGGTTCTTTGTGGTTAAATAGAAAGGAAAGAGGCTGATCTGGTTTAAGGATTCTATAGACTCCCCCAAACAGTGCCACCAGCTGGGAGCTAGGTGTTTATAGTCAAGCTGTGATTGATGTGAAGAACTCTTGACAACTGTGGGGTCTGGAGATGAAGGAAGTGAAGGACCTGCCCAAGAACTTTCTGCTCCTCTGGGGCACCACCTGGGTTCATACAGTGGGCATCTGTCCAGGGCATCATTCTCTAATGTGTCCATGTTTTAAGTTGTCACCCAGCACAGGATCAGAGTGGCTGTCTGTGCCTTTGGTGAGAACTAAAAGCTCAGTGACAGTGTGTGCAACCTAACCTCGTAGCTTTGTAGCCCTTAGTGGTGGGAAACGTGCAGGGAATTGAACAAAGGACAGCACGCATCTTGTTCTTATCTCTGAAGATGTCGAGGACCTCACTGATAGGATGGCCTCTTTGTCTTTGGTTTCCACCTGAAACACAATGACCTTCCTTCACCTTGAAGAAAAAGATAACATCGGGGTCTGACTCAGAGAGGAAACCCATTTAGCCATTATGGGAGCATCTGCGTTACCATTTTTAAATGTTTTCTTAAAAACCAGTAAGTCCACATCTTTCTCAGCAAGTTTTCATGAGCTCTGTATGGACTAGAGGAAGACAGGCTCATTCCTTAAGCAAGCAGTACCATGGGGCAGGCATCTCTGGGAATTGAGCTTCAATGATGGAGCAGCCCCGAGGTCCTGAACAGCTGACAGGAAATTCTAATGTGCCCTGGCCAGGGCCCTACTTTTCCAAGGTTGGGTTCTTATCCCTCTCTGCTCTTCCTGCTCACCACCAGCTCTGAAAAGGAGCGGTCTCTGTCTCTCCTGTTTATATCTTTACTAAGTCTCAACCACCATACCACCCTTAGAGATCTGTGCCAGACTCTCTTACCTGCTGACTGTCTTCTCTCCCTTTGAACCTCCAAAGCCCTGACTCTCCCACAAAGCCATTTAACATTTTGTGCCCCCTTATGGTATGGGGTGTTCATTCTGACCCTACATTGTTGAGGTTAGAGACATACGTACAAGATACAGACAAGTATTTGATGACAAACTTGGTCATGCTTGTCACCATCCATTTACAGGAGGGCACAATAAGAGTCCCTGAGGCTTTCTCTTTATGGCGCTTGGAGCATGGGAAGGAGAACAAGTAACTTGTAATTGTAGGTACTGTTTATTTTGCGGTTCTAATAGAACACAATGATAGACCACCAGCAGTGGCCTTTCTCTTCAAGCTTATCCTGGCAAGAGTTTCGTGGCTGCCTTCTAGTAGTCATCTGGAGGTTGTGTGCACAACATTTAGGATTCGGGTGTTTTTGTGCTATCAATGACCTCTATGATCTAAACTACTCATCTCCTACCCTACTTTTACCCTGAGACCTTTTTAGTTATCTGACATTTTAGACAATCTCACAAAACATCTTGTTCTTTCCCTCACTAACCCTATGTCTTCATGCTTGATATGAGCTTAATGATTGTGTTCCCAAAGTCATATGCTGTAATTCTGTACTTGAAGGTGATGGTATCATGTTGTGACTAGGGCATGGGACTAAGATTATTATGAATGGGTTTGTAGTCTTACACAAAATGTGTAAGACTCAGTTTGTAAAGCATCATGCAAGTATAAGCACTTGAGCTTGGCTCCCAAGAAGCCAAATAAAGATGCGTGTGGTAGCTTGTATCTCTATAACCCTGGCACCTAATGTGAGGTGGGAGATGGATACAGAAGAATCCCCAGAAACTTGTCATCGACTAACCCAGTATATGTAGTGGTGAGCAATAGAAAACCTTGTCTCAAATACAGTAAGGGCAAGACTGAGATGGAAGTTATCCTTTGACCTGTACATGCGTGCTGTGGCATGTGCATGCCCTCCTCCACTACACGCAAGAGCACATTGGTTCCTTCCACCTTGAAAGGACAAAGAGAGGAAGCGCCATTTATGAATCAGAAAACAGGACCTCCACACCACTCCATTTTCCAGTGCCAAGAACTATGAGAAGTAAATTTTTATTGTTTATAAACTACTCAGTTAGAAGTACTTTGGCACAGCATCTCCCATGGTAGCTGTTCTTGTAGAAATTTTAATGTTAGTCTTCCTATTACAAATCCCATTATCGAGGCAGCAAACTCTACTTTGATTTTAAGATGTAATGAAATTGACCAAACTCTTTATCTAGAAACTTCTTAGACCAGACAATTGGTACTTGCCTTGTGTAAATATATTTCCTATCTCTGTTTTAGCCATTTCTTCAGACTTATATTTTTCTCAGGCTGGGAAGCACACAGGACTGTGGATGTCTGATCCCAAGTCTTTCTGCCCCAGGGCTCTTTGTAAGTTTTAGATTTGCTATGGACAACACTGATAATTGTTTTCTGAAAATTACTGACAAACACATCATTTTTCCTAAATTAGAAATAATGAGGTTCTTGGACAATTAAGGCTTATTTGACAACTGACTTCTCCCCTTCTCTCCCCAGTGAAATAGGCCTGAGTTTGATCTGTGTGTATCCAGGGCCGGGCCCAAGTTATAGTAACATGAACGCAGATATGACTGCCACAAATTCTACAATGACCCTCAGAGAAGAATCAGAAAAGTGGCCAAAGGCCAAGAACCATTTCAAGTGGAGAAAAAGAAGGGAGAGGAAGAATCATCCGTGAGATCAAGTGTTTTCTTCCATAGGGAGCTCACTGGGCATTTCGCAAGCGTGAGTACAGGTTCTTGTGTGGGTGAGCCCATTGAATAAAAGACCCACAGTATCTCTGAGCCTACTGACAGCAATACAATTTCATAACTTCAAAGGGTCAGAAAATATAGTGAAGTAAAGCAGCATTACACTGGCAAATTAATATATGAATTTGCATGTTCAACTACATCCTCCTAAGAGAAACTGGCAATTTATTCTTCTCTGGGCCTATTTCTGACAAAAAGCTGTTTTTAGACAACTGGCTGCCGATAACTAAGTAGAGAGCAGGTCTATTTGCCTTCACACTTGTGCTATCAGATGCATCCTTTTGGGTATTAATTGGTGTAGTGGATCTATTTTGGATATCCCTGTCCCATTCACACATATCTTGGTGTCCATTTGTAAAATGGAGGAAAGTGTGGACTTGGGACTTGCTGAAGCTCTTTTCAATCTTAAGCTGAGGTCTAGTGTAAAAGCATTCCTTTAGGATGTGATGGTGGCAGAATTATCAATAGCCCTCTAAATACACCAACCTTATCATGGGAAAGTCAAATCCCAGGGTGGAGAAGCCACACAAAGTGATTTCACACCCCTGAGATGGGAGAAGGTTATCACATGAACCTCTCCGGGGGGATGAGCGCTATCTCTAACTCAAGCCTCACTGGTAGCTCATTATTCTCCAAATTTCACTGCAATGGAATGCAACTGGAGCCTCACACAACTGTATTTTCCCAGACTCTCTCCTGGTTGTCTTTTCTCTGAGATTTAAGACCTAGTTCTTGTTTTCAACATTAATTCAAGTTGAAGTGTAGCCTTAGTCATGTTGGCAAACCTTCCAATGTAAATGGATTCCAAGATTCTCACTAGGAGGTACAAAATCCTCACTGCCCAGTTAAGATGACATTATGTCTTGTGGAGCAATGGTTTCCTTAAGGGATTGAAACACATCTATGTATAGGTCTGTCCAACAACATTTTAGTAAGCTCTATTCTTAGTTACTTCTGATAAAGGAGCAGAATCTCACTCTTTGAAAATTGATCATCCCCCAATATGATTTGGGCTAAAAATTCTAATATGAAAATTGATTTGAGGGCCATTGGTTGATACTAGGAGGCTGGGTCATTTGGAAACAGGAAAGTGTCTCTTGGACAAGCATGAGGACCAGAGTTTGAGTTCACAGCACATAAATAAAAGCTGGGTGTGGTAGTGTGTGTGTTTGCAACTGCAGTGCTGACATGGGTGGAAACTGGTGGAACCCAGAGCTTCTTTTCCTAGCTAACTTGACATGCTCCAGGTTCAGTGAGAGTCCCTCTCTTGAAAATATAATGTGGAAATTAACTAAGAAAGACACCTGACATTGACTTTTAGCCCCCACAGGCATGTGCTTGTGTGGCACATATGTGTGCACACACTCACATGAACACATTCATATGTTCATGAAGTGTGTGGGTGGGTAGTGTATGCATATGGATGGGGGAGTGTCTATTCCTAAATGGAGACATACTTAGAGGTCAAAGGCATGTTGGGTGTCCTAATTTGTTCCTTTCCACTTTCCCTTGACAAAGGGTTTCTCATTGAATCTGGATCAAGGCTGTCAACCAGCAAGCTCTACAATGCTAGGGTTCCAGGCATGTATTCATATACTTCTTGCCTTTTATGTGGTTTTGAAGTCTTTGTATCAGACGCCCATACTTGTGCAGCAAGTACTGATACCACTGAATCATCAGGCCAGGCCACGTGGCATTAACTTTGTTCTAATATCTGATACTGGGTAATTCTCTCAATAGCTTTTTCAGGAGTAGACTTGTTTTCCAATGCTTTTAGCCCAGAGGGTTGTTCAAACTTGTGACATATGAATAGCATTCTCTACAAATGTACTAAGCCAAGTTCATCTATAGCTATCCTAGGACATGTACAACCAACCTATGGGCTACAGGTTGGATATGCCTGATCTAGAGACGTTTTAAGGGACCTCACAGATACATTGCCCTGCAAATTAAGATGATTTTGCAAAGTGAAAATAAGCCTACTTTTCAGCTCTTCCAGGGTTGGAGCTTCCTGAAGACAAGGGCTATCTCCTCAGCACAGACAACACAAAGGAAAGAGTCCGTGAATGAGCCAGTGAGCCAGGCAGAGAAACTGCTCATCGATGGAGGAGCTGGAAGGACATTTCCTAACACCATTTCTCTTTAGGAAATGACCACTCGGAGGGACATGGAATGATTTGGCAGGCACTCGCCTGTTATATGTGAATAAATTTTATTTAAAATTCAAACTGTTGAATCGGTGATGATCAAATTGGACTCCAGGGCACTGCCATCCTTCGCCTTGCCAGCGTCTAACGCTCTTTTGAGAAGAGAACTTGGGACTGTGAAGGAAGCTGAGGCTCAGGAGACCTGGGCTGGAGCCCAGCCAGATGTTTAGCTCTTTGGTTGTCTGGGAAATGACAAGCCACAGGAAATGAGTCAGTGAGTCTCCTTTCTGGAGTAGGGTGTAAGGGTTAGGATAATGAGTGGTTGGTGGGGGGATAGATTTAAAAAAACACCCAGTGGCCTCTGAGATAGTTTACGGAGTAAAGATGTTAGCCATGTAAACCTCATGACTTGCATTTGGTCCCCTGAACCACATAAAGGTGGAAAGAAATGACTCCATATATATGTCTCTCCTTCTCTTCCTCCTTCTCTTCTTCTCTCCCTCCCTTTCTCCCTCCCTTTCTCCCTCCCTTCCTCTCCCTCTCTTCCGCTCTTTCTCCCTCTCCCTCTCCCCCCTCTCTCTGTCACACACACACACACACACACACACACACACACTTTGACTCTAATTCACATTCACTTTAACCCCTGGCTGTGGGAAAGGCTTTGTTCCTGAGAGGGAACAGTGCTCAGTGTGTGGGAATCCATGGTGGAAGTGGAGATGCCTCAGACTGTGTCCTGAGACCCCACTCTCCTATTCTGGAACATATAGTTGCTATTTCCATTTGATTAATGCTTGGTTCTCTGTTAACCTTCCTAAAGCCTGAGTTTCCCTCTGCATATCTTCCTGTGATGCCATCAAACTCGGCATACGAGATAAAACCCACTTCAGTCTTGGTTCTCTGAGAATAAAGAGTAGATCACTCATGATGCAAACATGATTTATGGTGAGCTGTAAATTACTTTACCTCCTTTATCTTTGGGACTCCAAGTGAGGTGATAAGGCTTATTATTTTTACCTATAAATAAGGAAACAGATCCAGAGAGGCAGAGGATTGGCACGTGTAGCCCAGCTGAGATTGAACTACACATCTGTTAGTCTCTAGATGCCACAACTATTTTAACTAATCCTGAACTGCTTGTGTAACTCACCTTGAGGCAACCCAAACATCTCCTGAAGTCCAACCTCAAATGTGTATCAGCATCTACTTGGGGCTCTTTGCAGGACTGTGCTGCTGTTCCTTCATGGCTTTGGAGTTGACTTGACTGAAGAGATGGGTGAGTGCAGGAATGGCAGACACATGTACGCAAAAGCTAGGATCAGATGGGTCCTTTGCTCTGATGGAGGCACGGAAACAGAGCTCTCTCTATACATATACATATACATATACATATACATATACATATACATACACACACACACACACACACACACACACACACACATATATATATATATATATATATATATATATATATATATATATATGAAGGATGAGGTGAGCTAGCTAATCTTAGTAGTCTCTGTAACGAACAGGCTCGGGCTGCAGCCATCCAGAGAAAAGAAGCCGTGGTTGATATTTTCTGCATACACTATCAATATCTACATTCAAACCAGGGTAGAGCCTTGCCATTCACCGGGGTATGAAGGAGGAGGCTCTTGGAAATGGCTGCCCATGCCAGCAATACATATTCACTCAGGAGTTTGTCCACTCCCCACAATTTGCTAGGTTTGCTCCTTGCTTTTGACAGCACAGTGGCAAAGCAGGCTAGGAACAGACTTAATCTAACCAAGATGAGACCTGAGGATCCCAAGAGAGGGTGCTTTCTCCCTCTTAGATGGTTACTTGCTCATCTCCACAGTTTGATTATTTTTGAAAATTGCAGCAGCTTCCCTGAAAATGGATTAAAATGGAGAAGTATCTTAATTTTGTAATCTTGGTTTGGCAATCAAAATGATTGTTGAAAAGTAGAAATTCTTATGGGTAGAAAAATCAGGTACTTGGTTCTTATTGGCAACATACATTTCTTTTCAGCATAGCTGCGTCAGTGCCGGGGGCAGGGAGGGTACCACATCATTTGGTACAACTTTTGTGACTAGAGGCACAGAAAATCCTCGGTGTGCAGGGAGCCAGAGCTCTTCACAGTGTGCCCTTTTATTAGCCTCAGAAGGCTAAGAGTTCACATGTGTCAACAGCCAAGGAACCTGGACTATACTAAATTTTTAGGGCCACCAAAATGAAGTACCAAATACCCGACAGATTAAACAAGGGAAATATGCTGTGCTATATGGTTCTGAAGGCTACAAATCCTCAACAAGGCATGGACGGGGCTGCTTTCTTCTGAGGTCTCTCTTTGTGACTTCTAGAACGTGTTTTCAAGGTCTTCTCTCCATATGTCCTGTGTGACGGTGTCTTAGTTAGGGTTTTCCTGCTGTGAACAGACACCATGGCCAAGGCAACTTTTATAAGGACAGCATGTAATTGGGGTTGGCTTACAGGTACAGAGGGTCAGTCCATTATCATCAAGGCGGGACCTTGGCAGCGTCCAGGCAGGCATGATGCAGGAGAAGCTGAGAGTTCTACATCTTCATCTCATGGCCACTAAGTGGAAGATTGACTGCCGCGTGGCTAGGAGGAAGGTCTCAAAGCCCACACCCACAATGACAATGACATTCTTCCTTCAACAGGGCCACAACTCCTAATAGTGACACTCCCTGGTTCAAGCACACTCAAACCACTACACAAAATTCCCAGCCACAGTGGGTGGTGTCAGCTCACTCTAATTTACTTTGCTTTAACTTAATCGGCTCTTTAAAGTCCCTACACCTGAATACAGCCAAATCCATAGGTACTAAGGAATAAGATGTCAGTGTGCCAGCAGAGAGGGGACAGAGTGCGGCAGATAAGAGATCCTTCAGAAACCCATCACCTAATGAATATTTTGTCTTCTAAGGTTAAGAGCAAAGCATCCCACCTCTCACTGTATTAGACTATCACTTGTGTTGATAGTCTGCTTTGAAATTAGCATCTCTCCTATCCATGCTTGTCCCAAGCATGAATGCCAGTTGTTCTGGAACAGTGGTTATTTG
This sequence comes from Apodemus agrarius, assembly GCA_964023405.1. NCBI lineage: Eukaryota > Metazoa > Chordata > Mammalia > Rodentia > Muridae > Apodemus > Apodemus agrarius. The sequence goes on along the minus strand of OZ030011.1, from coordinate 107,096,252 downwards.
TAGCTTCTGTATTAACTCAGGGGATTCTGCAGGGCAAGGGCAACTGTCTTGAAGTTGTCTGGCGATGGTTTCACCACAGGGCTTCCCAAGAAGGAGCTATGTAGCCAGAAACAATACTTCCCAGAGCTTCTCCGTGGCAGGCTCCCTGCTCACTGTTGGGTTTATGATGATTGCAATGTGGTGACTCTGGTCTATATTTCTCAAGAATTAAACCTGTGTCAAACTGCGAGGCACCAAGTGTCACAAAGCTCACTCCTGTAGACAAGTGGGAGTGGGTTGCTGATACAGGCCAATACCACACACAGGCACACATGCAAGGATGTAAGTTACTGCATCAGGACAGTGAAATGCCCTCATGGACTCTCTTTATATACAACTCCACAGAGATGGCCAGAGACAAGGCCATGGTATGGTTGTGTTCATGTGCATGTGCCTACATATGAGTGTGTGTGTGAGTGTGTAGGTTAGAGGTCAAGATCAGGTGTCTTCTTCAATTTCAATTACTCTTATTCTCTGAGTCATTCTTTCTCACATAACCTGAAGCTTGCAGATTTGGCTATACTGCGTGTTCAGTGAGTTCCAGGAAGTCGCTCTCTCCACTTCCCCAATCTTTAACGCCTGTCTTGCTTTTGCCTTTCCTGATGCTAAGAAATTTGCCTCATTTTTCTAAACCTCTGCTTTCACACTGTTAAACATCTACTTAATGAAGATGTTCTTTTATATTTGAAACTCAAAAAGGCTTTCACTGTGAAGGGTGAGCATGAGGGTCATAGCCCCTGGCCTAGCAGATGAGTGTTTCCCATTATTCAGCTTCTGTCTTAATCTTCATCGTCGTTGTCTTTAGAGCGACTGAGGTGACGTCTGGAATGGCAAACAGCTGAGAAGCAACAGAGGCTGCAGAGATGAGAGGCTGCAGTGCGCCTTGTCCCATCAGAGACTGAAGCGGGCTTTGCCCCACCAGAGGCTATAGTTAGCTTTGTTCCACCAGAAGCTGTAGTAACCTTTGCTCCATCAGTGGGCTCCAGGACAGCTCTGCTCCTGGCCACACTGAGAAGAACTATTTGAAGGACCCCATTCTCCAGGAATCTGAGTCTAGATTTGGTGAACACTGGCACTCTTCTGAAGTACTTAAGAGAAGTCATTTCTTATCATGTGCCCCCTGGGCCTCTTACATAACCCTCAGCCTTTTCCCTCCTCACCCATTGGAGCTGCCTTCTGGGCCCATACGTGGCATAGTTCTTCTGTGTGTCTCCTTGGATCTCTGTCCTTGGATGACTCTGAGAGGACTTTGCCTGCTTTCTGCCTATTTGATACAAGAACAGAGTCCATATTCAAGTCTCACTATTAAGGAGCTGGAATTAGAGGCTACCTAGAATATCGAGAGCTTAGACGGTCTTGTATCACTTTTCTGAAGCAAAGCCATTGGGAATGATTGGGGTGAGAGTTGGGGATTGAAGTGGGAATGGGGGTGGCAGGTGATCCCGGTCCACACGCTTCTGTGTGTCATAAAACACAGAGGAATGTGCAATGCTTACACAGCTGAGCTTGAGGCTTTTGCAGCCTATGAATGACGCAGCACATTTTCTACTTCTTCAAAGACAGAAGCCCCTTGGTTTTAGACAATAGCAGCAACCCGAGCTCTCTCAATCAATCATGACCTTCAGTTAGACGAAGGTGACTTGGACATTGCTCATTTGTCTCTGCTTTTCTTCATGCTGACAGTAAAAAGTTTCCAAGCACAGGTTAATGCCAGATGAGGAAATGGCAAAATATGAGTCTGAAAGTGGAGGGGAGTCACTGGACGACCTAGGCAGTGATCTGTTCTATTTCTGCTCAGAATTAATTTATAACAATTATATAGTGGGTATATCTCCTGAATTTCTACATAAAGTGCTAATGACTAGTTACTTAGATCGTTTTAGGAATGCTATAGTGATCTTAAATTTGTGTGTATATTATATATATATTATAATATATATAATTTATATATTATATATATAAATTGCATACACTTATATACAAATTGCACACACATCTATAAATATATATATATATAAATTGCATATATATATATATATATATACAGATACATATGTAAATAAACACACATATTTGTGTGTGTGTTTAATTTCTGCTTTTTATTGCCAACTTGATACCACCAAGATTCACCTGGGAAGAGGGCATTCCAATGGAGGGTTGGCCCAGGTTAGATTGGCCTGTGACCATATCTGTGGGGAATTGTTTTGATTGTTGATTGATGTAGAAGGGCCTAGCTCACTGTGGGGGTTACTATTCCTGGCCAGTAGTCCTAGATTATATAAGAAAGTTGGTTGAGCACGAGCCAGAGGGAGCAAGCACATAAGCAGTGTTCCTCCATGGTTTCAGCTTCAGTGGCTGCCCTGACTTCCCTCAACGAAACTGTGACGTGGAGGTATAAGCCACATAAATCCTTTAGCCAGAGTGTTTATCGCAGCGATAGAAAAAGTAACCCCTGCTCTGTACGTGTATATGTGTGTGCACGTATGTGTGTGTGTGTGCCACAGCACATATGTGAAGGTAAGAGGGTGGCTTGCGTCACTTGGCTCCCTTCCCCACATTTCATCCCGTAGTTTCTGGGGATCAACCTTAGGTAGCTGACCTTGTGGCAAGTGACTTCACTAGCTAAGCTCTCTCACAGACTTCCCACAGTGATCTTATAAAATGCATTGCACAATATATGTCCCTTTCGACGTAAACTTTATGATACGTACATTGTATACAATCTTTGGGTTTTTACATGTACACAATTGATTGGAATGCCTGGCAATCGTCAATAGTCCATGCAACATCTGTTGATTAATTGAGTTTGGCAGCTGGTATGCTTTTCATTCAACCAACAACCCCATACTCACCATCCTAAAACAGAGCTGAAACTTGAACACGATCTATACCTTACCACACAGCCACATCCCCATCTCCTCCTTTGCTTCTTCCTCTCTCCATTCCTTTACTTTCCATTTTCTATTCCCTCCCTGCACTGACTTGTAGTCCTACAAAGCTCATTTTAATTTTATTTCTGTCTAATCCCTGAACTCACTTCTGTCCCTGTGTCTTAGCATGGCTGGAGTGCAGCTATCTCTGCGGTTGTACATTTCATTGTATAACTATGTCACAGTTCATCTCCCATGTTCCTATGGTGACTTCCAGTTTTGCTGTGTACAGAGCGGCGTTGAGCATGTCCCTTCTTGCACATGTGTAAGAGAGGAAGTGCCAGATCAGAGACTTCGGTAAATGTCCAGCCTTAGAGCTGAAGATCCTCAAAGCTCTACACAAACCTCCCACGCACGGACACGCACCTGGATCATTCACATAGCTCACCCTGACATTTGTTATAATAAAATAATAAAAAGCCACATTTTCTACTTGGTATTTCAGTCAGAAAAGGTTAAAACAAAAAAAAAATTGCATCTCTTCCACCAGTGTAACATTATGTAAGTATCCACAAGATGGAATGCCCTAGATTATGCCAGAACCACAGTAATTCACAAACTCAGACAAACTAGCATGAGGCCACTGCAGCAGAAATTATACTTTGCTGATAGCCAATATCCAGGAAAAGGTTAGCTTCCAAGTGTAGGGGAATTGAGGGAAGTGGGAGTGGGTTTGGGGGAGTACCCTCACAGGGGGAGGGAGGGGGAGGGAGGATAAGAGAGGGGGTTTCCTCCAGGAGAGGAGGAAACTGGGTAAGGGGATAACACTTGAAATGTAAATAAATTAAAATTAAAAAAATACAGAATCCATGTGGTAGACCTTGATGATTCAATACCTGCACACCTTCTGCTTTTAAACAAGCTGTGTCAGGATTCTAAGTCCTTACCTGGATACAGAAGATCCTTTCTTGGTGAAAGATTGCTCACAAGTACATTCTTTTTTTAATGGAGAGAAAAAAAATATGTGTACTCCACATATGTCTCTTTGCAAGTGGGACCAGCAGACGCCATTTCTGAGATTTTTATGGCGCTTTGAGCAGGTGCTCTCACCAGCTAAAGCCATATTTAATATTTTAGCGATTAGTTTTTCTTGCCTAGAATTTGGTTTACTTATCTGCGCGCGCGCACACACACACACACACACACACACACACACACACACAAACACACGCATGCATGCCCCTTTGCATCCAAACAGCCTTTTAAGCATTAGAACAGAAAGCCACCAGAGTTGTCAGTAACCAGCTAGAGCTCCTTAGGAATAAGAAACGGTTGGAACCCCGTACCTTCACATAGAGCTGCTGGAACTCCTCCAGGTTCAGCCTCCCGCTTGGACAGTCCTTGAGGAAGCCCTTGTACCACTGCTTCAGCTCGTGCTCATTGAACTCGGTGCTCTTCACCAGGTCCTCCATGACTTCTGGGGCCAGTTTGCTATTCTGTTTCCCCATTTTGCCTGCAGAAAACCACATTGAAGAAGTTAGCACCGCGACTGTGAGGGCTGTTCAGTCAGAACTCACTCCTGCCTGTCTGATCCCAGTCTCTCTACGTCTGCATCCTGCCGCTTAGTTCTAGCCAAGCACAGGAAAAGCCCTTTGGACAAGCCTCAGGCCTATGTAGCTCATCCTCTCTGTCATTATGTCACCTGTCACCTGTCACATGGCATTGACTCTTCATGGAAACCAGACAGCTATTGTTCCTGATGTTCATGTTAGGTATATGGGAGCTTGTTGGCTACTCCTGTGAATTACAGTTCATCAATACTTGATATCTACATACCTAATTATACATAGGTTTTGCAGGGGTATTGGGAGATTTTTGGATAAGAACCAAGAGAGGACCTTGTAAGCAAATATTTAAGAAGGGATTTGGAAATTCTGATCATCTATCATAGATGTCTCAGTTGGACGAATTCCAAAGACCTGGACTTTTTTTTGGGTGGGGGAGGAGCAGACTAATAATGGCCCATTTTGATTAGTCACATTAATTCTAACTCATTTCATCTCAACATTTCCTACAAGACTGTTTTTAGCGATGGCTTTTTCTATAGATTGGTTAGTGAATGTCTTTTTGACTAAACTTCATCCTGTCATTTTTAATCATTCAAAGTTAGTATAGGAGCACATAAAGTCATGTCTCCTACATGAGTTGTATGTTTGCATATTTAAGAGTAGAGCACAGAGTAGGACAGGTCCGAATCAGAATCTGTGGATTGTCACCTTGATTTGCAATTAACTATACTAGTCAGAAATATTATTTACTGTCCTCCCTCAAGTTCTTCATGAAATAAATTGGCAGATATAAATAAAAATTCCATCTTTATTGTGATGGCCAATCAAGAAATAAATAGCTAGGCAAAGATTAAGAAGATTAACTTGAAATTAAAATAGTTGTATGTTTTGCTAGATCACAAATCTTTACAAATCCCTTCAAATGTTGTTTAATAATAAAATAATTAAAACATGGCCAATAAGCCACAATGTGACTGAAAAAAATTCATGAAAAAATGAGGTCAGATCAGAAGGAGAAAAGTAGCAGATCTTTAGGATCTAGTGAACAGAGTGATTTAGTTAGGTTTTAAAGAATGTACTCAAATGGACCAGTTATTCTATGCACTCTGAGCAGGTCTATACTTGCAGCAGCCCTGAGGGGGAAATGTCATCTCATATTTTACTGTTGTAATTTTTTTAATCTTGTCCTGAAGCAGATTGCAAAGTCTTTATCAGGAACCTGCCCCTGACATTGAGTGGGTCTTTCTCCTTGGCACTGCCCCAGCAGCATGGCATGGTACCCAGGATACTTTAGGATGGGCAGCTATTTTCCAAGCACCTGTGTCTGATTAAGGGACTCTGGGGTCAGCAACTCTGCCCTCCATCATGGAACCTCTTTACCTACGCTTGCTCTGAATTTCACTTTTAGGTCTCCTATTAGTGAGCGTCTCTTAATTATAAGTTACTGTGGGACTCCACAGCTGGATGTGGAAATCAAGTGGGTACTCATGTGTGAGATTTAATTAATCTAGGTAAGCAAACTGTAATTCACTGTTAGCCTCATAATCAAAAGACGGAGCACCAGAGCTTTCAGACCATTATTTTGTTCTTTTTGGTAAAGAGGCACCAACCATCAATCCCGATTAGAATCCCATAATAACTACTGAGGATATAATGTTGGCTTGGAGAAGGCCCGCCATGGAGCACTCCACACACTTCGACAAGGATGAGGACAGTTCCCTGAGACTCACAATGCTGGGGTAACTTCTACAGAGTCACACACCTAAGCAAATGCAGAGCTGTGGTTGGAAACTGGACTTAAAGGGTAGACTGCATTAGCAGAGATACAGAAGGGACAGCAATGAAACAGAAGAGAGGAGCAGAAGTGGGAGGGCCAGAGAGATAGAGAGATCTAAATCACTTTCAAAAGGGGGAAAAAAGAGAGATGGGTCATGTTGCTGAGTTGGCTGACTTGTTAGGAAAAGATTTATCAAAATCACAAACTGTAAATATGTATTAATGAACAATTACAAAGGGGTTAAAAGTTGTGAAAAAACCCACACCCCAAATGCCTTTAGATATTCAACAGCGTATCCGTTTAAGAGAATGTGGATTCTCTGTGGATCATTTGTGATGCCTTTAGCTGTTCCTACTGGCTGGGAAAGGATGAATGTCTCTCTCACATACAAGGGGCATTGTTACAGCTCTGAATTATGCTTCTGGAGAACCAAATGCATACCTTCATGCTTTTTGGTTACAGTCACGGGTCAAAGCTATTGCTCAGGTGTGCCCGGGAGTGGGTGGATCATGCACAAAGTCTTGTTATGGCTTGCACCCATGATTGCGCCATTATCCACCCCCTGAGTCCCAACAGCCCAGGTCTCACCAGGCTCTATCCCTTCCTCACCACTCCCTCCCCATTCTGTTCTAACCTCCTGCCGTGCACAGCTGCATGAATAAAGCCACACGCCTTACCTGGCTCTGCTGGCTCAAACTTCAGCCCTGCCCCCCTTGTCTCCAGTGCACAGCCCATCTCCCCTGCAAAGCACATGCTCTGCTGCTTGCTAAGGAGCTCCACTTCCTTCCAGTCTGTCTTTTGCCTCCATATGGTTACAATATTGGGTGGTTACAGGTTTCAGAGCTAGTGCAGAGTAGCGCAGAGTTGCACAGATTTGCAGGTTCTTTGGGGTGATGCTCTGCTTTGTCTTCTTGTCCATTTCCTTCCTTTTGATTGACCTCAGCTCATGTCTTACCACTCCTGTGAGACCTTCAGGGTTGAGGGACCATCCATCCTAGGGCACTCCCTTCTTGGTAAAGTTTCCATGATCTTTGTTTTCCTACCGGATGTTTTTTTTAAAGTTTTTTTCAGGGAGGGGAATCCAGGAAAGGGGAAATCATTTGAAACGTAAATAAAGAATATATCAAATAAAAAAAAAGGTTTTTCCTTCCTTCTTTCCTTCCCCTTTCCATCCCTCCTTTTCATTCTTTTTTGAGAGAGATAGAAAGAGACAGAGAAAGAGAGAGACATAGAGACAGAGAGAGTCATGTCAGGTATATGTATGGATGAGGGGGTGACTGTCTTTGCATCCTTGGTAATTTCTATTAGATGCTCCACAAACACATTTTGAGGGAATGAGTAGTAATGAGGGCACACATATTTGATATGCATTTTCTCAGGAAAATCAGTCTCATTATCTCTATATGAAGAGAGCTGATGGACTCATAAGTCTGAGACACAGTTCACAGATGGCAAGAATGTTTTGCTTAACTGTGTGGAAAATAGCCTGCCCTGCTAAAGACAGATCACCTGTCTTTTCCTCATCCTTTACTTTTGAATGCCATAAAGGCACAGTCTATGTCTTTCATCTCAGTATCCTTAGTGGCTGACATTAAGATGGTATGTAGCAATGTTTTTAAATCAATGGGCGTGCACACTTCCATTCATGGGCATTCCATTCTAGTCTACAGTGATATGAGCCAACTAATCTTTCTTATTATATAACCAGAATGGCTGAAAGGGTCAAAATGATGGCAAGACTTATAATATTCCCAAGCAGAGCTCCCATGATGTGCAGGGAGAAGAGGCATGCTACCTCTGTCTCCAGCTTACTCTGTGATCTTGGGAGAATCCACCTTCCCTCACATTCAGTGTCTTCACTTAAAAAGGGAACAAGTTGGGTCAAGTGATCTTTGATGCTCCTAGCTCTATCATTGTCTGGTTGACTGCACACATTTTCTAACTATGAATCACGGACTTCAGACTGGCTTTTGTCAGCACTTGTCCACTCCATTTCTACCTGAGAATCCATCAGCCCTTGGGCATTTTTATTACCCAAGAAGGGAGGCGACAGCAACCGTGTTTTATTTTTAAACTGGTATTCCAGGAAATAAGGGAAAATGCAGCCCCACCCAAGACCAAATGAACTTCTTGGTGCCTGAGATGCAGAAGACTGAAGCTCAAGACTAAATACAAAAGGAGCAGATTGGGGTCCATGGTGGGCACAAGAACTCAGAGAGGATGGAGTCTGTGACAGAAAGCCCAGACCACTTAGTTAGTTGCAAATGACACGTAGAATAGATGGGGGTTTGTATATTATCTTGTTGTGCAAAAGGCTTTTGGGTAGCAAAGTTCACCCATCTACCAATGCTGTCAGAAGGAGATTATCAAAACTCCCATGTGATTGCTAGTACTTCAAAGATCAGAGAGACAAGGTGATTTGCCCTAGCTTAATCACCATAAGAATGGTTAGTAAGGCATGACCATAGACCTCTCATACCACTTGACTTAATGATATAGGCCATCATTTTCTCCTGCCTGGAGGTTTCAACTATCTGAATCGGTGGTCCTGCCACAAGGTTTGTCCATATCCTACTTTGTCCAGGAACAGATTCTAAAGAAGAATGAATAGAATAGGTCACGGAAGAGACAGGGAGCTCCTGTAGAAGAGAAAGCCTTCTCCCATACCCACAACCCCTACAGTGTGTGTGTGTGTGTGTGTGTGTGTGTGTGTGTGTGATAAGCAGCTTCCGAGTACATCCCAGGGCCTGCCGAGTTGCAATAGGCACTCAGAGCCACATAGCCATCTCCTCCCAGGTAATCTGGCAATCAGCCTGTTTGGATCTTAATAAGATTCATCTATAAAGCCTGGGTGGCTGAGATGGAGCAGCCAAGCCACATGTGCAGACACACAGCAGCTTAAGTACAATGGAAAACAGGCTTGGACACCAGCCCAGCCTAGCAGAAGGAAAGGCTGTGGGACCCAGGCCTCAAACCTCTGGAACGCACACAATGCGCAACGGGGTGGAAGAGAGCTTGGCTGGGAGCCAGGCTGGTTCTAGTGTCGAATTACCAGCTCAGCCTCAGACAAATTAGCTCTTAGCTCCAGCTCTTGGCTTCTTGTCTGTGCACAGAGATAACAGGAGGAAGCTGGTCTTGCTCATGTGTCAGTGGCTTGGTGCTATGGCCCCTTGGTCCCTGTCACCTGTTTCTACCTCAATGCTCATGTAAGGTTCTGTTCATTCCTGCCTTCGCCATGACACTACATCTAGCTTTCAGCCCTTCTTTCTTCTTATACTTAATAAAGGTTTCCTGGCTGTAGTGATGGGAGGCCTTATAAATAGAAGCAGACAGACACCCTCCCAGAGCAACTCAGTTGGGCAGGAATTCCTGAGCAAATCTTGTGAGAAAAGGTCTGCTCTAGGTATGGCGGGATATGAATGGGAAACATGAGTTCGTCCTTGAAGGGCTCACACATCCCTTCAATACAAAGCATGGTAAAATGCTGGCCATAACAGAAAGCTGTGGTGACAGAAGACAGACAAAGAGATAGAATCGCACCAGTCATTCAATTATATCTGTGTCTGATCCCTAGGTAAAAACTCCACTGCGCCTGTGCAAACACACACACACATCACCCCTGCTACCTTTGTAGGATCCTTTCTCCTTAGAAGCCAGCAACTTGCAAACCAGATAAGTACCACCATTAGTCAACTGTGTCCTGCCACTGCATGCCATGGAAGGATGAAGGCAGCCAGAGCAGGACACGGGGAACCCAAGCTCTTTCTGAATCCTCCCCCTCCCTGCTGGTATCTCTGATGCAGGTTATAGATTCTTGTCCTGGGGACTGGAGTACATCCTACACTTAGGGAAGACTGAGGCCTGAGAAAGCTGCCTCTTCAAGCTTCTGGTCCAAGCCTTCTGGTTTTAGACTAGAGAGGATTTGACACTCAGGAAAGTGAGAGATTCTCTTAGATCACAGAGGCAGCTGGGAGCTGAACTGTAGTGAGAAGCCTGGGATACTGAGCCAGCTGGTGTCACACCCCTGACCCTTGCAGTATGCTGTCCCTAAGCCAAAGGCTCAAAGGCTGTAATAGCCAAGCATGTTTATCTCTGTGCAAAGAGGTTCAAACAGTTCATGTTGCCATTCTGCTAGGGTCCTGTAAACAAATGATTGTGGGTTGCTACTTTCTAATGGATGTTGAGAGGGCTGAGGATTAAGAGTCTATAAGTGTCCCAGAACATTGTATAGTGGTTTCCTTTTGAATAAAGGCAATTACTTGAGATGTTGATAATTTCTATTCCATTTTCCCCCTTCCTCCAAGAGCCAAGTCCACATAAGCAGTATGTCTCAGGGGATAGCGAGGGTGTTGATGGCGGGCTGGCATTTCAGTGCTGTCTGGGAACCAAAGCAGCTTCGGGGAAGAGAAGTCCTTTCTCACAGTATTCTCTGATGCCATTGCCTCAAACCCGAAAACCTCCTGGGATTACAGCTGAGGTTCTGGCCCACAAGCTTGAAATAGGCAGTGGGACTCAAGGCTCCATCCTCAGGGACTCAAGATAAAAAGCAAAAGTACATATTTGATTTATAATAAATGAGGAAAAAATACTTTGATGGTAGCAACAGTGGGGCTGTTAGGGCAAGCAACAAGAGATCTGTTCAGGAAAGTGTAATGAATACATGAAGGTGAAAGTGAAAGTGGACCCCAGGGACCAATCATCCTGCAGCTTTGTTTTCTAGCTGGAGACCTGGGGAGGTCAGGGCACTTATGCCAGAGAACATAGAGTTAGTGACAGAGCCCAGTGGTACCTTCAGCAAAAGGCTTGAGCACTGCTGCTGTGCCCATGCCTTTGATCCTGGGGCATTGAGGTGAACTGCAGGCCCCCACAGACTTGGAAAGAGTCTGTCCAAGTGCCCAGGGGATGATGAGAAACCTCCATGACTAGGCCTGTCGGACCCATTCTTTATCTAGTTCCTGTCTGAGCTTTCCTGATGTAGGATAGACTGAAATCCTCACGTGGTTCTGGGGCTTTGGAGGGATGACCTACTCATCGCTGGGAGCGGCCAGTGGAGTTACAAGATGTCCCAAGAGAGCTCATGAGGTCTCTTCAAAGGGTTGTAATGACAGACAGTGCCATCTTCTTCCAATGCTTTAAAGACACCGAGCATTTCTTAATGTTCAGAAAAAATATAACTCAGACCAAAGCCATATTGATTCCTCAGTACTTGTCCATAACTTTGGAAAAGTTTCTTCTCATTGATTTTTCTTCCTTTCTATCAGGGCTCAATGTCTACCTTATATTCAACTGGACTGAGTATGAGGGGGCAGGAAGTATGCACTGGACACAGGCTCTGGTTAGAATCAAGTTTCTGATAAGTACATGTAGGTGCCTTTTTATAAGGCTTTAGTCAATGGGGTCTGGGATCCCTTGTTTTCAAGTAGAAATGATATTTCCTTGCGGGGATGTTATGGGGTAGATGAGATGGCATGTCCAGTTCTTTCCAAAAACACCTTCCAAGTAGCAGGTGCTCAACTACAATACCTATTATTAACCCCACCACAGGCATGGCAACCAGGCTGATCTAGAATATAGAGAATTGAATGTTTCCAGATTTTGTATGAGAGAAGAAACATCCAGGAATCACTCTAGATTGCCTCACCAGGTTTGTATGAGTGGAAGCACACAAGTCTCAGAGCAGAGGAATTCTAAGGTGTCTCTTTTGACTCTGCATCATGGTGTGAAGAAAAAATACCCCATAGGCTAATGTGTTTAAGTATTTACTCTCCTGCCAGAGATGTTAATTTGTGAGGTGGTGGATTCTTGGGAAATATGGCCTGATGAGCAGAAGCGGATTGCTGGGAGCAAGTATTGAGGGGGATATATGGTTCTGAGCCAAACTGCTTTCTGATCTGCTTATATGATAAAATTAATTCCACAGACTTCTGCCACCATGGACCTACTTACTCACTCCAGTCATCATGACTTCCTTACTACAATGGGGTAGTCACACTCTCTGACCTGTGAGACAAAATATAACCTCCTTCCCTTCAGTTGTTTCTGTCATAGTAAACGTTCTGGTTAGTTTTAATTGCCATCTTGCTATAACCTATAATTGCCTTGGAAGAAAATATCAATGGAAAATTTCTAGATCATGTTGGCCTGTGGGAGTGTGTGTGTGTGTGTGTGTGTGTGTGTGTGTGTGTTTTGGTGGAGGGGGATTGTCTTGATTGCTAAGTGATGTGGGGAGACTGAGTGTATTGTAGGCAGCACCATCCCCTAGGCAAAGGCTTCTGAACAGTATGAAAAGAGAAAGTTACCTGAAAACAAACAAGTCTGCTCTTGTTTGTGGATATGAAACTTTATGTTTCTGCCTTTACTTCCCTAAAACAATGGACCTGGATTACAAGTCAAATAACTTTTTGTTAGGGTATATATATATATATATATATATATATATATATATATATAACAAAAATACAAATGAAACCAAAACAATGATATAGATGTAACTAATACATTTGGCTTCCTTCAAATAAAAATATTTTATATATGATTGGGCCTGGAGTTAGGAGTAGGTCATTCCTCCAAAGCCCCAGGGTCACTTATATATGAAAAGTCACTTGAGGATCCTATATCCCAGACTAAGCATCAACTGTTGAGAGGATGAGATTTCTACCCAGTTTCTGGCTTAGCCACTGAACAGACGTGTGAGTTGATTAATAGCGGTTGACCTTTCCTCTGGGACTGACCCAAATAGCCACCCTCTTTTCTGCACCTTATTTCCATTTCCCTGCGCATCCAACCATTCTATGCATTTCTGAGGAATGGCTTCTATGAAAGGAAATGGGCTGTCCTTGGCATTGTCAGAGCCTCACTTGGTTCTATGAGGTAACAGAGGAAACGCTTTCATTAATAATCACAGCCTTCTGTCCAACAGATTGTGTTCTGGGTTGTGCTGCCAAGACCCAGTGGGGAGGGACCATGGCCCTTATCTCAGAGCAGCAGGGAGCTACTGAGAGAGGAGTAAGCCAAGACTGTCCCCTGTCACCAGCACATCCTTGTTATGGTGTTGGGCCTTGAGCACCATGGTTGCTATCCTCTCATTGTTTTCTGGGTGAGCCTTGGTCCTATGGGAGGGGCCAGTGACATGTTCACATGCCTGCACAGAAGCTGTGTCTTAACCCCTTCATGTTCCAAATTTCAAGCCACTGTACATTTATTCCCCTTTGAGAGATGTTTATACTTACCATGCTTTTGCAATGTTATCACTATAGCAGTTCTAAAACTGTACATTAATTCATATAATGGGGTCATTTGTTTGCTTTAGTTTTCTTTTACATTGTGTGTGTGTGTGTGTGTGTGTGTGTGTGTATACTCTCAGGATGTTGGATCTTTCTTTTTTTTCTCTCTCTCTCTCTCTCTCTTTGGTTTTTCGAGACAGGGTTTCTCTGTGTAGCCCGGGCTGTCCTGGAACTCACTCTGTAGACCAGGCTGGCCTCGAACTCAGAAATCTGCCTGCCTCTGCCTCCCAAGTGCTGCGATTACAGGCGTGCGCCACCATGCCCGGCTCTCTCTCTCTCTTTTTAAATCTTCTTTCTAATATGTGGGTTCTTGGGATTGAGCTTAGGTTGTCAAACTTGGTAATAAATACCTTTACATCTGAGCCATCTGTTTAACTATAAGCCCTGCACTCTGTAGATTCAGCTGCCCTTGAACTTGTGGGAGATCCTTCAGCTTCTCATCTCAAAGTGCTGGCGTTACAGGCATAAGCCAGCATGATTGGCTGTCTGGATCTTTAGTATAGATAATTTGCAGATTCTCACATGAAGAAAGCTTTCTGTAAGTAAAATGTTCTAGTGGGAAGAAATGTGATGCTGAAATCAACCAGTTATTCCCCCCATCATTTATTTGTTCTGATGTTATGTCGCCCAAGCTGCCTTTGAACTTTGAACTTGTCACCTCTAGTTTATGCAGAGCTGAGATTAACACAAGCGTGTGCCTGATGTCCCAGAAAGAAAAACCAGAGGCGAGAAGACATCACAACAACCTAGTAAGCTGGGAAAACAGGTCACACAGTGGCATGCGTAGTATCACCTTGCTTTTCTCTGTGTACACACTTGCCTAGCTTACATACACAGGAAGTTTGGGCACATTCTAATTTATATTAAAATCTTAACAGTGGTTGTAATGGTTGGCCATACAATTCTGGCATTTCTCTGACTCCTGCATCTCTCTGGGTGCATATAGCATTAATAGTCAGAAAAGAAACTGGATATAATCTCTATTTCACCAGATAAACAGCAGTTTTTGCAATCTTGGGGCTGAAAACTGTGCTGTTGCTTTTCCTCTGTACTGGTCATTTAAAAAAACACAACAATTCACAACATCACTTCAGATTTCATTGGCAGCCACAGACCCTCTGTTCTGATACTGTCAGTTAGTTGAGTGAAATGAATACAGTGATACTTAAGAGAACCCAGGGAAGTTTCTCAATGCCCCAAAGAACCTGGGAGAGGAAGAAATAATGTTGGAGGAAGGGTTTTCCTGACTGGGCCAGAGACAGCCAGAGACTCACTTCTCAGAGGCTTTGTTTTGGTCATCTCGGACTAACAATGCTGTCAGGCTGGTACCATGCTTACACTTTTACATGTTTGCTAGACGTAAGTGAGGAACGAGATTATGAATACCACAGTAGAGGTATTCAGCCAGAGGCTGAAGTTACCACTGGCTGCAATTTAACAACTGGAATTCTAAAATAGAAAATTCAAAGGGAGGAACAGATGACATCTGGGTGCCTAAGGCCAGGTTTAGGGTTGCCAGTTAATGTGCTGCAAAGCCTCTGCAGGACAAATGAAAGAACCTAGAAGTCCCTGGAAACCATTAATTTCTCCAGGACAACATTATCTGTCCTTGTCCCAGGAAACACAGAATGAGGATTTACCTGAAAGTGAACCCACCATTTGGGGGAACCCAGCTTGCAACTTTAGGCTTCAAAACTTGTAGAAAATCTAAGGCAGCTGTTCTCAACCTGTGGCTTGTGACCCTTGTGGAGACTGAATGGTGCTTTCATAGGGGTTGCATATCAGATATCCTCCATATCAGATATTTACATTATTATTCACAACAGCAGCAAAATGACAGTTAGGAAGTAGCAATGAAAATAATTTTATGGTTGAGAGTCACCACAATATGAGGAACGGTATTAAAGGGTCACAGCATTAGGAAGGTTGAGAACCACTGTTCTAAGGATATATTCTAGAGCCCCACCCCGCTTCGTGGGTTAATTTTCTATTATTCTATAGCTTTGAGGGGCTCATCGTTCTTTGAAGTGCCAGGCCCTTGTTTTAGACTGATACCTTGCTTCTCTGTTGCTGCGAGGCAACAAAGACCGAAGCCAACCACTGCGAGGCAGGGACTGGAGATTTATTGGGCTGACAATCCCTTGTTGTAGTCCTTCATAAAGGGAAATCAGGCAAGGAACTCAAGAAGGAATGCAGAGGCAGAAACCGGAAAAGAGGTCACAGAGGGGTGCTGCTTACTATCTTGCTCCCCATGGTTTGCCCATCCTGCTTTCTCATAGTACCCAGGGCCACCAGCCCAAGGTGGTGGCATGTCCACAATGGGCTGGGCCCATCTACATCAAACATTGATAAAGAAAATGCCCCTGCAGACTTTCCCACAGGCCAGTCTGCGGGAGGTGATTCCCCATTCCAGGCTCCCTCTTTACAGATGATCCTAGCCTGTGTCAAATTGACAAAACCCTAGCCAACACATACTCCTAACCTTGACAGAGTTTATTTCAACAGGTTTTACAAAAGCCTAGGTTTTCACTGAACTTCAGCTTCCTTCTGTTCACATATATATATAATTATATATATAATATTTATAATTATATATATTTATATATACATATACATATATATAATTATATATAATATATATAATATTTATAATTATATATATTTATATATGTGTGTATGTGTGTGTGTGTGTGTGTGTGTGTGTGTGTGTGTGTGTGTTTATGTATAAAACCTTCTCCCTTCCCTAATGAGCAGGTCACTGTAAGAAACCATCTGTGGATGCTGCTTATAAATGAGACAACTGTTTCTAGCACCTAACTGGGTATGTTTTCCAGGATATGTGAGATGTATAAAAAAATGGGAATTTTTAAACAGGGACAAAGCAAGGGGACACATTTCAAGCCCCTAGCCTGATGGAGGAAGACACCTGTTGCTGAGCAGCCAATCGAGGGTACAGAAAAGGAAGTCAAATAAGAGGGAGGGGGGATGCCACTCGGAAGGAGAGACACGCCCAAATGCTCTCAGAGCCTCAGTCCTATTTCCCAAAGGTTTTAAGAGGGCTGCTGACCCTCTTTGATGTGCGGCCAGTTCTGAATTAGGCTCACCTTGTCCTTGGTGAGCCTTTGTGAAGTATCCAGCAAGGCTGGAACAAAGCACTTCATTATGGTACATGAGAAACATCTTGGCTGAAAGGGACAATGCCAAGGCTAGGAAGACTAAAATTAGACCTTCCGGTTGTGTTTGAGTTGGCAGTGCGGTGCGCAGGCTGCTAATGTGGCACCCTCCGTCCCAGCCTTGGGCCTTCTGAGAGCACAGGTAACAGGTGTTGAAGGAGATGAAATGCTGCTTCTTTCGGTACCCCGTGGGGATGACAAATGCTTCTGGGCCCATATCACTGTCACTGGGAACAGAATGTTGAGCAATACTTGGTTTTTACAAAGCTAATTTGCAGATTAAGATAAAAAATGCGTTGTTTGTTTCCCATTAATCGAATGCCCTTCCATGTTGAAACCATTAGGGGGCCTCAAGACAACCACGGAGTGTGTCTGAACCTTGCAGGTGTTTATCTGAGAATTGTCAATTTTATCCTGTGTAACCACTTCAGGATCCAGGGATTTGGTTATCCCTGCCTCAGATCATGCCGTGGAGTGGCGTGCTCTCCACAGAGGAGCCAGGCCTCACGTCACGCTGAGAAAGTACAACTGTTAGCTGGTGTTCCAGGGAAAAGTTACCAATTGTGCATAGGAATAACTACTTCAAACTACAGCATGAAACCAAATCTGTATGCCTGACAAATTAGCAGTAAGAATAGCAGTTTACAGTGATGAGTACACACATTGTGCTCACGGATCACTTTCTTCAATAACACATGTATGTAGCATAAGTATATTTTCATGTTTGTGTATGTACAGGTTTCCTGTCTTGGTTCTATGTCAACTTGACAAAAGCTAGAGTCATTTCTCTTATGGACAAACATGCCTCCCTGAGATTGAGCTATAGGCAAGCCTGTAGAGCATTTTCTTAATTATGATCGATGTGTGCTTGGGGGAGGAGCGTCCCATTTTGCATGGTACTATCCCTGGGCTGGTGGCAAGAAAGCAGGCTGAGCAAGCCATGAGGAACAAGCCAGAAAGCAGCTCCTCTCCAAGGCCTCTGCATGAGCGTCAGCTACTGCCTCAGGATTCCACACTGTTTGGGTTCCTATCCTGACTTCCTTCGATGATGAACAGCAAAGGTAGTGTAAGCTTAATGAATGCTTTCCTCCCCAGGGAGGGTGTTTTATTATAATAGTTACTAGCCGGGCGTGGCGGCGCACACCTGTAATCCCAGCACTTGGGAGGCAGAGGCAGGCAGATTTCTGAGTTCGAGGCCAGCTTGTTCTACAGAGTGAATTCCAGGACAGCTAGGGCTACACAGAGAAACCCTGTCTCCAAAAATAAAAAAAAAAATAGTTACTACAAAATTAGTTAGTAAAGTTACTATTGTGACATATATATATATGTATATATGTATATATATATATATGTGTGTGTGTGTGTGTGTGTGTGTGACATTTATATATATATACACATATATAAATATATGTATATATGTATATACACGCATGTGTGTGCATGTGCATGTAGTAGCCAGAGGATAAAGTTGGTTGTCTTCTTTAATCACCCTCTGACTTACTGCATGAGAAAGGCTGTCATTTAACCTGGAGCTCAGCAGTGATGCTAGGCTGGCTTGCCCATGGGCCCCAATGATCCTCCTGTTCCTGCTGCCTCAGCTCTGGGACTATAGGTAGATGATCCCTGCTTTGTGGATGCTGAGGGTCTAAATTCAGGTCCTCATGCTTGTCTAACAAGCAATCTATCAGTTGAGCTATCTCTTTGGTCCCCCTGCTAACAGTTGGATGAAGTAGGTCCCACCATGTCTTTAATCTTTGGCTAGGAAGTTTACCTGTGGAAGGCCATGTAGCAATGGAAGACCTAGAATCTGAGCCTGTCAGGTAACAGCATACACTGTTACACATGTTGCCTCCGTAAAGGAGGCAAGAAACGAGACAGGTAGAATAGAAGCTGCCACTTCAGTGTACTAACTCATAGCTCTTTTTGCCTAGGTGCTAACCGTGCTACGATCCTGTTTCTCCATGTGAAATAGCTTTAAAGGCACACAGAGACTCAGACCCTTATCTCTCCATGGCTGACTTCCAGTCTTCAGTAGAGGGAGGGGGTTTGGGTACAAAATACAAAAGCAGCAATTCAAAGGGTAAAGAGTGTTCGGTCTACAGAAGCAAAGTGTCTGCAGAGGAAATATGAGCTCCCCTCAAATAAATGCAGGACTTACTGGCACAAAAATAGTCATATAGATCAGCATAACAGGATGGAGAGGCTAGAAATAGATGCAGCTATGTATAATCACTTAATATAAGATGAAGGAAGCTTTTCAGAACAAGGGGGGGGGAAGGAAACATATTTTATATATGACCTCATCATCCCTTGAGAGCAAATTTGATGGGGGAAAAAAAAAGTAAGTTAACCACACTGTATGTTCTATATTTAAAATCATTAACATTTGGCATAAAATGTTAGAAGCTATAGCATTAAATTTTAATACGAAGGAAAGTCAAGAGGAACTATTAGAAACTGAAAATCTAGAGAAAATATTCACAGCTTTGTATTTACATGTCTGTATATAAGCATATACAAATTATTAAGGCAGCCACCAACATCAGAAAAGAAATGAATGACTGAATGGGAACGGATAAATCTCAAGAGTAAACACAAATAGTAAACAAGCTGGTTGAAGCATGACTTATTTCTTAAGGTCAGGATGGCTTTTCCTGGCTTACAGGCAATAATGTGACTACAAGGCTAGACATATGCACATAAAAGTTGAATGTTTCAGGAGTCTAAAAAACAGGTAAATGTAAATAGCAGTGAAGAGAAACACATGCTATATAAATGTCTTTCATGGAATAAGAAGCTTACAAAGAAAGGAAATGGGGACAACCTGGGCAAAGCACAGGAGCAGAATGTCAATAAAAGATGAACTATTATTGGCAATATTTTCTCCTCTAGAAAAACGTGGTTAAATTGTGTGTTGTTCCTAGAAATTGCTAGAAATCATAAAGCATCAAGTTCATTTGATCCAAGGTGGGATTGGCAGGGGCAGAGAGAGCTAGAGTTGTATGTATATGTATATGCATATATGTGTAGGTATGTTTGCCTGCATGCATGCCCGTGGAGGCCAGAGGTTGACTTTGAGCATCTTCCTGTATCATTCTGTTCCTTGTTCTGGAGATGGAGTCTTTCACTGAACCTCGAGCTTGGCGATCTGGCTAGGCATCCACCGGTTTCTTCCCACCCCACCATCTGTGCCCTGAAGTTCTAAACGTGTGGTGCTTTTGTGCGAGAGCTGGGGATTTGAACTCAGGTCATCATCCTTACACAGCACGTAACCTCTGCGGTCATCTCACCAGGCTCTGGAGAAGGTAGCTTAAGGAAATAACCCAATGAAGAAAAGTGATAGACAGGGATATGTTTATTTCAACTTGAGTTGATAATCATAAAAGTGCCAGACTATAACCATTCCCCATTAGGGAAGTGGGTGGTAAATTACAGAATGTTATCTCAATGAGATAAAAATATGAATGCAATGTTGAAAACACTGAAAATTGCTTATGATATGCTAAGTGGAGAAAAGATAAACGCAAGATTAAAGTGCTCTATAATTACCACATATACACAAAGTAAAAATTGTTTTCCTCCATTTTTTTTCTTGATGGGTAAAAAGTGTGAAGTATGTGCAGAAACCATGCTCTGCATGAGAAGATAGAATGAGGTAAAGTGCTTATATCCTGTGCAAGCCAATGACTCAACGCGGGAGGGATGCACAATATGCAAGGTAATTAATTGCAAGTTACAAGAGGGAATGATAAATGCATTCTTACAACATGGAGGACTCTGCTAACTGAAGAAGTGTTAAATCCTCCTATAAAGTCTCCGATAGGCTACCTCATTAACTTATATTTGAACAGAGAACCTGAAAGGCTCTCTGGAAAAATCTAACAAATGTTCTCTGTTATGAAGTTGAGTGGTTGGAGCTGTGGAAAGAGGAAGCAAATAGTTTTACATTACGCAGAGAACTGCACTTAGGACTCCGGTGGGTGTTTTCAATCCAAGTGTCAAGTGCTTTTTGTTATTTTCTAGAGTGCCTATAGGGATGGGACCTCCAGAGCGCCCAGACGTAGGTGGACCCATTTAAGCTAATGATGGATGGCAGTTTGTTTTCTCCTGGCTTTAGGGCTCAGTTCGTTTTCTCCCCTCTCAGTCTGGAAGGTGACAGCAGCAGCCGTGGAACCTCCTCCAAGTATCCTTTATTCCTTTAGTTGACCAAATCGAGCTGTTTCACTTTTAGCCCATTCTTTGAAAATGTTTACAGATTCGTTGTGTGAGACAGTAGAGCACTAAGGGTCTTCCTTTTTCCACGTCCAGCCCAAGGATCAGCTGTTGCAATAGGGAAATAGAAAGGATTCGGGGAAAGTAAACAAATGAGGACACCCAGACACTCTTGTGGGACTGGTGGTAAGTTCCAAGAGATCCCAGGAAGGACAGCTTCATGTTCTGCTTAGTGAATTCCTTAATGAAGACAGTTGTGCATGATACAATCATATTTTGGGCACTAATGATGGTCCCAAATGATTATAAGGGAGTTGAAAATTTCCAGTGATCTAGTGACATTACAACCATCTAATGTGATAATGGAGCTCAAAACATCATGTACAAACCAGGTATGATGGTGCATGCTTGCACTCCTAACTACGTGGGAGGTAGATGGAGGAGGAGGAGGAGGAGGAGGAGGAGGAGGAGGAGGAGGAGGAGGAGGAGTATAATGTTATCCTTGGGCACAGAGGCAAGTTTGAGGCAAGCTAGGCTACACGAAATCCTGTCTCCATAAACCAAATGCTAAATGGTCATGTTGTCAAATTATCTTCTAAATAGTCTGCTTCTACTCAGACTTGGGTGCTCTTGGCCTTAGAAAGACCTTTTATCCTCCCAGTGGGTAGCAGTCAATGGAGAGATGTATGACTGGTCAAAGTGCTAAGAATAAGACAGGAAGTGGTGGCGCACGCCTTTAATTCCAGCACTTGGGAGGCAGAGACAGATGAATTTCTGAGTTCGAGGCCAGCCTGGTCTACAGAGTGAGTTCCAGGACAGCCAGGGTTACACAGAGAAACCCTGTCTTAAAACAAAACAAAACAAAACAAAAACAACAACAAAAAACCTCCCAGTAGCTGTGGTTACCTGTCATAATCAAAGTTAAGGCATGGATAGAATAGTGATCTCCAGGCCGAACCCCTTATTGTGGAACTATTGGCAGTTGTTAGTGGCTGGGAAAAAGAGAATACTTTTTTTTAAGGCTCTGGTCAATGATAGACCTCCTGTGCTCCAGTGGATATTAATGCCCCAACAGCCCCACCCCCACCCCCATTCACATATGGGCAGTACTAACTGGACTTAGTAAGTATCAAAAAAATGAAGCTTGGAAGAAGCGTGTTAGAAACAATAAAAAGATCAATAGGACTGACAGAGGGATGAGAGAGAGAAATGGTTTGAAAATGAACCAAATACACTAAATTCATGTATGAAATGGTTAAATAATAATAATGACAATAATAAGTTATTAGCCTGTTATATTAGCCTGATACAACCTCATATATCTCATGTTTACTGTTTTCTTAATTGTACCAAGTGGTCAAGCTGAGTCACTGACTTGTATCATGTCTGATTGTGTAACTGCACTCTAGGATCCTTGACAATGATAAAATTGCCTTAGGTTGAATTTCTCAGCTTGAATGCCTTTCAATAAATGATGAATGATTACGGTTGTAAAATTCTATAGTCTATATTTGGTTGCTCTATTGAAAGGACCGAAGTTATGTGTCCAAAGAATTTTCAGCTAGAAAATTAGTTTAAATTTGAATAAGGAAAATGAAAACAAGAATAAGATGTGCGATTTAGGAAGTCTACTCAAATTTGAGTTTATACTTATTTTCTTCTTCCTACTCCTCATATATCTCATAGCACTACCTAACTTGGGCTTTTGAAATGTGTGCAGCTATACAATCTGTACCCAGAGTGTTGGTCAACAATATACTATTCCTGTTCTTGTTCAATAGATGATGAATAGGCCTGTACCATGCCTGCCCGGATGCCGCCATACTCCTACCTTGATGAGTCTGGACTGAACCTCTGAACCTGTAAGTCAGCTCCAGTTAAATGTTGTCCTTATGAGAGTTGCCTTGGTCATGGTATCTGTTCACAGCAGTAAAACCCTAAGACAGACACCATGCTTAAAAACTCATGGGTATCAGGGAAGCCCCTGTAGATCTCACAAAAGAGCCTAGAATGGCTGGATGTTCATTCTATCCAGATAGCCATGGTAGCAATGTCAAGAGAGGAGGAATGAAGACTAATTAGGTAGTAGTCACAAAAGATACTGTCAGATATGAGGTAAAGTCAAAGAGATAGAGGACATAGGATGGGTTCACTCTTAGAAATAACACCATTTCTAACTAATTAGGACACAATGGATGAGGACTCATTGCTGATTCCTAAATTCCTAACTAAGGTTGCAAACTCATGACTCTCTGAATTATTTAGTCATATACCCTCCATGCCTGATATGACTTTTTGAGAAAGTAAAATTGTCTCTTCTGAAGACTACTTGTTTTATTGATAGACTGGAGAAAGCCACTTTTAACAAGATCATGGGATTGGTAACCAAGATTTGCCACAGTTATTTTCTAAATTCTTTTTAAAAAAGGACTTGCTTCCTCTCTAGCTGGTTTTTTTCCATGTAAAAAGGAAAGAACTGATCTACAGGAGCATCTTTAGATTCCCCCTCTCTCCACAATGCCTGGCTGTGGGTCTCTATTTGTTCCCATCCACTGCAGAAGGAAGCTTCGCTGATGATGGCTGAGCAAGGCACTTGGATTTGTTTTCCTGTCTAGAGTTGATATTTCTTTTTTTTTTAAAAAAAGATTTATTTATTTATTTTATGTATGTGTGTACACTATAGCTATCTTCAGACGCACCAAAAGAGGACATCAGATCCCATTACAGATGGTTGTGAACCATGTGGTCCCTGGGAATTGAACTCAGGACCATTAGAAAAGCAGTCAGTGCTCTTAACCACTGAGCCATCTCTCTAGCCCCCAGTATTTCTCACTTTCATAGTTCACTAATTCATCTTCTCTAGGTCTACTCACCCCTCAGATGAGTACTCCATCTGTGTTGTTCACTAATGGATATGGAGCATTTAACAATTGAATAGATACACTGATGGGTGGATGAATGAATAAACCATTGCAATAGAGATTTTGTGTATTTGTTACAGCTAGGCAGAGGTGTCAATCACCCATATTTGTGGGAATTCACAAAGGGTTCCACAAGAAACATCTTTGCAATGGATGAGTAGGGGCTGTCAGGCAGAGAGTATAGATACACGTATCATGGCATGTTCAGAGAGAAAGAAATACTACTGGAAATCTTCAGGAGGTCAGGATAACCTACTGGCAAGACTCAGTCAGAATAGATTAAGTCCCATTCTCTGTGTGACGTTGATTAAACTCCAAAATCTCTCCTATAGCCTTCACAATCTCATGCTAAAAGGAATTGCAAAGATGAAACACGCAAGGAGGATGGATACCGAATGACGAGTGGCATAGAACAGCCTCCCACCCCAAGTCAGCCTCCTCCTTCGTGTATATTATTTTGTTTAGTGTGAGAGTTTTGGACTGTTCTGACACCTTTATAAATGCCCAAGCCTTCCCATTAAGTGCTCTCTGCAGACTCTAAGCTCCTATCCACACATCTCATCTATCGTGTTGCATGTGCCAGGAACAAGTTGGCTCCTGCTCACACTAAAATGGGAATTGGCTATGGAGTGAGAGGAAGCAATGTGCTACTTACTCTCCGTCTTAACTAGGGTTTCTATTGCTACAGCGAAACACCACGACCAAAAAACAAGTTGAGGAGGAGAGGGTTTGTTTAGCTTACACTTCCATGTTGCTATTCATCATTAAAGGAAGTCAGGACAGGAACACAAACAGAGCAGGTACCTGAAAGCAAGAGCTGATGCAGAGGTCATGGAGGAGAGCTGCTTACTGGCTTGCTTGTCATGGCTGGCAAAGCGGACTTTTTATTGAATCTAGGGCCACCAGCCCAGGCATGGCACTACTCACAATGGGCTGCCCACCCCCATCAATCACTAATTTTAAAAAATGCTCTACAGACTTGCCTGCAACTGGATCTAATGGAGGCATCTTCCTAATTGAGGTTTCCTCCTCGCAGAGGACTCTAGCTTGTGTGTCAAGTTGACATAAGTCTAGCTAGCATGTCGTCTACGGTTTGTATTAATTGACTTGCCACCCAAAGTTCTCATTCATTTACCATCTATACCTTACCTCTTTTCCACAGTTACACCTTATAACTTAGTACCCCAAAGACTTCTGAGAAAGGAAGAATTACTACCACTTACACCAGCATACCAGGTATTGTTTTCAGGACTATTCTATGAATCTGTGCAACTCATCCCCCATCTTAGTATCCCTTGATGACTATTTCTTAGTCATGCTGTCCTTGAAACAGTCTCTGGCCTGGAGAAATCACTCTCTTATGGTACCCTTTGTATGATCTTTTCTCTTTCTCTGGAATCTGCTTTTCCTGACAGCATATATGGCTGCCTTCCTACCACTCAGGACCATGTTTGCATGTCACTCCTCAGGTCTCTCTGATCACTTGAATGTGTCCTCTGACACACTGGTAGGTACCATATACATTGCCTGGCTTTATGTTCTTTTATAGTACATAAAAGTAATATAAAGAATGATCGCAGCTTACTGAATATTTTTATTAATGTGTGTGATTTTTCTCACTCTGTTTTTTCTGGGATGTATACTCTAGGAGGTTGCGACCCTGGCCTATTTTGGTCACCTCTAATTAGATTTAGATTAGTTTGTGCTTCCAAATAGATTGTTAAACGAGTGGCATGAATTTCTTAGTAATGCTGTCCTTGAAACAGTCTCTGGCCTGGAAAAATCATTCTCTTATGGTACCCTTTGTATGATCTTTTCTCTTTCTGTTATTGAATTTCTGCAATTTAAAAATACAAGATCCCCGTCTTGATAGCAACATCTGATAGTTACTGTGGAAAGTACTCATTTCATATATCAAAGTGAAGAGGGTGTTTGTCAAATCGGTTGACAGAAAGACCGATTTCAAGTTGCCTTCACCAGTTTGCATGTTCAAGACTCAAACTGGTTCTCAATTGCTATCAAATTCAAAGAGAAATGCAAAAAGCAGCCATAAACCAGGTTAGAGGTTAAGATGTTGTTTAGATAATTATGATTCATTGTCTTGGGTACCTAGAGAAAATACTGGCTCAGGTAACAAAATGAAGTGGTTATTTTGACCCAATCCATTGTTAAAACAAAGGCTCTTGGTATTATGAATATTTTTCGGTTGTGAATCAATTCCTGCACTGGGAATCACAGGAATCAGGTTGCAAACTTGGGTGCTGGGGATCCGAACTCAGGTCCTAACACTTGTGTCCTCTGACTAATCAAACTCCCTGCTGCCTTATGTAAATTAGCATACAGAGTAATAGATCTTACTATTGCACTTTAGAAGCACACGTCATTACTATGTTCTTATCAAACTCCCCCCCCCCCACACGCATCATCCATCCCTACTGCCTACCGCCACACCTCTAACAGGCCTCCTCCTCCTTGTTTTGTTCTTGTGATATTCAAATCTGATAGCAAACTAAGAGGACATTCAAATTAGATTTGGTACTGTTAGGGATGCTTCCTTGGTACCAGAACTGCATCTACAGTTAGTACTCTCAAGCTAGTCTTTGAGCTTTTTAATATGTGCTCATTTGCCTGATCTCAATAGACAATTGTAGCATCTCACAATGTGTTTTGTTTTGTTTCTTTTCTTTTCTTTTTTTTGTTTTGGACTTAAGTAACTAAACAAGTAAAACTTGAGAAACCTTGATGCTCTGACACAGAGTGATAGCACTGGGAGTGAGTACTCCCTTCAGCTTCCTGTATCCCTGCGCACATGAAATGAGCTTGTGATCATCTGTAGTTGTCCTTATAAAATCCTAACCATGAGTGATGGAATGACTTCTTAGAGCGCACTGCAATAACCCCATAGGAGGGTGTGTTACAGATCTTACTTGTCCATATTTGTTTTATGGTCAAAAGGCTCACAATCTTTGGCCAGCATCTAGTCACTGCTTTTTCTTTGTGCCTTGTAGCTCTGAAAGTGCCTTTTAGGTTGGAAGGACTCAGGGAAGATGTGCAAAGGAGGTTGATGGGACACACAGGAAAACTTCTATTTAGCAATTAGAGATTGGGGCTAGAGCAAAGCAGCAAGGCAGCAAGGCAGAGGACAGCCTTGTTTTGCTCCTTTCTTTTGTTGTTGAAAGTTTTCTTTTCTTTTCTTTTCTTTTCTTTTCTTTTCTTTTCTTTTCTTTTCTTTTCTTTTCTTTTCTTTTTCCTGTTCTGTTTTGTTTTGAGACGGCCTCTGTAGCTCAGGTTGGCCTTGAACTTGCAGTATAGTTAAGGATGACCTTGAAATCAGCAGCCCCCTGCCTCCGTCTCTTTAGTTCTGGATTACAGGCACTCGCCATTACATAATTTTTTTTGTGTTTTCAAATTTATATTACATTACCTAATACACGTTCTAAGCCGAAGATGCTTCCTGAGTTAAGCAGACTTTGGAAATAAAAGGTAGATAAAAGTGACTCAGGAAAGCACACACATATGTGCACACTATATGTTATGGATACACACAGACACACACACACACTGACAATGCTAAAGATAAAACCCAGTGTCTTTTATATGCTACAAAGTACCCTACTAAGGAGCTGTACCTCTACTGCTTCGTATTGTGACAGGTTCATGCTGAGTAACTCAATCTGACCATTGACCTTGAATCATGACCCTTCTTTCTCTGCTTCTCAAGTGTTGAGATTACAAGGATGTACCACCATGCCAAGCAAAACAAATTTTTAACAAGGAATATAAAATTTATCTGTAGCACTGCTGTGGATTTTGTTCTTTTTTTTTTGAGATAGTCTTGCTCTATAGCCCAGGCTAGCTTCAACTTATAGAGCTCCTCCAGCCCTGATATTACGGAAGTGAGCAGTCATGTGCAGTTTTGTTCCTACTGTATTAGTGGGAAATTAGGTACAGAGATTAAAGACCAGATAGAATGAGGCCAAATGATTATAATACGCTTGAATATTAGGATTACAACTTTTATTTTTCCATTAGAATGACTTTTCACATTCTTTTTATTGCCAGATATTATATTTTTTTTAGTGAAACTGTTGCTTTTTAAGATTATAAACTCAGTTTGAAAACCTGTGATTCTCAAGTGTTCAACAATTACCTGTTTCCCTCAGATTTTTAAGAGCCTTCTCAGCTGCCCTTGTCTAACAGGTGATTGATTGATTGACCAATGATCTCCACTCTCAGCATTAGGCATTCAGTCCTGAGTGCTGCTAGGCATAGCTTAACATCTGGTTTCAACGAGCTTGCCAACAGTTCAAGTTCATCCTCTGCTTTTGGATGAACAAGCATATTAGCCACTCTCTTAAATCTTCACTGGCCTCTTCTGTTAGAATCTAACATCGGCTCTCAACCTGTGGGGTGCCGACCCCTTTGGGGGGGTCAAAAGGACTTTTGACAGGGTCACCCATCAGATATCCTGCATATCAGATATTTATATTGTGATTCATAACAGTAGCAAAGTTACAGCTATGGAGTAGGAGTGAAAATAATTTTATGGTTGGGGGTGATCACCACAACATAATGAATTGTAGTAAAGGGTCGCAGCAGTAGGGCGGTTGAGAAGCAGTGTGTTAGGTGGAGCGGCTAGGCCCTCCTGCTAGGCTTTGCTTTTGGTTCTTGCATTTTGCAACAACAGCCTGTGATGCGTCAGCTGTTCTTGGCCAGGAAGCAGTTGGTTCTCTTCCCCCGTCATCTCTCCTTCCTGATTGTTCCTTTTCCCAAGCATTGAGCATATCAGTTATTAATATGTCCCATTTCTTCTTTCATCAAAATGACTCTATCAATATTTCATGTCCAGGGGAAGCAGTGGTAAGTGGTTTTTACACCAAGATGCCCTTAAATTTGATCAAGGTTGGGTCACTGACACGAGGGGCTCATCCCAGGCCAACTGATGAGGTTGGGGAGCTCAGAGAATGGAAAGGACTCTCCAAAGAGAGATAAAAATAGATGTGCTCTTTTAAGAATTTGGAATGAACATCAGATGAAATGGAATCATTCATCAACAGTGGATTCAAGGGCTCAGTTGGTCAAATGATGGAAGAGCCTGCAAGAGGCCCCATGTTCAATCTTCCATAAGACATAAATCGCACATCATAGTGCATGTTCATAATCCTGGCACTGAGAGGATAAAGGTGGAAAGATCAGAAGTTCAAGGGCATCCATGCCTACAAAATGAACTTGAGGCCAGCCTCGTGATAGTCTGTCCTTTAAAGCAATACGTGAATGCAGAGCCATTTCTAGAGAGAAAAGTTGAAATGGAATATTCACATAAAGACACTTCTTGGATCCCACAAAAGATTACCCAGAGTTCTATTTGATTCCAGTGGCTTTGCTGCTGCTCCTCTTTGCAGAACAACACTAAGATGCAGGTGAAATATACTAACACACACTTTCACTTACTTGGGACAGAATGTTGGTTGTTAACATTAGGGCTAAACTTATATGGAGTGGAAGAAGGGATACCTGTTTATATAAGCTTTGTGCCTGTCTGAAGACCATTATTAGGAAGCAAACATTCGTGGCTTTGATTTCTAAAGAATTCTGTAGTCTTAACATTAACTCTGTTCTTATATCAAACAAAAGTGTTTACAGTTATTTGAAAAATATAATTTGTTTTTGTGTTGTTGAGGCAATGTCTAGTGGTGGAGAAATCTACTGGATTATTCTTAAGGACTGATGAATATGTGAAAATTTTGGACCTCAGAAAAAAGACTAGTATAGTTTTCATATCATTGTGTAGTTTTCTTTTTTTCTATATTCCTTGTTTACATTCCAAATGATTTTTCCTTTCCCACTTCCCCCCTCCCCATAAGTCCCATAAACCCTTGTCCCTCTGCCCGTTCTCCAATCAACCCCCTCCTTCTTCTCTGTCCTGGTACTCTCCTACAATGCTGGAACAAGCCTTTCCAGGACCAGAGACCTCTCCTTCCTTCTTCTTGGGAATCATTTGATATGTGAACTATATCTTGGGTATTCAGAGCTTCTGGGCTCATTAATATCCACTTATCAGTGACTGCATTCCATGTGTGTTCTTTTGTGATTGGGTTACCTCACTTAGGATATTTTCCAGTATATTTACACAATGGAATACTACTCAGCAATGAAAAACAATGAATTCATGAAGTTCTTAGGCAAATGGTTGGAACTGGAAAATATCATTGTGTAGTTTTCAAACACATACAAAATATCATTGCTCTTATTAAATGTGGTATTTCTTTTCCTGAGACAGTGTCTCACTCTGTAGTTCAGGCTAGCATTGAATCCACATGAATCCTCCTGCCTCAGTCTCCCAAGTGCTGAGATTACAGTTGTAACATCCATGCCTGGCCTAAACAGGAATTGATATTATATGTTGCTGGATTTGTGACAGCTGTTTGACACTATATATTCTTCCAATCAATTAATAACACTGAGTGTCTGAAGAGGTTGACACCATTTAGAAGCCTGAGAAGACTGGGGGCAGCAGCTATGGACTGCATACTGGAGAAAAAGCTCAGAATGTCCGAATTATAGCCATTGCACAGATTGGGGTGTTACCAACTCAGCTGGGTGAAAAAGTTCTGTGTGAGCCAAAGTTTGCCTTCTGAAGATAACCCATTAGAGTAGTATAAAAGGACTGTATTTCCTGGGTTAGCTTCTAGGGTGTACTTTTAAGAATCACAAGTAGGGGCTCTATCAGAAGTCATACCACTGCCATGTCCATGAATATAATCTTATTCTTTACATTCTTTTCCATAAATACAGTCCACTAACATTCACCTCCTGAACAGCTCTGAGATCTGCACAATACCAAGGTGTCATCACCTGCAAACTGGACATTATCAGTTAGCTTTTCCTAATATTACTGATCTTACCATTTAACTACTACCCCTAGTAGCCAAGTTAACTACTACCCCTAAAGCTAAGGCACCAGATAATACCTACGTGCCAATATTTATATCAATAAAAGGAATATTGCCATATAAAGATCGTTGTTTGAATTTCACAAGTAAAATGACTCCTAAATTCAAAATATTTTGTGGAAAAACTGGACTAGGACCTGAGTCTGATTATAGAGTTCATATTTCTTTCTGTGATACCATGTTCTTTGTATTAGACCAAGAACTTGTCTAATGGCATTAAAACATTATGTAGGAGCACATGGGTCTGCAGAAGTCTTCCTGATGTTATTGTACATAGCTTTCTTCTGCTCCCTCTTCAGGTAATGGTATCCCTGCTATCGGTTATGAAGCTTATACCTGGTCCTGACATCTCTAAAAGTGGAAAATCGTCCCATCTATAACCCTCACACTATGGAAGTTTGAGGCGCGCGCGCGCGCGCGCACCCGCGTGTGTGTGTGTGTGTGTGTGTGTGTGTGTGTGTGTGTGTGTGCATATGCATGCCTGTGCATGTGTGTGTATGTTTGCATGTGTGTATGTGTGTGCTTATATTTGTGAGTTTAGTTCTATGTACCCTTGCATTCTCTGCTCTGCCATCACTCTGTTTCTTATAGAAAATTTTGATTCTTTTTTATTAGATATTTGCTTTATTTACATTTCAAATGGTATCCTCTTTCTGTGTTACCCCTCCAAAAACCCTATATCCTATCCCCCTCCCCCAACTTCCTGACTTGCATTTCCCTATTCTGGGGAATCGAGCCTTCACAGGACCAAGGACCTCTCCTCTCATTGATGTCTGAAATGGTCATCTTCTGCTACATATGTAGCTGGAGCCATGGGTCCCTCCATGTGTACTCTTTGGTTGGTGGTTTAGCCCCTGGGAGCTCTGCGGGTACTGGTTGGTACATATTATTGTTCCTCCTGCAGGGCTGCAAACCTCTTCAGCTCCTTGGGTCCTGTCTCTAGCTGCTCCATTGGGGACCTTATTCTCATTCTATTGGTTGGCTGTGAGCCATGGGTATTTTGATGCACTTTCCAATAAGGATCAAAGTACCCACACTTTGGTCTTTCTTCTTCTTGACCTTCATGTGGTTTGTAGGTTGTATCTTGGGTATTCCAAGTTTTTGGGCTAATATCCACTTATCAGCGATTATATACCATGTGTGATCTTTTGTGATTGGGTCACCTCACTCAGAATGATATTTTCTAGTTCCATCTATTTGCCTAAGAATTTCATGAACTCATTGTTTTTAATAGCTGAGTAAATGTAATGAGTAAATGGTCCATTGTGTAAATGTACCACATTTTCTGTATCCATTCCTCTGTTGAGGGACATCTGGGTTCAGAAGGTGGGGAAGAGCCTGGAGCACATGGGTCTAGGGGAAATTTTTCTTGAATAGAACACCAATAGCTTATGTTCTAAGATCAATAATTGTCGAATGGGACCTCATAAAATTGCAAAGCTTCTATAAGGCAAAGGACACTGTCAATAGGACAAAATGGCAACCAACAGATTGGGAAAAGATTCTACATCTGACAGAGGGCTAATATCCAATATATACAAAGAACTCAAGAAGTTAGACTCCAGAGGACCAAATAACCCTATTAAAAATGGGGTACAGAGCTAAACAAAGAATTTTCAAAAGAGGAATACCAGATGGCTGAGAAACCCCTAAAGAAATGTTCAACACCCTTAATCATCAGGGAAATGCAAATCAAAACAACTCTGAGATTCCACCTCTTGTAGAAAATTTTAGAAGCACTTGGCCACATTTAACGACCCAGAGATCCACACCAAATGAGAAAGGGGAGGAGCCTATTGGGAGGAAGAGCCAACACAAAGATGTTTAAAGATTTTCTTGTTTGGAAGCCATTCTGGAAGATCTCCCATCAGAGGCTGAGGATCCATTGGAGACTGACCAACATCAATAGTTCTGCAGTCCTCTGTCACTTGGGGCCTCCTGGGTGGGGAATAAAGTGGGAGATGATAAATACTGCAGAGAAGATTCAGAGTCCACAGAGAGAAGTGAGAGAAATGCAACCGCAGTCCTCTTTCTAAGGCCTCAAGACTGTAAACAAGCATTGGACAATCCCAGGAGGGTGGAGTTGGAAACCCAAATCTCAGTGGATTTCCCAGGAATCTGGAATCTCTTATTTCAGCTGTCCACAAATAGGTATTTTCGTATGAACATCATATGTTTTCTTCCATGGCACTTAATTTTATTTGTAATTGGATGCTTTTTTAATTATTATTTTCTACATCATACTAGACTGTTTTTGATGAAGGATAGTCTTGTGTAGATGATGAATGTTCAATAGATGTTGAAAGGACTAAAGCAGAAAGCTAACTCTTCAAGCAAAAGCTACAAGGTGAGCAGAAGAATAAAAGCAATGGGGAGTGAGCTGAAAGCAAGCCAGTCTGATTTGAATTTAGAGCTGTCACTTGCAAGTTTCAGGACTTTAGGCAAATTGCTTGATTTCTGTACCCGTTTCTCCACCCAGCGGAGGGACAACAGGTGTTTCGTGGATTGCTGTTGAGCAAGGGTGATGTAATCTGTACTTAATGTACTTGCTGGGGTCTCTGGCAAAAAGATAACACTCGGAAACGGATGTTTAGAGACTTGGCATGCTTTATGACACCATCGCTTCCTTTTCTTGAGGGATTAGCCGTGGGTGTTTGGAACACCTGAGCACTCGGAGGTGAAAGCTTGTGTGACAAGCACAGACTCCAGGTGACAAACAAAGCAGGTGCAGGCTTCTTTTTTTCCCCCCTGAAATATCTTCTGCGGATGCCCAGAAATTCCCACCATCCTGTTCCTTTAGACAAGGGTTTGGGACCATCTGCCATTCTATGAGTCATTGAATGTATATTTATTAAGATTCTAGAGTTGCTTAGGCATTGAATAAGGCCCTGAATGAGCATACCACTGAATTAATTGAGTGTTGAGTCTCAGAACTTTATTTGAATGTGTCAGTCCTAGAAGTCCTATTTGCACAGCACTGTAAACAGTGGTAATCATAGTTTTGTGGTAGTTCACCACATGTGAAGCCTCGCTTGATATCCACAGGTATTTTGAAGACTAGATTTAATCATTCATATTTTACAGGTAAAGAAGTGGATACTGAGCAGTCAAGGGATGGTGACACGGGGGTTTGAACTTTTGTCATGATTCACAGACAGAATTTGCTCTCTTCTGTGCAGTCTAGAACTCAACCACTTTCAATGGTCTAGTTGATTTGTGAAGTGGTAAATGGAAGTTTTATAATTTACTTCCTTTTATTAGATTGTACCTATAAATGATTATTTATTTGATAAATATAGTTCTATAATAACTGATACAATAATAGGAGATCCTAAAAGCTAGAGTTTCACTGGCTTAGGGCCCTGTTTCATAACAGGGAAGGGGATATAAATATATTAAAAATACCTGGTATGGGATTCTCACAAATTAATAAAAATACTTCAGAGCAGAAAAGATCACCTGTAACTACAATAGAAAGCAAGTTATGTTGGCAAAATCCTATACTCCCAGCACTGGGGAAGTTGAGACAGAATTGCGCAATAGAGACCGTCAAAAAAGATCCTGTCTCAAATAAATAAATGAATGTGTAGAGAAATAAATAACCAAAAAAATTAAAATGGAAACTAAGTCAGGATCCAGTTTTTCTTTAGGCTATTGGAGCTGATTAAAAATCAAGACACATTTGCTATTATGTTTATTTGTTTGTTTACTTATCTAAATTCAGGGTCTTGTTATGTAACTCTGGAACTCTTTGTGTAGTCCAGGCTAGTCTAGAACTCATGGCTGTTTCCTGAGCCTCAGCCTGTCCATTTTTGGAATTATAGCATGTGTTACTATATGTGGTTGATGCTGTTTTCAAGTGGAAAAAAAGTATTCTGTTTGGTCAAAATACTACCACTTTAATACTAATGTAATATTAGATCTATTTTATTTGTCTCTTTGCAAATAGACATTTGTCACTTTATTTTATAGAAAGGGTCTTATGTAGCTGAAGCTAGTCTTGAACTGCTTATCCGTCTGTTCCCATCTCCTAAATATATATGCATATGCCATCATGCCAGGTTTACTGATTTATCCTGAGTATATTTGTATATCTGGGGCTCGCCTCAATTTGTAGCATATGGCAGAAACACATGATTTAGCTGTGTAAGTGTGAAAAGTTCCCATCCAGGAAGATTCTCTTGGGACCACCAAATCAGGACTGGGCTTGGCATGAGATGAAATTTGTCACAGACTGTATCCAAGATTTCCATGGAGCTGTCTGTGTTTATTTGCTTGTTTGTTAATAAAGCTTACTTCTAAGGAGAGAAACACCAGAATTTTATTTCAGTTAGAACACAAAAGAGAGTAATCGGTCTTAAAGCATATGGACATTTCCCCTGAGGATTTTATAGTTACAAATCTTTGAGGGAAGGGTAAAGCAAGTCCTGGTCTACTGAGTAACTCAAAGGGTGACTGTGAAGCTTGACCCTCCTCAGTGCAGCCTCTTCTTGCAGTGGATAGTAGTTATTGCAGAGACCCACAACTAGAGAACGTGTAGTGAAGAAGAGATTTTATCATCCCCTTCTCAAGCCTCACGATGCATGTAGAAATGGGAACGGGAAGATTCTGCAGAGCTAGAGGTATGACCTCAGGGAAGCAGTAGCTTTGAGACATCACATGTCAGACAGCATACAAACTCATAATGACTGTGACAGCATGTACAAGACTGGCACATGCTTAAGTTAGACAAAACTTGAGCATGGAGGAGGGTTGACAACACAAAGTCTCACTCCTGGTGGAGGACCCATCTGAAAGGGATAGCTGCCAGGACAGAAAAGTCAATCAATGGAGTGGCACTGCTCTTCTAAACTATGCTCCAGGGTCGGCCCCAGGAGTTGTTGGCAAACATAAACTGGAGTCTGTGGCTGTTTTGTTTTGGTGTATCTATTATTTTTGTTTTGCGCTCTCTCTCTCTCTCTCTCTCTCTCTCTCTCTCTCTCTTTTTGGTTTTTTGAGACAGGGTTTCTCTGTATAGCCCTGGCTGTCCTGGAGCTCACTCTGTAGACCAGGCTGGCCTTGAACTCAGAAATCTGCCTGCCTCTGCCTCCCAAGTGCTGGGATTACAGGCGTGCACCACCAATGCCCGGCTGTTTTGCTCTTTTGTTTAAGAGAGAAAGAAAACAAAGTTGGGCAGAGAGGGAAGTAGGGAAGGATCTGGAAGGGTTGGGGGAGGGGAAAGAAATAATCAAAATGTGCTACACAAAATTCTCTAAGAATAGGTAAAAACATTTAAAAAATTACAAGTAGCCAATACTAATTTTACTAAAAACAATCAATGATATAATAACTATTATTAAGTAGCAGTACAAGATTAGGCTTCTGCCAAGCATGTAGTGCAAATTATTTTTATCATAAAAATAACATTGTGAACTAAGTTACAGTTAACAAATGTGAAGACTGGTGTCCAGAAAGACTACATTATTTTGCACCAGACCACATACACATTAAGTGACAGGGCCAACTTAAACTTGGCTCTACCATATGCTTACATTTTCCTTCCCAATGTATTGATACCTGATCCTTAAGATTTTGTTACTCAAAACTTCTACTTTATACCTTAAACTGAACCACTGAAGAATAAATGGCTTTGCCCAAATTTGTAAAATAAAAAGCCAGCTCAGGCATGAATCAGCTTGGCCCTTGTTCAAATGGGAACTATTCTCTATAGGCTTAGGCATTTGAATACTTGGCACCCAGTTGGTGGCACTATTTGGAGAGGCTATGGGGGAGGTGTGGCCTTACTGGAGGAAGTATGTCATTGGGGGTGGGCTCAGTGTACTTAAGGCCTTGCTCTACTTTCCATTCACTCTCTGCTTTATGCTTGTGGTTGAAGATGTTCCTGCTGCCATACCTCCTGCCTGCCATTATGGACTCTCTCTCTCTGTAGCTATAAGCCAAAATAAACTCTTTCTTCCTCAAGTTGCCTTTCATCACACTATTTTATTACAGCAACATAAAAGGAACCAACACAGCCCTATTTGTTTATTTTCCATCAGCTTACTTCTTACACGTAATGGTAGCCTCTGATGACAATATATAATGACATATGACAATTTTAAATATTTAATTGGTACGAGGATAAACACACTTTAAAAATGTTGCAGTGTTTCTGAATTTGAGATAATTTTAAAAGTCACAGCCTTCCACTTTATGTGGGAAACGCTCTAGCGCTTGGGGCACATTGGTGGGGAAGACTGAGAGCCATTAGTCATTAGCCACTTTGGCACAACTGTGGTCCAGAAACAAAATGAGAATGCTCTCCAAGGATCAGTAGCCAAAGCACTCCAAGATGCTTCTTCAAGCTTCTTGGACTACTCTTACAGTTTTCTTCTTTTCCTCTTCAGAAAGGAAATCAGAATTCATTGAAAACCTTACCCATGCCAGAGGCTGTCCTAAGCACTTCCAGATATACACTAGTGGTCCTTGCTATTAATCTCAGGGTATATTTTTTTTGTATTCCAAAGCTTACAGAACTTGTTCAGAGTAACTGGGATATATATGTGTGTGTATAGTTATATGTATATGTATATACATAAAATCTGTATTTCTCTCTGTTTAAAAGCAATTTTGTTTTGGATAAAATAGGCTGCTGAATGTTCACTACTTGGAACGTGTAGACTCTACTTGATTTCTGATTGACATAATTCATATGGGTACTAATAGGATTTGTATTAGTCACTCTTCTTATTCTTTTGAGAAAATACACCATCAAAACAATTTGATGATGGGTTACTCTGTTTCTCTGGCAGAAGGTATAGTCAGGCCATCATGACAGGGAAGGCACTATGGTAGGAATGTGAGGTGGCTGGTCACACTGCATCACAGATAGGAAATGGGGAGAGATGAATGTTGGTGCTCATTGAGATTTCTTGCCCTCTCTTTTCTCTAAATTGAGTGTTGGGCCCGCATCCACAGGATGGTGGTGTCTACATTCATGGTGGACCTTCTCTTTTCAGTGCAACTTCTCTGGAGTGCCTTCATGGACATGTCCAGAGATATGTCTCCTAGATGATCCTAAGCTGAGTCAATTTGATAATGAAAATGAATTATCATGAGATTCAAGCAGTAAGTGGGTATTTGAAGACACTAGGTAATTTTTTTTCCTATGTTAAAAGTGCTGTGGATGTTTTAAGGAGACCATAAAGATATACATTTAAATATTCATACGTGAAATTATAGCATGCTTTAATGCATTGAATCTAATCCATTGGAGGGGATGGATAGAGAGTGCTGGAAGATAAATCAAAGTGTTCTTGATAATGATCCTTTGAGTCATTTGAAGGGCACATGGAGATTCTTAATACCATTTTCTGCTACTATCTATATTTTCAACATAATAAAAATATATTTGTTGTACAACTGGGAATTAGGGAGAGAGAGGGCCTTGGGTTTGAATAAGACTTCCATTGAGTAGCTATGTGAACCTGGACAGCCTTTTTCCTTCCTGAGACACACATTCTCAGTGATAGAATGAAGCTTACCTTAAAGTACTTACCTTATAGATCTGCCAGGGTGGAATCAGGAAGCCATGTACAGAAATAGAAATATCCAGCACAGTTGCTAGCACAAGCTAAGTTCTTTACAAAATAGCTGACTAATATTACAAGGTACAAACAACTTCTGATTTCATTTCTCTCCAAATATGGCCCTAGGATAGCTTCCAATAGTCACATGAATTCAGTCATGGCTCACAGCCAACGAGGAACGATAGAAATCTTTTCTGCAGTCTGCCTTCTACTAACACGTCTTTGGAAGAGAGCCAATTTTCCAAGTTTCACCTATGTCTAGGTAACCTCAGTCCAGGTTTCTTTTCTCTGATGGTTACCCCTCCCAGTTCACATGTCAACTTTTAATATCCAGATAGCAATTCTGGCCATGTTGCTTTGTTCTAAGAACCATACACCATTTTTTCTTATTTCTTAAAGATGAAACCAGTTTACAGAGGGAGTTTGCTGCTTTAGTTTTTTTTTCTTTCATTGTTTCAAAGATGACCTACCAGGTTTCCCTTTCTTATCCTATGGTAGTATTTTTGACTAGTCTGAATTTATATTAAAATTATTTTCATTACAATTTTGCATGTATATGTGTGTTGGGGAAGGGCCGAGGGGACCAAACTCAGGTTTCATGTTCAGCAATGACTTCTTTCATGCCCTAGCCATCCTGTTGGCTCCCAATCTATGATTTTTAAGGTTACTTTGGGGTTATGAGAAAAGTGGTTGTTTCTAGAAAAAAAAAACTTTAGTATTCTTTAGACATTAATTTGTGCTTTGTATCCAGCTTGGTTCTTTTTTTCCCCCTTTGGCATAACTTTGTTGGTTTTGGTTTTCTGAGACATGGTCTCATTCTGTAGTTCCATGTTCAACATAGTCTTCCTCTCTGATTCCTAACAGGTATGCACCATCATATATGCTTTATAGGTATGCACCACCACATCTGCCTCCCAGCCAATTTTGTCATGAAGAAGAAATAGGAATGGGTCTTGCTCTCTTCTCTCATTTGTTTTGGATAGGAGGTGAGCGAAGAGGCTCACACCAGAAACAGGAAGACCTTAAGTGAGTAGCTCCATAGTATCCTTGATATTAGTGTCCTGGGAGTCTGATCCGTGATATTTCTCACTGTTCTAAGGTGTTTGATGAAGAACCCACACTTGAATGAGGGGCAATGTACAATCAACTTACTAATAATTCCTATTCTACTGATCTCTGGTGACATATCACCCAAAGGAATCAAAGTGTTTATCAGATGTAGTTTCTTTTCTTTAGTGTCTTTCAATTTTGCAAGACAGTAGCTGTGAGCACAGTGATTGTAGTATGTGCCCAGATTTGCCAAGAGTGGATAGAGATGCTTTTGGATAGCAAGCTTAGACTAGGGTTCCTAAGAAAGGATCAGATTTTGATTATCAGTGCTGAAGACAGCTCAGGAGCAGCTGTTTCCCTTGTCCTCAGAGGAAACTTGTCCTGGCTGCACTAGGAGTCACAGAGCTGGACTACAACAGATTCTCTGTGGGTATGGACATCTATAGGGTTTCTGTTTCTCTTGGAAGCCATGATGTCCTTGCATGATTTAGGTTTCTATACACATGCTGAATCCAAGAGAAGAAAGAACAGTTACAGTTCTAAGCCTCTTACCTAAGTGGGTTGAAAATCCTATTTCTAAATGGTCCCTGGCAGAAACTAGCCTGTGGGCATGAAACATGGCTGCCTTTCTTCCCACAAAAGCCTCTCTATAAGAAGAGGCTCTACTGGGAAACGATTGTAGGCTCAGGTTCTTCAGCCACATAGGATATCTCACAGAGATAATGTAGATACTTCTTAAACATTTGGTGAGTTAGGCTTTCCTGTCAACTTTTAGTCTTTCTTCCTTCAGACATGTATGGATGCTTTGTCTTCCTGTATTTCTGTGCTATGTGTTTGCCTCATGTGGAGGTCAGAAGAAGGCACTGGATTCTCAGAGTGAATTTCTCCTGACTTCCTTTCCTTTCCTTTCCTTTCCTTTCCTTTCCTTTCCTTTCCTTTCCTTTCCTTTCCTTTCCTTTCCTTTCCTTTCCTTCCCTCCCTTCCTTTCTTTTTTCCTTTCCTTCCTTTCCTTTCCTTTCCTTTCCTTTCCTTTCCTTTCTTTTTTCCTTTCCTTTCCTTTCTTTTTTCCTTTCCTTTCCTTTCCTTTCCTTTCCTTTCCTTTCCTTTCCTTTCCTTTCCTTTCCTTTCCTTTCCTTTCCCTTCCCTTCCCTTCCCTTCCCTTCCCTTCCCTTCCCTTCCCTTCCCTTCCCTTCCCTTCCCTTCCCTTCCCTTCCCTTCCCTCCCTTCCCTTCCCTTCCCTTCCCTTCCCTTCCCTTCCCTTCCCTTCCCTTCCCTTCCCTTCCCTTCCCTTCCCTTCCCTTCCCTTCCCTTCCCTTCCCTTCCCTCCCTTCCCTTCCCTTCCCTTCCCTTCCCTTCCCTTCCCTTCCCTTCCCTTCCCTTCCCTTCCCTTCCCTCCCTTCCCTTCCCTTCCCTTCCCTTCCCTTCCCTTCCCTTCCCTTCCCTTCCCTTCCCTTCCCTTCCCTTCCCTTTCCTTTCCTACCCCTTTTCTGGTTCATTCTTTGGAAGGTTCCTCTGTGTAGCCCTGGCTGGAAATCCCTCTGTAGAGCAGGCTAGCCTTGATTGAACTCAAAGATCCACTTGACTCTGCCTCTGAGTGCTGAGATTAAAGGTTTATGCCACCAGGCCTGCCTGCTATTTTATTCAAATACATAAAAACAAGCAAAGACCAAAACAAAACTAAAAAGAGGAAGGCTTGGTTGAAGCTATGTGATACTCATCTATGTATAGACATATATGTATATTCTATATACTATGTCTATAGTATATCTATGGACCTGCAATTGGTGTGGACATAAAGACTGATTTTAGCAGCTATAATCTCCATGTAGAATTTCCACAAGATCAGTATCTTGATTCTTGAGTTACCTTTTGAAAAACCTAGGTTGAACTAAGATTTTAAAGCAAAGTGATAATAATAATAGTAATAATCTCCTTTTCTTCACAGGGTATAATGTGTAGAGTATGTTCACAAATGCGTCAGTCTCTCACTAACCCTTAATTAATCAGGCTGGGTCAAATTTCACCAGAGGAAATTACAACTCAGAGAAGTGAAGTTACTTTTCCAAGGCTGCACCCTGTGGTGCCTGGAGTATAGCTTTCACATCCAAAAGACATTTCTAATTAGTCCTGTAATTAGTCCTGACCTCACGCTATCTTTACCCCATAGTTCACCTTCTGGTCTCATTAAAGCAAGTTTTCTGGCTGAGTTCTTCAGAAACAAAACAAAATGCTAATAAGCACATTCTAATACAAGATCTCTTAGCAAACATCCTTAGAAACATAGTTCCACAAAAGCTTAGACACAGTGACCTTGACTACAGGACCAAATACACTTATGATTAATATGAAAATTTGAACTGTGGGTAAGTATGGACTGTAGTAGATCATTTCCCTTCCAGAAATATTTCTAGAGAAGTTTTCAAGCAAAAGTAACCATCAAAGTTTCGAAAAAGTATCTTCAAGAAATAAAGTCTTTCCAGCTACAGATGAACTCTCTCTCAAGGCCAAATGGCTGTTGAACTTGGGAGAAAAATATAATGTCTATCTAGATAGAATGCTGTTTAAAACTGATGTTATTACCCTCAAACTGTACTGTCCATTGATTTGAACATCCCTTGCCTTCCCCCCTCAACCTTCGTTACCACTCTGGCTTTCTTATGATTCCTCCACCCTACCCAAAATTTTCATTACAAGTGACACAGCCACTCCAGTGACCCCTCTCTTTTAAAAAAAAGGGTGAGATGTGGGACTGTATAAGGCAGTCTGTGGCCTGGTTGAGCGAGGCTTACTCCGGAGACCCAGTAGAACATTCTAAAAGGGACGGAACTACTGAGCCATGCTCCCAGACTCCTGACTCCTCAACTCCATAACCCTGTGGCCGTCATTCTGTCTGGACTCCACCCCTACAGCCACCTGGCTACAGCCAGGTTTTCCCCGCCCCACGGTTACCTGGCAACAGCCCACTATAAAAGGAAGCTTCTTGTACCTCCTCTCTCTCTCTTGCCCTAGCTCCCTGTTTCCTCTCTTCCCACGTGGTCATGGACAGCTCT
This sequence comes from Apodemus agrarius, assembly GCA_964023405.1. Classification (NCBI taxonomy): domain Eukaryota; kingdom Metazoa; phylum Chordata; class Mammalia; order Rodentia; family Muridae; genus Apodemus; species Apodemus agrarius. The sequence continues at coordinate 107,053,788 of OZ030011.1, read as the reverse complement.
CACCTCTCTATCTTTACTTGTTATCTCATTTATCTTCCTACTTTTCTATAATAAAGCTTTGGAATTATGAGAAAAAAAGAAAGAAAGTCTATTATGTCCTTACTACCAGCTTTTCATCATCACTGCCAACTATGCAAAATGGGGACCTTTCAATAGCCGCCATATTAATGGGATTTTCACAACCACTGATTTGTTATATATCAATTGCTCTACAATAGCTTTTAAGATTTACTGATTTTTATTTTATGTGTGTAAGTGCTTCCTGCATGTATGTATATGTACCATGTTCATGCTTAGTGCCCACCGGCATCGGAAGAAGGGAACGGATCCCTTGGAAATGGAGTTCCGATGGACAATTATGAGTTACCATATGAACTAAACCTGAATCTTCTGCAAGAGCAATAAGTTGTCTTAACAGCTGAGATATCTCTCCAGCCCCTTCTCTAAAGTATTTTTGCTTAAAAATTTAGTAAATAATCTACAGTGAAGACACTGAGGGTGTACCATGTGTGTATGTGTTGACCTACCTCTATGTGTGTATGTTTCTCTGAGACCTCTGTTTGAGAACTGCCCTTTACTCCTGGCCTGCTTACATTTGACTACACTTCTACAACCCTCAGCAACAGAAGGTTTTTGGAGTCTAGTCCTGACGTGCACATATTCTGCATGCATCATTATGGCCTCCATTTCTGCCATTTTCTTGGTATTACTTCATAGGCATTTTCTTGCTGGACAAAGCATATGCAAGTGACTGAGACAGAGCTAGCACAGAGGGTGAAGTATGGTGCTTCCTGCAGTGTTGTACAGGTGTGAGAGGCATCTTGGAAGAAACCATGAAGAAAGAAAAGATACTATTAAACACACCATCGATACTATTAAATACACCACTGGAGTGGGAGATGACTGGCCCTCAGTTGAATGTTACCCACCTGAAACTTTGGATTCCATAGTACAATGCATGTCTTAGGGCAATAAAGGATTTTTTTTTCAAATGGATGCAGAAACTCAGCTTGAAGCTAAGACACTAATTGAGCTAGCACAGTTTTCCTAATGTTGCATTCATGACACTATCTGGCATATGTGTGTATTAACTATAATTCTGCTCCCATCATGGTTAAGTAGGACAGACATTGTGGGAAAAAATACAGCAGAACACATCTATGCTAGAGAAGGAGAAATAATGCAATACAGACTGAGAAAGTGGGCAGGAAGGAGAGGGATGGGCGCCAAAGAAAGTCTGCCCTGGGAAGGACTATCTACTAGATGCTAAACTATTTCAGCTGCTATATGTGCATTTATAGGGTGGACCTCAGCACTCTTATAAGATAACATGAAATCTTTTTTTACAACTAAGAAAGTCAGCACAAAAGATTGGAACCAAAAATCCCATTTCATACAGATCTCAGACTCCTTGTACTATGTATGGAAGCCTCGAAATGGAGGACCAACATTTGTCAACCTCAAAGGGAGAAAAAGATGTTCCTTATGTCTGCAGTCTAGCAATCACTTAAATTCCCCAGAAAATAGAGGGAAGAATTAGAAGAAAGGGGAAACAGTTCTTAGAACTGTTAAAAAAGTAAGGTTATGGTGTGTGTGTGTGTGTGTGTGTGTGTGTGTGTGTGTCTAGAAAAATATGCAAATAAGTTTTTGGTTTAATAGGAAAAAGCTGCTTGGATTTTCTTTTAAACTGTAAAAGCCCTGAGAGAAAAGAATGAAAGAGTAGAATCTAAAAGTCTCCTCCCACAGATACGGGTTGAAGGATTAGTCATGGGGTGAGTTGGAGTAATAGGGTGGGTGTGAGGAGGGTGTGTTTCGGAAGGTAGTGAAGGATAGCAGTATTGGAGTATACCATTTAATCCTTTAACAAGGCAGGGCTCTTGAGCTGTTTTTACTAGATTCAGTGTAGGATGGTAAGGGAGGGCAAAGGCCGTGTCATTTACCCGCATTGAATAGTAATCCGTGGATGAGCTTCAAATGCATTCAGTAAGGAACAAACGATGCTGCCTTTGCCGTTCTCAGCCATATGTAGGGATTATATGGTGGGGCGATGAAGAGAAAATAAAGAAGGGAGGAGAGAAACTGGGGCTTTGAGGTTTTCATGACGGCATTTCTTTCTTTCTGAGCGTCTCCTCCTATGCCTCGAAATCAGTTTTGTTCTTTCTTTTAAAGACAGGATGTCATGTAGCCCAGGCTGGCCTTGAGCTACTGAGCCTCATGTCTCTATTTTCTACATAGTGGGGTTACAGGCGTATGTTCTCACGGCTGGACCATGATGGCTTGTCATTTCACTTGACTTACTGAATCGAATCTGTCTTCTCTACGAGGCACCATTTCTTGAGGGTTGTCACAGTATCATATTTGAGGTTGTTTTACAGTTAACTAAATGGTGCTACAGTGACTGAAATTGCATTGATTCCCAATGAAAAGGACTATTAATTACAAAGGGTATCTATCATTGGTTACATATTTTTAGCAATGAGCCTTTATGTTACACACAGTCTATTTTGTATTCAAGATGGCTGCAAATTACTATAAAAAAACGAGTCCAAGAGGTTAATTTATAGAAGGTCATAGACCCAATAAAATATTGGATTTTGTCTGACGGCATCTGGCTTGAAGATTTTCTTTTCCCTCCAGTACTTGGGATTGAATTTAGTATCTTATGCTCTTTCTCTCCTGTCCCTTTATTTTATTTTGAGGTAAAGTCTTACTAGGCTGCTTTGGCTGGCTCTGATTGTATGCTGCAGCCATGTGAGGTGTGTGTGTGTGTGTGTGTGTGTGTGTGTGTGTGTGTGTGTATGATCCAGAAGTTGATGTTAGTGTCTTCCTTAGTTTTTCTCTATCTTATGCAACGAGTACTTTCCTGAGCCAATTCCAGGCTTTGAGCTTGTGACCTTTCTTCCTAAGTTATTCAGGTTGTTGAGAATATATGCTTGGGCTAGCATACCCTCCTGAATATTCTTGATTATATTTCTTGTCATTTTTTTTTAAAAAGCCAAGTGAAGTATTAGTGAGCACTTTTCCCAATACTACCTAAACTGATGGATGATTATAAGGTTGGTTTTCATCTCTCTTGGAGATATGAATACTTATATGATCATTTAAAGAAAAACTAACAATTTTATAATGGCAAATTAAGTTGATTTAACATTTTACCTTTTCATAAAATTTTCTATGTGAGAAAGAAAGCAAGCATCAAACACTTTATGTAAAAAATACAATAACATTTTAATTTTGAAATGAGCTAAGTTTTTGATGACCTCCAAAAACCTAATTAATTCCAACAAGCAGAAATTACCACTGAAGAGTCAGATGTGAACAATACCAGATGATGCTTAAAAATAAATATCACACTCATAAGCATGCAACAAATTAATACAACCAGTGCCAAATATAAAACACCAGAGAATCCTATACCACAAAGCCTACTGTTTAAGAAACCACTAACTTTAACAATCATTCCAGCATACAAAACAATAGAAATATTAGGGTCTTACTTTTGCCTTAATGAAATTTTACCTAGGCTTTGAAATACATTCAACCTGTTAACAATGTGGAAAACAAAACATCTATTTACACGTAGCTCTTTAAAAATTTTAGGTCTTTCAGAGCCTAAGACATAGTAAGTAAACAGAAGTGGTTTCTACTTTTAGAAAGGTAATTCCATTAGCAACATTGAGAAAAATAAAATTTTGTCCATGGGCTTATAGTAACTGGCAATATATTCAACTGATCTGTTGACATTGTGTTTTATGAGAAAAGTTTTTTAAAATGATTTTTTTTTCAGAGAAGGTTTCTCTGGATAGCCCTGGCTATCCTGAAACTCTGTCAGAAGACCAGACTGGCCTGAAACTCAGTGATCCATTTACCACTGCCTCCTGAGGGCTGGGATTAAAGGCATGTACCATTAAAATGAAATATCTTTAATTAAAAGAGACCTAATTTTTATTTTTAAAAAGGCTAGCAATTATTGTATTATCTATCTTGAGATCGAGAGCCACTTGGTGGATGAGAGCACTCTGGATCTTAATTGTAATTTGAACAAAAGAGTATAAAATGTTCACCCAGACATTCTCCAACAAGTCATGGAAAATAATGGCCATTAGTATATGCTTTATCAAAAATAAACAATCGATGGTTACATGTCAGATCATCTCTGTAAGGCTGGTACTGAAGCAAGGGAGTGGAGACGCCGAGAAAAAGAAACTTACCTGGTTTGTGTGCGTTAAGGGAGCATCTGTGTCATGTACTCACAGGCCCCTTATTATCAAGGCATCAAATCTCCTTGAAGAGTCTTAAGTATTTTGCTATGCCATTTTTTGTTTCACTCATTAAGTAGTTTTTAATGCATCACCAAGATCCTTCACCTAGTAAAGTTCTCAATGAATCAAGCCAGGAAAGCAAAGGCATCATTAGAAGCAAACCAAAAATAGGAAATGTAATCTTGTGGTCCCTTCACAGTAGTAACAACGTTAACATAATTTCATACCTTCAAAGACTATAATCTAAATAAATACAGTGCATAGTTGTTGTTGTCTAGGTTTATCTCGCCTTGATGACTTGTCAGTGTCAGGTCTAGTATATAGACAATATACGTAATCTTTCTGCTTATTAATAAGCAGTTTATATACTATCTTATTATATTTTATTTTATTGGTATCCCTTAGAAACTTGTTTGTTTTCTAATGAGAGCCATAAATGGGATGGATCCAGATGGGAAGGGGAGGGGAGAGGAATTAGGAGCTGAAGAGGAAGGGGAAGCTGTAATTAGATATACTATGTGAGAAGAGAAATCCATTTTCAATAAATGGAAAGAAAAATCAATAAAAGAGTGGACTGACATGTTATTCTTATCTTTTAGGTTGGGAGCCTAGCTTTTAATGACTGAGCAGTCTCTCTAGCCCAGCATTTCACTTTAAAAAAACCCTGATGTAATATTTTATGTATTTACAGAAAATAAATTATGAAAATATTCTTTAGTATATAGTATTTAATTTTAGCAAAATTAATAAATGTATTAAATGTATGTGTGTGTGTATGTGTATGATGCTTGTATTCCTGTCTGTTTGTGTGTATGCACATGAAGGTACATGTGTTCAGGAGCACGTGTGCATGTGGATTTCAAGTTGACATTGGACGTCTTCCTCTATTACCCTACATCTTCTTTTTTGAGACAGGACTGTTAACTCACCCGAGTTGACTGACTAAGCTTGCTGGTTAGTGAGCTCCAGAGAGTTGCCTGCCTCTGCCCTCATCATCGCTAGGGTGATAGATGTACACCATTTTACCTGGCTTATATACGGGTGCTAAGGATGCAACTCGGGTCCTTACACTTTTCCAACAACTGATTCATCTCCCCACTTCTCCTGAAGATAAGTAAAACAGATACTTAATTGTGCACATGGTCTTCACAGAAATTATTTACTTACTTTAATTGAAAGTTACATGTAAATATTTAATTAACAAATATTAGAGTTTCTGCTATGAAGTATATATAGATATTGTAGAAATACTATAAAGCTCACTAAAACCTTGATTTCATACTGCTTATAAAGTCTTAAGGGGTATAATTTTCCTTAAATACCATCTATATTATTTATGTTTGAGGAATGGACTAGATAACTATGAGGGAGATTAAAAACAGCAATCATTCTTCAGCATTATGCATTTTTTAAGAATTAGTGATATACTTATTATAAATAACTGAGATAGACCTTAGATTTGTTGAATGTGTTCCCTTCTTTGTGTGCATGCATGTATATGTTTGAATGTGCATGTTTGTGCTCACATGTATGGAAGTCATGGAAGTCTTGAACCAAACTCAATCTACCTTGTTTTGTTGTTGTTGTTGTTGTTGTTGTTTGTTTGTTTTTGAGACAGGGTCTCTCACTGGCACGTGGAGCTCCCTTATTAGGCCAAGATGACAAGTCAGCGCGTTGCAAGGATCAGCCTGTCTCTGCTGATTATAAGCATACACCGTTATCCCCAGGTTTTCATGCAGGGCATTAGGGTTTGAACGAGGAGTGTCATATTTGCATGCAAGCACTTCACCAACTGAACCATTCCTAAGCCCCCATGAACTCAGTTCCCTCTATAAAAACAATTGTCTTACATTCTCAATAATCACAAATTTGAGGTGCACGGAAACCACTCTGTACGATGAAAATGACCTTTTGGAGCGACATTAACATCCTGGCCTTAGCATTAAGAAATTGCACGTTTCCTACTGATATTGGTGCTGTGTGCCATTCTAGAAAATTCCTTTGGGAGTCCCTCTGAAATGTTCAGAACCCACATGTGTATACAGTTCTACTAAACACAGCCCTCCTGATCATGCTTTTCTATATAGAAAATCCTGTACAGGAAGGTTATTAATATTCCTGGGCATGTTTATCAATTACAGAACATGGCTTACATATAGCCAACCAAAGCAAGGCCCCCAGCAGCCACAAGTCTCCTGGTATCCAGAAGAGCCTGTGTCAAAACTCCAACATCACAGCTAATTAATTAATATATATTAATTATATATTAATACACACACACGGACAGAAAGAGAGAGAGAGAGAGAGAGAGAGAGAGAGAGAGAGAGAGAGAACGTATCCAGGACAGAGCCCATTCCCTTTTAGAAGATGTTTACCAGGAAAGGAGGGGTAAGATGCTGTCAGTTGGTACATATGCTGGGAACCCTCGCTACCTCAGATTAATCAACATCTAGGACTGGCTCCTTTTGTGAATGGAAAAGCACCACCCAGGCCATCCTCTGCCCCTCCACCTTACACAACCCTACCTCCATGCTTCATCATTTGGGGCATAGGAATAGCTGGCATGGCCTCCTGGGGACATTTGTGCTGGTTGTAACTGTCTTCCCGAGTGTCTGGGAGATTATATTTTTGGAGAAAGAAACAGGAGGGCCAAGATTATCTTTTAAAGGCATGGAGCTGTGTGTAGGCACTCTAGAAATATTTTTTTTTATGGATGAAAAGGGGAAAAATTGAGAAAATTTGGGTGGATGGAGAAAGCAAAGGATGAGGAAAAGACCAGAGGAGGAGGTAGGGGGGAAGGCAGGAAGCGGGCCATGTGTGTGCTGTGGCTCCAGTTCAGCTAACGAGAGGAGCTGCGCAAGAAGAAGGAAGAACGCACCTCCCCAAAGAAGAGCTGCGCGTATGCGTGCTTGACAAGCTCCAACAGGGTCGTGAAGCCTCACGACCCTCCTCTCTAGCCCCACTAAGCCTTCTCCCAATAGCCTTTCTGCCCCACCCCACTGCAGGTGACTTCCCCTGGAGGATGTCCATACAGCCTGGAGATGCACATCTCTGACTTGGCTTCTGCCTTCCAGGAGCCAGGGGAGCTGGCAGAGTCCACTGCGTGTTTATCCTGCAGCTTCTTTGCTCCACAGCATCCCCGTTCCTGCAGCTGCAGCAGCTTGGGAGGAGGCTAGACTGGCAGAGGGGTGGGGATGGCACCTGCAGTATCTCTGGAGCCTGGAGCCCCTGAGGGTTTCTGGGAGTGGAGCCAGGAGAAATGGATCCACCCCAGGCAGGTCTCATACAGGAGCTTCCTTTGCCTCTGGTTTGCTGATGCCTCCCAGAAACACTAAAGGTCTTAAATAGATTGAGATACACAGCACGCCAGGGAGAGCAGACTAAAAATGAAAAAGGAAACAAACATAAACCAATGAGCCGGGTTTATTAGAGGTGAGGGGCAATTGGAAAGATGCGAGGGAGAGTGTAAAAGCCCCTCCTCACCCAGCAAGACCATCTCGTACCATATGAAAAGAACAAGGCATAGATATCTGAAGACTACAGCAGGATTGACGAGGATGCTGAACACTGCAGAGGAGAAGAGAATATTTGCACTCAACATGACTTTTTTAATTGTCCCCTAGACCCGAAGTTAATTGGTTTTATCTAGTTGCATGGCTCTGGGCCTCATTTCCAAATCTGTAAAACAAGAGCTTTAGACTAGATGCTGTATAAAGGACTCTGGATGATTTGAGCCTCTATGCCTGTCAACCCAGGAGCCAGAGGATCTGAGACCCAGCATCAGTGATCATTAATATGTGACTCGCCCATTTCCTTTGCCACCTACTTATCAATGCAGGGCAACACATACACAGGTCACTGAACCAATGCCAACTCAGAGATGGCTGCAAGCATGGCTCAAACGTGACCAGGATTGGTCTTTCTGCCCTGGAGTAAGGAAGAGGAGAGGCTGTGTGATGTCTATTTTGGATTTCCAGGGAGAGGCTATTCTCGAATTTTCTATGCCAAATTTTATGCATTGGAGTAAATCACATATTCCTTTGAGGGGCTGAAAATGGCAGGGCTGATCAAACCATCAAGAGATGCGCAAAATGTTTCTTTCTCCTGGTTAGGGGCACATTTATTTATTTTCATCCCAGAGATCAGATTGACTTTTCTGTGGAAATCTAGTACACAGCAGCCCCTCTTCTCTTGTCTGCCTCATACTAGTCTGCCAATCTGCTTCAATGCAGCATTTTTTCCGGGGTTATTTAGCTCTCCAGTCTTGGTGAGAGGACACTGGTGAGTGCGGTCTACAATGATGCAGACCCCACCCCCACGCCACACGCAGATGGAGACACTTTAAATGATAATGGGCTAAAATGAGTTTGCACAAGTTTCATTTTAAATTTGTCTCAGCCAAACATTCTTTTAAATTAAGAAAAAAAAATATAGGTAGAAATAAAAGTCCCTGACTTCCCGTGCTTTCAAGTGGGACGTGGCTCACAGACTGTACTCTGTGCCTTCCACACCCACCAGCAATTCTATCTCATTTTATTCTCCAAAATATGGACAGGAGGGCAACTCTGGAAAAATGGATTCCCACTCTGGCATCTCACTGAGTACATTCGTGCAGAGATGAGCTCTCTCCCTCTCCTCGCCTGCGAGAAACATCTCCGATTCTCTACTCCCCCCCCCCCTTACACGTTCTCAAACCCTAGAGGGTATTCTTCAGTAATCTGTTTTCCCCCCCAAACAGGCTTGACCTTGTGAAGACCCTTCTTCCACTTTCCGAGCTAAGAACAACCCAATTTAAGTTAAAAACACAGAACGACCTTTTCTCCTTTAAAGCAACGTTCCCAAATGCAACATTGCCAAGGGGTGCAGTTCTCAGCCCTGCATTCCGGAAGGCGAATGCGGAATGCAGAGTCAGGTAGCTAGTTAGGTGCTCACCCAGCCACTCTTCACTATGCTCAACATTAAAGATGCTGTACAGCAGCTTTTCTTTTTCTTAACAATTCATCGTTGCGACGAATAGAGAAAAGAGCAAAGAAAATAGCATTTTCCAAGTACTAACAATATACTTGTGCGCCCAACTCCTTGCGTTTTAAACCCCTAGCATCCCGCATAGCAACCAATGGTGATGCCCACACCAGCCTCGTCCACTCAGTTTTACTTAGCAAACACCTTTTGTGCTTCTCCACAGTGAAAAAAAAATGGTGCACCAATCTCACGTATGACAGGTTGGCACTTAACTGCAACCGCCCAATAGTTTTCTCAGCCACGGGGAAACTTCACAATCGTTTAATTAGCTACTTAAGTCCGTCTAAGGAAATCCACCTATTTGTAGTCTTATACTAAAAAAGCGCCTAGTCTCATCTGTCTGAAATCTAGCCTAAGTCCCCGAACACGCCGCATATAAACATTCCTTCCCCCACCGCATTATCCCAAAAGGTCCCCTATGAACCAGCAGCACATTCAGACCCACTAACGTTAACCAAGGCAACTGTCACCATGCATTTAGTCCTATCTATGCAAAGCAAAAAATACGTGACAATAGCTAAAGCATCTTTTGACAATCTGCTGCGCCTCGCATGCAAAAAAAAATGCAATGAAGATTATATTTTCCACTTACAGTTATAGCGCTGTGCACCGTCACTTAAGGAAAATGATAAAACTCAACAGTTCTTTCAAAAAATATATATTTAATTCAGGCTAACCGCTAAACCGTCTCTGAGAGTGGTTCTCTCTCGCTCCTTTTCTAGGAGCTCCGGGCTGCTTAAATCCCTCTTGGATTGCGCCTTGCAAACCCAGCGGCCGCTGCAACACGCTCGGGTGAATCTCTGCTGCAGATTGGGAATCCCATAGAAAACCTAGGGTCCCTGGAGCTGCGTGCGCAAGCGCGCGAGCCTCCACCTCGCTACTCCTCCCGCCCCCTCGTTTCTCTCTCCACCCTCCTCCCGCCGCTCCGCAGCCCAGCCTGGAGAGTTGTGACCAAAAGCCGCTTGGCGATGGCGCATGCTCAGTCAGATGCAGGGCTCGGAGTTTTTGCGGATTCCTAGGCTCCGGATTTTAGCAGACATTCTAAAGGAGATTGGGGAAAGGAGCCCGGCTAACTCTAGCCCCTGCACCAGGATGACCATGAGGTAGGGCGGATGGTATGCATTCACCACGCCCTGAGATTCTGGGGCCAAGGGACTGAAAGCTATGCCAGAGGAGACAAGAACACGTGGGCTTGTTTTCCCCGCCGCTCTCAGTTTTAGTTCGGCCTTTGGCCACCTCTTGTCAGGCTGTAAGATGAAGAGAACTGTAGAAATCGCTGGAGAAGGCTTCCGGGTGGACCGTGGGCACCGGTCCTTGCACCACTGAGAGAATGACTGGCCAGTGGGAGAGCCAAGTGCCTGGTGGCTGGGCCATGGAGGAGCACTGTGTGTTAAAGAGAGCTGGACTCGGCTTTTGAACCTCGGTGACTATCGACAAATGCTGAAAAGTGCCATCTTTATACACAAAGCACATATGTACTGAATATTCTCTTTGCATTGGGCAAGAGGTGCGCAGAGAAAGCAGCCAGTAACCCCTCAGATTCAGGCTGAAGGTTCGGGGTTTCACATTCCTCATCCATCCGGTGCTCCCTAAATGGCTTAGGTCTGCCAGCTCTACCCCGCTGCCCACTGGCCTGCCAAAGCCTAGAAAACTTGGCAAAGAGTAGTGCCTAGTAAATGCTGGTGGCTTCTCTACCTGGAAAGCAAGGACGGATTCTCCAATGCTTTCAACTGATGGGTTTCTCCATTTACTGTTTCGTTCACTCTCCGATTTTTCTTCGGAGTACCCACCAGCAGGCACTGCCCTGTGTTTCAGGGTTGATGACATTTACGAAAATCCCTTTAGAGTTTCATTCATGTGGGAACTTCATTTTCCAGGGAAGGAAAGTCCGGGAACCTAATGAAAACCAGTGTTTTCCTTTCTACCGGTGCTCTGCATTTTGCCCATGGTCTTTACACACCTTGGTACATTCAGAGAAACTGCAATTCCTAGAGCGCCCCTGGTGGCCAACCAGCTCTAAACCGGTTGCCAGGCGGCTGCGGGCTCCAAATTGGGAGAGCAGCTTGGAATGCATTTGAAGCTACTAAGACCGAGCAAGCAGAAAGAATCTGGCCAGAGAAGCTGGGAGAGGGTCTTAGGACAAGGCACTTAGCAGGTTCAAAGCTAACCTCACCCAACTCCGGAATGAATGCTCTTTCCAGGCCAGACTCCTCAGAAAGGTGCCAAAGATAGATAGCGCACCTTCGGGAATCCAAGGACAGAGATAGTGGCCATCCCTTCCCGGCAGAGGTCTTTCGCTAGGTGTGGGTGACAGTAGAAACCCGGGCCCCGGACAAGGTGTGCTGCAGAGCCGAGCGCGGAGCGAATCCCCGCCCGCCCGCCCGCCCGGCACTCCCAGGCCGCAGTGCGCACTGCGGAGTAAGGCATCCCCGCGGGCTAGGCGGGTTCTTTCAGTTTCTCCCGGCTGGACAGGCGGCTGAAGTCACACGTCTGGATAAGTCGCTTTTGTTAGGCAGGGAGACCGCTTAGGAGGGTATTCAAAGTAATGCCCCATCTTTTGTCGATGCTCCCCAGTGAAGCGGTCTAGTGTCTCCTTGGAGAACAGCCAAAGCACTGCAGTCTGTATTAACTGAAGGGGTCACGATGCTATTTCGCAGCTTTTAACCAGACCAACCTGCTTATTGAGTCCCCGAGGACCCACTGGTGACAACATTCAGTTTTAGATAAATTACTTTGCTTTTGTGCTTAGGGAAAAAAATGCACACGTGTACTTTGTAGATTTGACTTTAGTTGCTTGTTCTCAGAAGGCAGGCTGATGGTTGTATTTTCAGAAATAATTCCATTGAATTCCTCAGCGTTGTGTGGTGGCCTGAGTATGGCATCTTAATCTAGTCTTCACTTACAATGTTATGTCCATTTATGAAAATTAAGTGATTTTTATTGAATTACGGGTGTGTGGGAGGGTGACCAGCTCTAGAAAGTAAACACCAGCCTGCAGTGTCCGAAAAATGTCCCCTCTTCAGGATTTTAGAATCAACTCTGAGATAGGAATGTCCAGGGTTCCTACACCGTGAGGGAGTCCGCTACTGCTGTCTCCTCCTGCATGCAAATGCAGGTGTCCCTAGTGACCACGAGCTAGAGCAGAGATGTGTAGCCCAGAGATGGCCGCTATGTGCATAAGGATACAGGACTGAAAACAGCCTCATGTTGACTGAGAAGTGTCATTTACACGACACCACTCTTTAATATCAAAAAAATCAATTGGCCTCTCTTCGAGTTGAGTGTTTGGTATGACTGTGGGGTGGGGTGAGTGTAAAGGAGGCTAGTCAGGAAGATCTTCTCAGAAGGAAGGCGTTGTTGTTTGTCACAGATACTAGATGAGTCCTCAACTGATCAGAAACAATTGAGGGGTCATTTTTCTTTTCTTCCTTGCAAATTATAGTCTTAAAATTGGACTGCATGGCGACAAATTATAAAGATGCATTTATGAGATACAAAATTATGCTATTTTGCTATTCTATATGTGTGTATAATACAATGTAAAACGACTGACTCAAGCTAATTAGCATATTCATCACCCCAGATACCACCACAGAATAACCGAAACTGATCTTCTCAACATGTATAGATTTTTTTTTTTTTTTTTTTTTTTGGTTTTACTATGTAGACCAGGGAGACCTGGAACAGGCTATGTAGGTTAGGCTTACCTTGAACTTGCAACAATTCTCCTGCTTAAGTCATTCAAATATCAAGACTGCTGGGTGAAGTACCCTAGCATCTTGACAAATTATATTCTTCAGAGAAGATTCTAGAACTTCTATCTGTTTTTTTCTAGATTAAAATAAACAAACAGAACAAAACCAAGAATAGCTTGTAAGTAAGTATACACAAGCCCGTTTAATATTCCCACCAACTTTAAGAGTAACACAGGAATGCTAGTGGATACATGAAATGCCATCAGGACAAGCAGTCAAAGCTTGTGGGCCTGTGACCTCATGGTGACACTGTTTATTTGAAATGCTTGTGTATAAAACACACAAGCCAGCATGGAGCTTAAGACATGAACATATTCAGAAAACTGGGAGAAAATCTAAGTGAAGGACCTAGCAGGGGAATGAGAAGGGGCAGAAGTGTAAGTTAATTTAGTCAGCGGGCAAAACTCATTTAAACTGATAAAGAATAGGTGCAGTTATTTTTGTGTGTGTAATTCATAGATATAGTGCCAAGCAAGTCATTTAAATTAGCACATCTACAGCTGTCTTCATCAAACCATCACTGAAATCCTATGAGTCTCATCTTCTGACTCGAATCCATCTTTCACATCACTTCACTGTTCAGACTTTCATCGTTGTCCAAGATTAGTTTTTTCATTCATTTTATTTTTATTTTTTGGTATATGTGTTGTATGTAGACATGTTTGTGGGTGCATGCGTGTGTACATATCCACATCTGGGCATGCATGTGCCAGAAGTCTTCCTTGAATATCTTTCTTAGTCACTATTGACCTCATTCATTCATTCCATTGAATTTTATTTTGGAATGGGGTTATTCACTGAAACAGGAGGTGACTAATTTGACTGGACTGGATGGCTGGCGAGCCTCCAGGATCTCTCTTTTTCCAGCCCCTCAGCCCTGAGGTAGTTAGTTCACTGCACTCAGCTACTTTTATGTGGGTGCTGGGGAATCCAGCTCATGCATGTGGATCAAAAGACTTCCAATCTTTTCCCATTTTCACGATTATTGCAAACAGAGACGTTCATTACCTTTGTGACTAAGACCATTATGTAGTGTCTCCTTTAAATCCAATCAAATCAAAACAGAATAAATTAAACAAAACCATAAAAACCCTCTTAGCTGAGAACGTTTCTAGCTCCTGTGGACCCATACAAACCCCTTTCTTCCTGGGTCTTTTTAGCTCCCTGTGCCCTATTAGACTGTGGCACTTGTAGCCTACCTACTAATGTACTACCCATGTCTCCTTTTGTAAGAACTCCTTCTGGGAAACTCTCTTTTATTTTGAGTGACCTTTAAGAGGCCTATTAATCCTTCAAGTCCAACTGAGATAGCATCCCTTAACAGAAAAATCTTTCTCCTCTTAGCACACAGATATTTCACAAGGCTACTCTGAAGGGCAACCAAGTACATATACAAAGTACAAATTGTCCAGCTCTGAATAAAGATAGGCTACAGTGTAATGACAAGCCATTTAGTAATTGTGAAGGAAAAGCTTAGGTTGTCTACTTTTCATTTCACAAAGCAAAACAAATATGTTACATTGTTTTAAAACTGGCATTTCAACTGTACTTAAAATCTTTATGGTATGAAGAAACATTATAGCAATTGCCTGAATGCCTTGGTCAAATTATTCTCATTTGAATTTATGATCAAGTGGGGAATTCATATTTAAATATTTAAAAACATTAATTAGCAAACTGATTCTTCATTTTTTAAAATTGTTTTCTTTTTCTTCCTCCTCCTCTTCCTCCTCGTCCTCATCCTTGTCTTCCTCCTTCTCCTCCTCCTCCTCCTCCTCCTCCTCCTCCTCGTCCTCCTCCTCCTCCTCCTTCTTGAGTCAGGGTTTCTCTGTATAGCCCTAGCTGTCCTGGAACTTTGTAGACCAGGCTGGCCTCAAACTCAGAAATCTGCCTGTCTCTGCCTCCCAAGCGCTGGGATTAAAGGCATGGGCCACCATTGCCCAGTTTGTTTTCTTGACATTAGGAGTAAATTACAAGTTTCACAATGGTAAGACTCTTGCTGAAGATACCACACTTTGGTTGCAAGATGCAGAAAACTCAAACTGCAACTGAGCTGGAAGCTTTCTTCGTATTGCTCTCCTAGTGCAAAGGGCAAGAAGACCCAAGGCAAGCTGCTGAGGGAGAAAAGTCATCCATGGCCTTATTCAGCTGTGGACACTGTGCGACAATACCAACCTGACAGCCAAGATAAGCCTACGACTGTGATAATGTCACAATTGGTATATGGGTCCAGCAATTGACCACTTTCTGCTTGGACCTGAGGTCAACTCTGTAGGAAGGAGCTCATTTCTGGTATTGTATGCCTGGTTAAAAACACATGGCTGGGGAGGTTATAGGGTTTATGAGGGAATCTACGTACTGTTGTTTTGCAAAATAGACATGTTGTCAAAATGTGTTCTAAATATTCATGTTTCTAGTTACAGATAGTGCTGCTCCTGGCCTTGGATAGAGAAGCTTGTTTTGCAGTGGATAACAGTTAATGCAGAGTTATTAGTGGCCAAGTGCTAAGAATAAATGACTGTTGAATGCTCTCTTATAAAGGAGATATACATATCACCCCCTCTGAGGCCCAAGGAACATCATGGAAGAAGGGAAAGGAAGAATATAAGGGCCTGAGAATCACAGGGAAGAGGACTGTGAAATGATGTCTTCTGGATGTAACACAGTGCGACCATAAACACACAGTAGGTAGTTTACATGCATGAGATCTGCACAAGATGGGACTTGTCAACATTCCTTCATGCATGGAAAAAGAATTCAAGAAGCTCCGCTCTTTCTTGAGAAGTGATTGGAAGTTAATGGTGACCTTTAAGAGTCCTATTAATCCTTCAAGTTCAACTGAGATAACATTCCTTAATAGAAAAATCTTCCTCCTCATAGCACATGGACATTTCACAAGGCTACTCTGAAGGGCATCCAAGTACATATACAAAATACAAATTGTACAGCTCTGATTAGAGATAGGCTACAATGTAATGACAACCCTTTTAGTAATGAATTTTCCTCAATGCTGTGACCAATGGTAAGTTTCCCAAACTCTGGCAAATATGTCTCACCCTTCCACCCCACTCATAAACCCAGTGGGTAGCAATTGAAAAAGACAACATGAAAGTAGGAGGGGAAATTGTCAGAAAAAATAAAGAGTTCACCAGGAGAAGGAGGGGTAAAGAAAGACTAATGGAAATGAATATGTTCAAAATGCATTGCATGTGTCTTAGTTTGGGTTTTACTATTGTGAACAGACACCATGACCAATGCAAGTTTTATAAAAGACAACATTTAATTGGGGTTGGCTTACAGGCTCAGAGGTTCAGTCCATTGTCATCAAGGCAGAACATGGCAGCATCCAGGCAGGCACGGTGCAGGAGGAGCTGAGAGTTCTACATCTTCATCTGAAGGCTGCTAGTGGAAGACTGACTTCCAGGCAACTAGGGTGAAGGTCTTAAGCCCACACCCACAGTGACACACCTACTTCAACAAGGCCATACCTCCTAATAGTGCCACTCCCTGGGAAAAGCATATACGAACCATCACAGCATGTATATATTCAATTGTCAATATTGTATGCACGTATGAAATTGTCACAAAAGAAAATTTCAAGATAGAAAAATCCTCTTCCCCAATCCCCCAACTTCATGTTCTTCTTCATCTTTTTTTTTTAATAACCACTGAGTCTAGTTTGTACTGTTTATGTACTCATGGGTGTAGGGCCGTTCAGTACAACATGTTGACTTACCAGAGTCCACACCATTGACAAAACAGACTTTTCCTCCCCAAGAAGTCATAATTGGCTTGATATTTTCAGGTTTTATGCAGGCGACCACAGTTTCTGTGAGTTCATGAGTTGGAAAGGAGGTGAATATAGTCAAAATACATTGCATGGCACTCGAAGAATGACTACAAATATTATAGTATTTTTTTGAACACAGGAAAAAAATGCTACAAGTTTTCACACCTCCATGTTTGCATGCCTACTATAGTGCCATTGTTCAGATCTTGTGCATGCAGTCACTGTATTTTAAAGTTGTATAAAATAAAATGAATGAATAATTCATGTCAACAAGAGAAAATCTGTTGTTTTATAACTCTTACATGACTTCACAATCTTATATTATTTGATCTCCAGATATCAGAATCTTCATTTTTATAATCTCAAAGAAAGACCATATGAGAACACTTTCTAAAGGTTATACATCTATACTGTTCTTGAAGTAGGTGTAACTGAGTAATCTAATCATATGTCTCAATTACTCTTCTGAGGCTGCAGAATGGTTTTTTCATTTCTATCTTTCCTGGGTCCAAGTTCTTATTTAGAATCACAAGAATATTTAGTAGTAGATTCAAGTTTAAAATGAATATGAATTATTATTACCCACACTTCCAGAAGAAAAAATAAAATTATTTGGCTCAATTTGTTTTCTTTGGTTGGGATACAAGAACACATTAAAAATACACAGACACTTTATTAACCATTTGTTACTGAAGTCCATGGAAAAGTTAAGCAGGGAAGCCAAAGCACTTAT
Organism: Apodemus agrarius; assembly: GCA_964023405.1. Classification (NCBI taxonomy): domain Eukaryota; kingdom Metazoa; phylum Chordata; class Mammalia; order Rodentia; family Muridae; genus Apodemus; species Apodemus agrarius. The sequence continues at coordinate 107,036,226 of OZ030011.1, read as the reverse complement.
TGAAGACTTTTTAAAGCACACACCTGTCTGTCTATCTATCTATCTATCTATCTATCTATCTATCTATCCATCTATCCTTTTTTCAGAACTCAGGAGTATAGGAATATTTTTTTAATACAAATTACTTAAAATATAGAAAAAAGTAAAGTGTTTCATTGGCAAATTCTTAAAAGTATAACTTTTAAGGAAGTCTATCACACCATTTACTCTGTCATTTCAGTCTGCCTTGTTATATTTTGCATTTTAATGAAACAATATTAGAATAAAACCAGTGAAAGCATTATCATTTAAAACCAGGGCAGGTTCAGTTTTATCTGGTGTCACCACACCAGATCTGAATGAGAATGGTTGTCCATAAGATCATACATTTGACTGCTTGGTTTCTAGTTGGTGGAACTCTTTGGGAAGGATTAGGGGGTGTGACCTTGTTGGAGGAGGTGGAATATCGAAGATAGACTTGAGGTTTCCAAAACATATGCTATTCCCAGTTAGTTCTCTCCTTTTCATCTCCTACTTGTGGGTCAAATGAGAGCTCTCAGCTACTGCTCCAGTATCATGCCTTCCTGCTTGCCTGCTGCCATGTCTCCCACTCATCCTCTGGAATGATTAGTCTCAAATTCCTTTTTTTCTATAAGTTACAGCCTTGGTCATGGGGCCTGTTTATAGCAATAGAAAAATAATATATGTATTTTACATAAATAAAAATTTTATGTTATTTTATCAGAAGGCAAAATTGCACTCCCACATTATGTTTTATTTTTAATTTTTTAAATCACTAGGGCAATAAAATAAATCTAATCAGAGGTAAAGAGAATCATAAGAAAAGTTTTTATAATCACATCAGACTATGGGCTTACCAAAAAAAAAAATTGCCAAGGACATGGAAATAGTATTGATTTGATGATGCCAGGGGAAAGTGAAGTGGAAGTTTCTGGTTGTGTCATGTGATGCAGATTCACATGGTGTTTTGCTGAGGTAAGACCTGTGGGAGGATGTGTGATGTAAATAGACAGTGACAGGGCACCTGCATAGCCTTGCAAAACTTTCTTGGTCTCCTGTCTTCACAGATCTTCAACTGAGTTCAAATCCCAGAACTTTCATAAAATCCTAGTGTTAGTATTTGAAATTCTAGAAGAGAAGGAGAAGGAGACAGAAGAGTCCCTAGAAACTCCTGTAGCAGCTGCCCTGGAGTTTGCAGTGGAAACCCAGCAAGGACAGCAGAGGCCATCCTTTGCCTTTCATGGGCATGATTGCATTTACACATAGAAACCCAATAACAACACATGGCAAGTCTGCAAACAGGAGAAAGAGGTTCACTTTTGGATGGGTTTGCCGTCTGGAAAGCTGTGTCTCATCCACATAGAAAAGTCAATAGACATTAGGCAGAGATGAAACTTTGGTGAGAGGTCTGCGTTGGGAATACAGAACTAGCAGTTACTCACAGGCAGGTAAAGAGCTGAGGACATGGGGGTTGATAGCAATGGAAGAGGAATGAGTGTAGAGAGGAGGGGTGGAAGGGTGAAACTTTAGGAATCATGTAAATTTGGAAGAAGGAATTTGGTTTTGTGTAAATTATAGTCAGTACAAACACACTGATTGTGGGCTGGGTTAAAGAATAAGATAAAGTAATGCATTAAACTGTAGGAATTCTTGAATATATTGCATGCTCTTATTCCTGTTAATAGACTAATAAATACATTCATACATAAATAAATAATAAAAATTAGTAACAGCACACATAGTGTGGTCAGCTGACTAAACTCAATTACAGGTACCAGCTTTAGAGTTGTAGAACATTCACATTTGAGTTTTACCAAGATGACGCATTATTATCTGCTATGATAATTGTCAGGGTTATTATTCATAAATCTGTACAGCCTAAGAATAAGCCTATAACAGCCACAATCTCCTAAACTCTTTCTACCCGGGAAGAACATGAAAATTTTCACGTCTTGTTCTGTTTGAAAAACAAATAATTGGAACTTGAGAGTGACTCCACTCTGAAAGCAGCTGGAATCTGATGGATTGAGGGCAATGTCGAAAAGCTCGTTTCTTCCATCGTCTGTAGACGTCTAATTTAAATGATTAAAAATAGATCCTTTTAATGCCTTTTTTTTGTTATTTAAGGTAATAAACATATCTAAGAGAAGGGGCAGTTAAAGATATTATTTCTGCTTGTATTTATTTACCCTAAAAACTGTGTGAAGAGTTGGCCACTTCAGTCTAGAGGAAGGAATACAGTCACTGCTCTCTGCTTCTGTTGTACGGACTTCCGGTTCTCATAGCAGGGGTTAAATGTCATCCATCAGCCATTATGTAACTTGAAGGACCACTTTAATGGGCAAAGCACTATTCAGGGATATTCAGGGAACCTGGACAAAGTGATGACCCTGGGAGCTCTCGGGGAGTGGGTTTCTTGTTTCTTTCTCTGGATGTTTCAGTTTGGTCTTTCCCATAATGAATAATGTGCTATTCCTTGCTGGTCTATTTTTTGAAATTTTGTCTACCTATTTGTCTGTTTGTTTCAGTTAGGGTTTTACTGCTGTGACAGACACCATGACCAAGGCAACTCTTATGAGGACAATGTTTAATTGGGGCTGGCTTACAGGTTTAGAGGTTCAGTCCATTATCATCAAGGTAGCATGGTAGCATCTAGGCAGGCACGGTGCAGGAGGAGCTGAGAGTTCTACATCTTGTTCTCAACTCAAACAAGAGAAGACTGACTCCCACATGGCTAGAAGGAGGGTCTTAAAGCTCATGCCCACCGTGACACACTTCCTCTAAGAAGGCCATACCTACTCCAACAACAAGGCTATACCTCCTAAAATGCCACTCTCTCAGCCAAGCATATTCAAACCACTACACTATCTACCTGTCTATCTATCTATCTATCTATCTATCTATCTATCTATCTATCTATCTATCTATCTATCTACCTAATTTAATTAATTTATTTAGTGTGTGTATAGTATACGGATGTGTTCATGTTGGTGTGTGCCGCTGTACTTATGGATGCATCTGCACATGTGTATAGGTATGTGGAGAGGTCAAAAATCCAAGCTTAATGCCTTTCTCAATTACTCCATTATATTTTTTCTAGACAGAGTCTCTCTCATTGAATCTGGAGCTCGCTGACTGACTAGGTAAACTGGCCCCTGAGCTCCTGGGATCTGTCTGTTTCTACCTTCCTACCTGGAGCTGTCATTGCTAACAGACACTACCATGCCTAACTTTTTACATGGACACTCAGTAGGGTTCTGAACTCAGGTTATCATGTTTGGGGCGGGGGGGTGGGAGGGGGCAATCATTTACCAGTTAGGCCATTCCCCAGCCTCTTGCTGGTGTATTTTTTTCAGTAGTGTAACTGTGTAGAAAGATACTAAAGATGAATCTCCTGAGTTTTGTGACAAACTGTATGCCCTCAGAAGAGGACAGCACTCTCTGGAGTGTATGATGATACCATCTGTAGGATAAGCTCAGAGTAGAATAAATGGCATGCTGTGATGGTCAGTGGTCACACCAAATCCCATTTCTACATTGAAGAAGAACAGGGCCCTTAGATGATGCTGAGTAGGGCAACTGTCTCCAAAGAAATCACCCCAGACTCACTCAGAGTGTTTCCATAGCAATAGGAATGCCCCGTCTTTTCTCTGTAGTATTAAGAATCCCTTTCAGATTTGTATCCCAAATAAAGAAGTTTGCAATGGATTAAAAAAGATTTCCATGGAAAAATATGGATTGTAACATATAGTTAAATTCTTATAGTCACCTATAGCCAACATTTCAGCTTATATTTTAATGTCTTAGTTACATCTTAAGTTACATAAGGTCTTTCTTGTCTCTCCTAGAACAACATTTCCTCCCCCTTGATACCCCTTCAGTGGACTCATGATATGTAGAATAGTCAGCAAAATTAACCAGGATAGCAAGTTCTTTTTGACTTTATATTCAACTCTCTTATGAAGCAGAAGCCGTGGGTAGAGCTCTTCCTTGGATCATTTAAATTGCCAGGGTCCTGGTCCAGGATAGACCTCCACACTTATTTGGTGAAGGAATTTTTCTTTTTCTTCATGTATCATGTTCAGTGAGCTATTTTTCTGTGGTTTTATAATCTTGCTGAATTAATCCATTGGAATGTCTGGCTCTTTATGAGGAGACTTGATGTGGAGCGCAAGCCTTTGTACATGGCAGACAAGCATTCAACGTTGGAACTACATAGCTACCCTAATTCTGACAATTTGAAAGACTCTTCTGGTCTGGGAGAGATGACTCAGGACTTAAGAACTCTTGCTGTTCTTCCAGAGCATGGCTCACAACTGCCTGGAACTCCAGTTGGAGAGGACATGATGCCCTCTTCTGGTCTCTGAAGGTCCTCATCCACAGTCACTGAAACACACAGAAACTCAGATACACACATGACACACATAAATAATACAATAAATCTTAAAAATAGTATTCTTACACGTTAAAAATCATTTTATTTTATAATTGGTATACACAATGTTGGTATATAATTTTATTACCAAAATGTATTAAATACAATTGTCCTTATACTGCCTTTAAAGAGAAAAAAATTAAGACAGCTTCATTTATTTTAGCTTTTTTATTGTTCAACAAATTGTAATTGTAAATAATTATATGCATTTGTTCATAAAATTCATATACATATTCATTTATTAAACACAATGTTATATCATAATAAGCATCTATTGGAAGAATCTGAGATGGTCTAGTAAGTGATTATATTTCTTATTAAGCAATACAGGTGGTGCAACATATAATGGAATATATTTAGAATTACTTAAATAGAGTGTGACTTACTGTTTGAGTTAATTTCTCTGTAATTAGATTGTAAAAAAGGAACTTGGATTTGATAGAGGGAATTTCTAAGTTTATTTGACAGGGCAACTGTGTTTACAGTTGGCAATGGATGCAGAAATCATCTTTTGGCAAGCAGTGTAACCATTTGAAATCCAAGAAATAAGCTTACATCCTGCTTTAAGCAGGTGTGTGTGTGTGTGTGTGTGTGTGTGTGTGTGTGTGCCTGTGTGTACATACTTGTGTGCATGTGCCAGGCTTCATTTTTCTCCATTTGCTTCCTTGGAGCCAATTCTAGCCTTCTAAAGATTTTGTAAAGGTTTAAATAGTCTTCCATTTTACTCTTTATGTGAATATCACCAGTCCTTATACTTCAGGAGTGTTTATATACAGGCCATAGTGAAAGTCTACATGCTGGTTGAATTAAAAACTCTTTGCTAAAATTTCATTTATATTTAAATCCTATTTATTCTACATATTACCCATTTGATATTCATTTAAGCCAGTCAAAATATTGTCTACCATATGGAAAGTTTTGTGCTATAAGTGCTGGATGTACAAAGGCAAAGAAGGGATAGAGTGTATACAACTGATCATTGTAGAGTTCTTAGTATTATGGTAGATGTCTTCAAAGCTATAAGGATATGGATGAATAGTTGCTTAGTATAGAGATAAAGAAACAGTAAGCTTAGAGAAATTGAATGGATGAATGAATGAGTGAATGACTATATATTTTATAAAAATTAGATCTTGGGTACCATTATTTCTGTAGTCTGCTGAGTCTTCAGATTAGTTTCTCCCTTTCTTTAGTACCTTCAGATATCTTCACTGTGGCAATGGTTTACTGACAGGTATGCATGGCCCCCTCCCATACTGTATGACTTGGAAGAAAAGGCACTGACTGTATAGCTCTGATGTCCTGGGATGTCTTCTGAATGGAACAACTAAACAAAAAACCAGACGTGAGATTCGAAGGAGCTTTGCATTGCAAAGTGTGATAGACAGGAGGGGAGAGTGGAGTGTCTGGAGGTAACATTAGCAAAGGGCTCTCAACCAAATTGAGAACAACCTGATTTCTTTTTTTTTTAAAGATTTATTTATTGTTATATGTAAGTACACTGTAGCTGTCTTCAGATACACCAGAAGAGAGCATTGGATCTCATTTTGGATGGTTGTGAGCCATCATGTGGTTGCTGGGATTTGAACTCAGGACCTTCAGAAGAGCAGTCAATGCTTTTAACCGCTGAACCATCTCTCCAGCCCCCGAATAACCTGATTTCTAGGCCATGCATTCTTCATTATCCTTTACTATGCACAACTTCCATCAGAATGCATTCTTTTGTGTAGTGTGTGTGTGTGTGTGTGTGTGTATGTGTGTGTGCATATGTAGATCAAGTGTGTCAGATGTTTTCCTCACTTATTCTCCACTTTATTTATTTATTGATTTATTGATTTATCGATCGATCGATTGATTGATTGACAAAGTCTCTTAGGAGCTAACATAATCGACAACTCTGCCTAGCTAGCAAGCTCAAGTTATTCTTTTTTCTTCATATCCTCAGCATTTGGGATTACCAGCGCATGCCAACACGTCTTATGTCCTTGATGGAGATTTGAATTCAGCTTCTCATGATTGTGTAGAAAGGTTATTGCCACTTGAACCATGTTTTTAGGCCCAGCCCTACCTAGCTTCTTCCCTCTCTCCCTCTCTCTGTTTCTTCTCTTCATATACATATATATATATATTTTTGTATATTTATATATTTATATATACTTATATATTTCATTGTTTACTTCAACACCAGACACACTTCTTGCACAAAATAACCATTAAAAATCATCAGAGACTTAAATCAAAACATCAGATCAGATGAGAGTGCATTCAATGGTTATTGATAGACATGGCTACACTGTGCCCTAGAGGTAAAGGTCCCAACAGGTAAAGGTGGGACAATCCCTGACAACCAGAATCCCATACCCAGATTCTACATGATAGAAGAGAGAACCAACTGATGGGATTTTTTGATGTGAGCAGACCCACCCTAAGTGTGGGTGGTACATGTAAGAAATACCCCTCTGCTTGTCTTCTCCTCCCTTATGCTTGAAAGCAAGTTTTTCTACCCTGATGCTGCCTTGGTTGCATTCTTCTGACAATATTAGAACAAGCTTCTGCAGCTTTTAACATGAAGACTAACAGCTCTTCCCAAATTTCCAAGCCTTCAGCATCAGACTGTGATTGCTATAACATCCAGCTTTGTGAACCAAGCAACTACTAGCTAGACTTTTGGCCCCTCTTGTTTGAGAGGTCTGGGTCATTGTTGGATGACCCAGAACACAAGTAGGCGAATCTACTAGACCCATTTAAATACATATTTTTCTATGAGTTCTATTCTTTTAGAGATCCATGAATAATATACAAGAAGAAATGGAAGGCAAAAAATTATTTTGAAGTTTGTTTTAGTCAGTGTTATATTACTGTAAAGAGAAACTGTGACCTTGAGACCACTTGTAAAGTATTTGAGGCTTGCTTATGGTTTCAGAGGTTTAGTCCATTGTCATCATGGAGCAGATCATGGCAATATGGAGTCACAGATGGTGCTGGAGAAGTAGTGGAGAGTTCTACATACAGATCTACAGGGAGAAGAAAGAGAGAACCAGGGCCTGACTTTGGCTTCTGAACCCCAAAGCCCACCTGCATTGACACACATTTTGTCCAACAAGGTCACCCCTACTCCAACAAGGCCATCCCTTCCAAATCCCTTCCAAATCCCTTCCAAATAGTGCCACAACCTGATGACTAAGGATTTAAATATATGGGCCTACAGGGCCATTCTTATTCAACCATCACAGAGTTTGTTTTAGTCAGTTTTCTGATTGCTGTGATAAAACAATGCAACTTGGGGAAGAAAAGGTTTATAGCTTGTATAGGCCATTATCAGGGGACGCCAAGGCAGTAATCTGGAGACAGGAACGGAAGCACAGGCTTTACTGGCTTGCTCTTCCTGACTTTCTCAGTTTGTTTTCTTACACAACCCATTCCCATCATTAACCATAAAGAAACTGGCCTCCTACAGACCAGTAGAGTCCAATGGAGGCACTTCCTCAATTGGGAATCCTCTAAGCAGATATGTTCAGGTTTGTGTCAAGTTGACAAATTGAACAAAACAAAACAAAACAAAACAACAACAAAAACCTTTAAGTTAGAATTTGTGTATATATATATATATATATACATATATATCTGTATATATATACATATATATATATGTATGTGTATATATATATATATATATATATATATATTTAGGTCAATGAGCCAAAGGGTCTATTGGAGTCACTTATAGAACACAGGTGACCGAAAGGACTCTGCTCCACAGTGCTTTCTTTGTAGACAGCTCTGCAAGATCCACCTCAGCCCAGTAACTGTGGACTCCCTATATAGCCTGGGAGAGGCTTGTGAGTCTGGTTAACTTTCCCGGGCTTCCTGGGACTTGTAAGTCTCACTCTTCCTCAGAAGAGGAAATGTTTCAATTCAGAGGAAATAGCTACACAGTAACTGTGTGTTTCTTTTCTTTTCTTTTTAATTGAATATGTTCTTCATTTCCATTTCAAATGTTTCACCTTTCCCCGTTCCCCCCTCCTTGAAAATGTGCATCATCTTAAACCATCCAAGTGTTCAATGAAGTTCTAAAGTAAAGAAATAAAACAATTCATATTTTATTAAGAAAATGCTTGTGGTCGTATTACCACAATTGAGGAGAACCTAAGAAAACAAAGAGACGCTCATTATAGGGGATTATAAAGGAGTGGTGTGGGATTGAAATAAAGATAAAATATTATGAATAAATCATGGGGCTTAATGTCAGGGTCACATTTGCGAAGAGTCAAGATGTTGGGTGCTGGAAAATGACAGCAGCTAGGCAGAAGAGATACCACTAACCGATTCTAGTTTACAGAGAGGTTGGCCAAAAAAGGCTGCACTTAAATGGGAAGAGGAGGAGACTGCTCCTGCTTTGAAACATTTACAGATACATTGTTTCACTTTAACTGACATGTGATGCTCCACTATTTCTTCCCTGAAAAGACTCCTGAATGTAAAGATATACACAGTATCATATTTTAACTGTTTCCCATATATAAAGATATACACAGTATCATATTTTAACTGTTTCCCATACTGTGCTTTCCATCCACTGTCAAAGGGTGCTGAGTCTGCAGGTCATCTGCCTAGGGATTCAATACAGCTGGGATGGAGTAGAAAGACTTCCCTGAAACTCAGAAGTTACAGGAAACCTAATGGTGGTAGGGACTGGCCAGGTGGAGAAAGAGTAGCACATTGAGAACATGCATGGAATAGAATGGTACCAAACAAACATTCTGAGGCAAGTTGTTAAAAACAAACAAACAAACAAACAAACAACACAGAGTAGAAGAAGATGACGCAAGTCTTCATTGAAGATGAGACAAGCCACGTTGAGAACATTGGCGTTAAGCACTGGCATCCCGACATCTGGAATGAGCTCTGAATGGTTCTGACAGGAGCCAGTGTAAAGTTCCTTAGTGGGGCTTATCTCATGAACTCAATCAGTGTTTCTCTTGTTCAGTTCAGATCTGAACTGCAATAAGACACCCGCATGAAAGGAAGTAGACAGGTGCTGCCCTGGAATCTCCGTTTACTGTTATTAAAAGAGACAAGTACTTTCAAAGGACAGGGAGGTAAAATGATACAGAGAGGTGTGTAATTTGAGATGAGCTTTCAAACAAGCCTCAGCTATGAGTCGAGTGCACAACCTTCTGTATTTCTTACATTCCATTTCCTTTTGAGGTAGCATTTAAAATGAAAAGGAAAAAATATAAATAGTAATAACTAAAATAGGCATTATTTATAAATGGAAGTGGTCATTAGTGAAATTTTAAATATGTGAATAGAAGAAAATTAATCTATTTTGGTCTCAATTGCTGTATATTTCTGCAGGATATATATATATATATATATATATATATTCACACATTTTATATCCATATCTATGGAGACATGTGGGAAGAAAGCATTAAACATTTATATACACTTAATAATGCCTTGGATGTAGTTCTCAAATAATTTATTGAATTAAGTTTTACCACATTTATATTTTGACTTTTAGTCCTTAAAAATGCATAGTTGTTAAATAATCGTGTGGTGGAGGGCTTAGAAAAGAGTATGTTCTTTCAAAGAAAATACAGCATACGTTGAAACAATTATCAAGAATACTGATGTTTATGTTCACTTAACAGTAACTACATGTTTCTTAATAAACATGTATATAACAGTAGACATTTAAAAGATCATTTTCTTCTTCATGATTACAGGAATTGCAAAAATTGGCACCGGCCAGAAATCATAAAGAAAAGTTTCTTAACACAGAAGGAAAAATGAAAAAGCACTAAACATTCATTAATATGAGCCACTGCAGGATTATTGTATTTACACTAAATGAAGTTCAAACATTTAACTTTAATTTCTAAGTTAATTTATCCACTATATTTGGGAAATAAATTCTACAACATCTGTGAAAAATATAGTCTTAGCTAAAGAAAAAATAATTTTCTAGGTACTAAGTTCTGTCCACTTTCCCCTAAATATGGTTAATTACCAGCCCCTTCTCCACATTTGTATTTTAATGTAGTGGGAAAACGGATTTTAACTATGAAAATGATGTTTCTTTGTTCGTCTCTCTTTTTTTTTTCTGGATACAGAGAGATTTGGTCTGGCGCTGACAGAGCCACTGGATTTTATGGGACAATACACCCGAAAACAAACAAACAAAAAACCCCAAAAGCAAAAAATGAAATGCCCTAGGGAAAAGCGCTTCAGAGGAAAGCAGGGATTTTCGAACTTAAAAAAACAAAATGAAAGACTGCCCCCGCAAAACTCAGAACACAGATTCCGACTTTGTCCCTCAGTTCTACCCGAGGGACGGCCCGAAACGCATAGATCTGCTAATTACTGTTCCTGTCTTCAAAACGGCGCTAAGAATCTGTAACGGTCAGGAGCGCTCAGGCTTAGACACGCACAGGTGCAGGTGGAGAGGTAGGGGGCGTGTCGGGGGCGTGTCCAGGGTGGAGCGGGACCTGAAGGGGGATGGCCTAAGTCTGGCCTCGAGGGGCGGGGCGAGGTGGAGGTGTGACAAGCGGGGGGGGGGGAGTGGGCGGGGCCCGCTCGCGCTCTTTAAAAGGCCGGAGCGTGGCGGGAATCTCCGGCAGACGTTCCTGGTAGGCGCCCATGTCTCTGTCGCGCCCCGCGAGGCCTGCGGGGCCTGCCTGGCCTGTCTCCTCAGGACCGCCTCCCGAGGACCCCGCTGCCGCGCCCCCCAGCAGCAAGCGGCGGCGCCTGAAGGAGCCTGACGGCGTCTCTGAGGCGGAATGGCCGCTGCTTGTGGTGCCTCGCTCCTCTGAGGTAGAAAAAGTCTGGGAGTGGTCGCTCAGACCCTTCACAGCGTTCCTCTTTCCAAAGATCCTGTGGAGCTCGGGCGGTGGGAGGCAGCGGTGTGACCTGGGATGTCGGGACAGAACGTTCCAGACGCAGAGCTGCTGGCCGTCTGGAATGTCGGGAAGAGCAGGTTGTTCGAGGGCTCCAAGAAGGTCTCGTGAAGTGGGCCTGCAGGACAGGGAGGCTCAGGGTGTGCGCCTTGGTGACCAAGCAGAGGCGAGCCATGCCCCACCCAATACCCCCATGCCCTATGTCCAAGGAGCCGAACCGGAGCCTGAAGAACTTCCTGAGAAGGAAACTATTCTGAAAGAAAAGAGTTCTGCGAGACAGCCAGGAAACCCATTTCTAGATGTAACATTTTCTGAGGAAACTAAGTCAGCATTACATGAAATGAAGGACAGATGTAAAGTTGACAGTGTTATAACCTCAGAGAAAAAAGAAGACGTTTCATCATCTACACTAAAAATATCAAAATTTCAAAACCAGGCCTGCTTGGAAAGTGCCAAACCTAGCTATTTTAGAGATAGCATCACAAAAAATTTCCCTGAGTTTCCAAGGGATTTAAATAGCAACATGTCCTTTGTCTATTTAAAGGAAATAGCAAAGAAAAAGAATGACAAAATTGTGGCATATGTTAGGGATTTCACAAACATTTTCTGGTCCCAAAATAGACCTGATGCCAAGAAACAAAAGTTACAGGAGGATAAAAAAAATGTATATGTGGAAAATTATTTTTCCTACTATACTGAAAGTAACTACCAGTCACTCACCGTTGAAAGGAAAATAGACTTGATCAATTCGAACTACTATCGACCCAGTAGTATCGAGTGTGATGTAAGAGACTCTAAAAAGAATTTCACTCTAACACTAGAAGATGCAAATTGGGAGGGAACAGGAAGAAATCAAGACTATTACATATTTATCAGACAAGAAAAGTCTCAAAGCTCAGACTATAACAGTTCTATTTTGAAAGGAAAAAAGCAAAATTGTTGGAGAATGAAAAAAAATAGGATTATTTGTGAGAATATGAATAAACATGGAGAACATTTGAATTTGTCAAGGTTACTACTGACAGACCTTTTACACAAAGGAGATCATCACAGTGTCAAGAATGCAATGATAGGAACTTTGTGTTCTCCCCCCAATTTAATAAAGGTTGTTTGGTTTAATGGTAAAGGCAAAAGTGTCAGTATGCTACAGCTTGGATACTGTACTCTACAAAAATACACTTCAGGAAATAAGGAAGGTAGTACTTTAGCCTGCCATAAAATGTTAACATGTAAAAAGCTGATTAATATTCCAAAGAGTGTCATTTTGAGCAAATATTTACAAAATAGGATTTCAGAATTCTTAAATATTCTGAAAACTAATATAGTTTCTTGCCTTGATAACTTTGATTCTTTTATTATAAATGGAGATGATGGGGAATCAAAAGAGGGGTGCATTTTCAAATATATAGTGAATTTGAATCATTTGAAAAATATAAAGAAAAGACATATTGTATATCTAACAAAAATGTTAACTACTTCAAGACTGTTAGAACATAGTACAAAATCTACAGCAAAGAAAAGGAAGCTATTTAAAATGGAACATGTTCTTGAATGGGCTAAGAAACAAAACATCAATTCTCTTAATATGATAACCAAAAGTTTTCTAATTTACAAAGTATGTGAAAATGTTCCTCTTTCAAAGGATTTTGATAACAGGGAAGAACTTTCTTTGACAAAAAAACCTAGTTATGAGAATACAAGTTGTGCTGAACGACTCCTAAATATGGAAAATTTGGCTTATTATCGTTTTGGTATTGACAACACCCATGTGAAGTCTGATCCTCTATTTATACAGAATAACTGTGGACATATTAATGAAAAATATTTTGAAAGTAGTATGTACAATCAAGATTTAGATAATGAAAGAAAATGGGAGAATAAGACCATTCATTTTATTTTTAAGTTCATATTTGAAGATGTCTTTAATGTTAGACAACTGGGCACATTGTTATACCAAAATACATCACACAGTGACCAGATTAATGCTAAGCCAATAACTCTGAATCTCAGATTGGACAATTTGTTGAGTGAAATAGAAGAGGAAATATATGATTTTGTTTTGAAGAAAGAAATGAAGATCACAAAAAATTCAAGTAGTTGCCAAGCTCATAAAGCTATTGACACAGAGAAGGAAGAGGATAGTTTTCCCCCGGCGGCGGCGGTGGACAGAATGTCTTCAGTGCAGTCAGCCTCACTGAGCATAAATGTAAAAGAAACTAAATCTGTTAATCAAAATAATGGAACTAGCACAAAAGAGTATGGAAGTATTTTGCAAGAAAGTGAGTTAGCTAATTCAAAGCATTTTCATCCAAAGAATGAGCCTGCATTGTATGCTAATCATCAATTTGAAACTGATTCAAGTGGGGAGAACAATGAATGTTTTCAGGGCTTTAATGCTAAATGTTTATCAACAGAAACTCTGCCAGTAGCAAAAGAGTTTGAGATGAAGAGCAAATTTGATTTAGTACTTGAAGAACTTCGTATGTTTCATGAAATTAGTAAGGAAAATGAAATTCCAAGTACCATGGAAACAAACAATAGGAAAGAAAATTACTTTGGAGAAAGTAATGATAGTAAGGAGGCAAGAATGGAAATAGGAAAAAAATTGGAAATGGTTGAAACCAACACAAGAGATACACCACTTTTGCCCTGTGATGTGAAAGCAGGCCTCAACAAACATAAAAGGCATCAAAGTTTATTTCATTGGAAAATAATACCTACTCATGTGGGACAGGCAGTTCCCAATGAGTGTTGTCCAAGATCAGAGGAAGAATTACTTCATTCTATTCCTGAGGAAGGTATGTCATTTAAATTTTATTTCTTTTGTTTTTGCTTTTTGTTTTTGTTTTTTGAGACAGGGCTTCTGCATAGCCTTGGTTGTTCTGGAACTCAGTCTGTAGACCAGGCTGTCTTCAAATTCACAGAGATCCATCTGCCTCTGCTTCCTAAGGGTTGTGATTAAAGACATGCATAACCATTGCCTAGCTTATAATTTCTTACTCATGATAAAAAGTCACTGTTTTTTCTCCTGTGTAAGGAAAATACATAAGTTTGCTAACAAATAAAATAGAAAAGGCTGTCTATTAATGTATACTATTTCCCACAAAAATCTACTAAAGTGTTAGACAATAATCTGAGGTTGAAAAAAACAAATTACTTAAATAAAAAAAAGCTCTGGAGTCATTCAATTTTTCTAAATATTAGGAGTCAATTGAAGGCAGAATTTATAAAAGCATAGTTTGTCAATGTTGTTAACATTTATAGACAAAAGTCACTTTCTTTAGAAAGAGCTTTAACCAGCTAATCAATGGAGTGTCTTAAGTGAGTTATAATATGTTAATGTTTATTTTCAGATTATAAGAAACCTTTACCTAAAAGCTCTACTTTTTCTTCTGATGAATATAAAAATGGAACTTTATTGAAAAGAGGTAAGAACTTTTGTTATTTTCTGGAGTATGTTTTAAGATGGCTGTCGTATTTTTTGATCATGATAAAACTACCTTGGTTGGTAGAAAACAATACAAAATTTCATACTTGGAAGAATATCAAGAAGTTACTAATTGCAATATGTAGAGATTGGCTAAGCATAATAATACTGGAAGGTATCCTCTGAAAAGTATGCTTAAATATTTGTAGTTAAGTATGACAATAATCTAAATGATAAGATGTGTTATTAATGTGTTATTTGTTGTATATGTGCTATTAAACCACAAAGTGTCACACAAAGGAAAATCCCAGATGGATTCCCATTCTTGAAGTGCCATTCCCATTTTGCTCCATACTGTTTTACCCTTATGTATCTTCTCATGTAGATATTTTATAAACAATTTACTAGTACTGATTAGGGTCTGGTAGCTCATACCTTAATCTCAGAGCTAGGAAGGCATTGACAAGAGAATCTGGTACAGATTTGAGGCCAGAAACCAAGGCCCAAATACTCTAGCAATTATTTATTATTATTTAGGTCTTACTATGATTTTCGCACATGGCTATTATATTTATTTTTATTCTTTTTATAATAAAAATCATTCTATTTATATGACAATTTAAGTAAAATGATTATTACATAAAAGATAACTGGTACATGTAATTATTACATTACAGTCCACTGATAGAAAATACAGAGGGTCTACACACAATGATCTGATAAAATTGAAGAAATATATAGAAAACAGTGTTAAAATAGGAGAATTTTATGGAAAATAATAGTGATAAATTTGCAAACATAGAAAATATATCTATACTAATTGACCAAGCACATAGAAACATTTTCTGATAAAATTGAAGATTTTCAAGGAAAATAATTCTGATAAAATAGAAGAAATATATAGAGAAAAGTTTGAAAATTGAAGATTTCATGGAAAATACTACAGATAAAATGGTAGACATAGAAAACATTTCTAAACTAACTGACAAGGCAAGTAGAAATATTTTCTGATAAAATTGAATAAATACATAGAGAAAAGTGTTGAAATTGAAATATTCGATGGAAATTACTACAGTTAAAAAGGGAGACATGGAAAACATTTCTAAACTAATTAACAAAGTGTGTTGAAAAATTTCTGATCAAATTGAGGAATTTCATGAAACTTATTTTTATTCTTTTTTTATTTTTTATTTTATTTATTTATTTATTTATTTATTTATTCATTTTTGAGACAGGGTTTCTCTGTGTAGCCTGGCTGTCCTGGAACTCATTCTGTAGACCAGGCTGGCCTCGAACTCAGAAATCCGCCTGCCTCTGCCTTCCGAGTGCTGGAATTACAGGCGTGTGCTAGCACGCTGGCTTTTATTCTTAATTGCTGTTAAGGAAAACAACCAAAGCAAAATTCAATAGTTGCTAATAATCCTTACGTAAGAAGTTTTTGCTATAAGAATAAAGTAAAATCTAATATTTATTCTAACTTGTAGAAATGTATATAGATAAGGATAGGATTAAAATTAGGAATCTATAAAGTTATAGTCTTGTCAGAGATTTACATAACAATATTGTATCTAAAAGGGCTACATTGAAAAGAAAATATATTCACTCAAATATCTTTAGTGAGCCATAATTTCTCATGTGTATGTGTATGTGTATGTGTATGTGTATATATATACTTCTCATCAGAAGAAGAATGCAGCTACATTACAATTAATTGATGCCTTTGGAAGCTTAAAAGTATACAGGCAGTGTCTTCTTCTCTGAAAAAGTGATGACAGGGGGACTGAAATTCCATGAGTCTAAAAAGTTAGGCTGGACAGAAAGGCAGGAGCCACCTGGCTTTAGGAACCTATTTTGATGTAGAATAGAAGGAGGAGAAGGAACACACATCTACCTTGTTGCACATTATGTGGCAGCTACCAGTTCACCAGGTATATGTCCTTTAGGCCAGTGTTGCTAGACTTTAATGTGCTGTGCATCTCCTGAGGATATTGTTAAAGGATTCTGTTTCATTGTAGTCAAGTTCTAGGATTCTGCATTTTAACAATTTCCTAGCAGACACAGATGTTGTTAGTCTGTTGATCAAACTCTAAGTAACCCTAGCTGTCCTGGAACTCATTCTGTAAACCAGGCCTCTGCCTTCCCAGTGCTGGGATTAAAGGCAAGCACCACTATGCCCAGGTAATCATGACATATTTTTAAATACTGACTTTAAGAGCAATTTTACAAAGTATTCTCGAATGCTTAGATTTGTTAAAAACTGTGAACAATAAAGTAATCAAGCATCTAACAGTAAGAAAAGGACCGTGATTTACTTTACAAAGGAATATAGTTTCAACACAGCTTAATGAGAGAGGTCATTATTTTACAAAGACTTACTATTGATTGAAATTAGTGTAATAACTTCCCATCCATTGTAAAATTACCATAAGTCCCTGTTATATTAAAATATAAAAGAGGAAAGCATAGTTTGAAAGGGAACTCAAATAGATGATTAATTTTGCTGTGTTCTGAAATAATCTTTTAATGAAGTCCATTTTATATAAAATTCCTAAAACTGTTTAATATATAACCAAATGTACTAACATGGTCCAATAATTAGCATGATCCAATAATTTGTCTGAGTTGGGTGCCCCTTTACATTTACATTACATTTATATTACTCTAGTAATAAAACTTTTGCTTACCATTAAATTTATTATTTTAATATTAAATTGAGTGTTAAAATGCATTTATATCTTCTTGGAGGGTTACCTTGTTTTTTCAGGAACATTATTTATATGTAATTTAAATTTGGAATCTGTTTCATCAATGTTTACATAGATATATACAATTTGCTCAACTTTGAAGTCATGCTGTTTAGTTATGTTAAATTTAACAATGACTTGATGACAGTAGTTTTACAATAATGTGGTATTAAAGTTATATTAATTCACTAAAGGCCAACTTACAAGTTTTACATTGTACTATATAGTTTATTTGGAAAAACATCCCTCTTAATGGTAATACTACATATCTACCTGTCCAAGTTAACTGTTCTAAGGAGTTGCTCTTGGAAACAATTGAATTTCTTGGAAAGTGATGTAATGTGATATCAAATAAAACTAAAAATCAGAGTAATCCATAGTTATAATTATACTTGTATTCTATTAAATAAAAATCTCTTTTAGAAACAAAATATACATGGCAGAGTTGCTTTCCTTAAAACTGAAAATTGATGTTCATAAAACACAGTATCAAGTTGACTTAAATATAAAAATTAGCTTTTGGTTTTATTGTTCTTTTGTCAGATTTCTTGACTGAAATTTTCATCTTATGTAGGGTTATATACCTTGGAAAGCTTTCTTTTCTTGTATTTGCCTTTCTATGCTTTAGAACTGGATATATTAAGTACAATAATGCATTTCAAGTGATTATTATGTAAATTCTTGGCAGATGCAGCTAGCATCATGATTAGAATAAGGACTTTTAAGCATATTGGTAATTTTTGCCTCAGTCTATAAATTATGTTGTCCTCTTTTCAGGCAGTCATTTTTCGAATGGGATTTCGAGAGTACAGCCTCTTAAGACATGCAGCCGTCCCATTAGGGTTGGCTTGTCAAGAAGAGCTAGGCTGAAGCAGCTTCATCCTTATCTGAAGTAAATGAGTTGTAAGGACGTATAAGAAGCTTCTGGACTTGAGCAGTTCAGCATGTTTAGGAATGATATACTTTTTGCTTTGTATAAATGTTTTCCTTCAGCTTGCAGATTTTGTGCTTTTTCTCTCTCTTTTTTTTAAAGTGTAGAGAGGTTCTTTTGTGTATAAATTATTTAATTACCTTTAAAAAACTTCACTGCTATTTCATGTCATATGATCAATATACACATTAAAGTATTTTTATGATCTTATAAACCATTCCAGCTTCTTAGTTTTCATTACATATGCATGCAATCCCTTTGTAGAGAAAAGATATATAATTTTGACTCTCTGAAAGGATCTGTGGCTCATAAAAGGGTAATGCACCTCTGTTCTAACACACTCTCTATATTTTGGCAGGTATATAGAGCCTTCATCCCTTCCTTCATGCCTCCCTCTTTCCCTCCTTCCCTCCTTCCCTCCTTCCCTTTTTCTCTCCATCCTTCCATTCAGTCCTTCCTTCTTCCCTTTACATAGCATATCTCTCTAGTATCTCAGGCTGATCTGAATTCCCTATGAAACAGGATGATGACCTTGAGCTCTCCTTGTGCTGTAACTTCCTTCCTGTGCTTGATATTTGTAAAGAAATATAGAATATACATATTTTTGAAGTAACAATCAAAAGAATAAAGCATATTGGAAAATACTAGAGAGATAAATAATATTGACTCATTGTGGTGGTTTAAACAGGAATGGCACCAGTAGGCTCATATATTTGAAGGCTTGGTCCCTAGAGAGTGTTGCTACTTGACAGAGATTAGGAGGTATGGCCTTTTTGGAGTAGGTGTGGCTTTGTTGAAGGAAATGTGTCACTGTAGGTGGTCAAGCCCAGGTATCTAGTACTTTCTTCTTACTGCCTGCGATCTGTATGAAGAACTCTCTAGCACCATGTCTGCTTGCTTGATGCCATGCTTTTCACCGTGACATTAACAGACCAAACCTCTGAACCGTAACCTAGTTCTAGTTAGATATTTTCCTTTATAAGAGTTTATAAGAGTTGCTGTAGCCATGGTGTCTCTTCACAGCAATAGAACACTAAGACACATAGAAAAAAAATTAAGAAAAAAGGAAGTATCAAGAATACATAAGAGCAGCAAATAGGGCCAGGGTTACCTCAGTATATTTTGTAGTTACATCTGCAAGTAAGCTTAAGTGCATCAATTTACAATATACATGTGGTTGGATAAAATGATCATTAGTAAATATTTTAGATGCACTATGTTCAAAAGTCAACTTTGCCTCTATTCATTAAGTTCCATCCTCCAGCAAACACTTTTCAACTCCAGTATCCTGCTGTAATCCCTCCACCCACTCTCTGCTGGAGAACACAGCAGGGGACACCTTAGATTAAGCCTTGTTAAAACAAAGTTTTTAAAAATTTTCTGATTAATATTTTTTGGTGTATGAATGTTTTGCCTGAATGTCTGTCTGTGTACCAGGGTCAGGCTGAACCTCTGAAGACTAGAAGAGGGCATCAGATCTTTAAGAACTGGAGTTGCAGACAGTTGTGAGCCACCCTGTGGATGCTAGGAATGAACTTGGGTCCTCTGAAAGAACAGCCATTGCTCTTAACTGATGGGCCATCTCTTCAGCCCCAGAATGCAAACATTTTGAAAGCAAGATTATTTGGTCCCCTGAAATATGTCATAAGTTCTTTAAACTGTATCTGCTCCCAGTATATATTTCTATTGTTTGAGTATAAATGAATGGACTTCTACTCCTGTCATGTAACAGCTATGCCATGCAAAATTCTTTTCCTTTTGTTAATTGAAGATTACATTTCATGCTGACAGATTAAGTTGCTTGTATTTTTAGATGGCGTGGCATGATCTTTCAATCACTGTATATATGTTGCAGGATAGCTAAATCTAGCTAAATTAGCATATGCATTACTACTCAGTTATTTTTCTGGTGAAAACAGTTGCCATCCACTCTAAGCATTCTTAAAAACTCTATAACCTTGGGACAATCCTATCTAAAAAGGAATAGTAATATCCTATTGGATAAATGTAAGGATTGAGCCTGCTAATGCTTATTGTGGACTTGGAACAGCTTGGATACAATGTTAATGCTTAACCATAAATATGCAAATATACATAGTAACTACCTAATAATGGGCAATTAGAATACTTGCCTCCTTTTCCTATCTTCCTTCTCCCTCCCCCCCCTTTTTTTTTTTTTTGGTTTTTCGAGACAGGGTTTCTCTGTGTAGCCCTGGCTGTCCTGGAACTCACTCTGTAGACCAGGCTGGCCTCGAACTCAGAAATCTGCCTGCCTCTGCCTCCCAAGTGCTGGGATTAAAGGCGTGTGCCACCACGCCCGGCTTTCCCTCCCTTCTATCATGCCTCTTCTCTGTCTTTTAATTTCTCTGACCTGGTAGTTTAGACAGGATCTAACTGTGTAGTCCAGCTGGCCTCAAATTTACACCAACACTTTTGCCTCTCAAATACTGGAATTAGGGTGTAACACTGTGCCCAGCTTCTGAGCTATTTCTGTAATTATGTAAATATTATATATTTTCTTGACATAAACATATATTACTTCAAGAGATAGTTTTTGCATGTGGTTGGATAAAATGATCATTAGTAAATACTTTAGATGTACTATGTTCAAATCTCAACTTTGGACTCAACCTTTTTTGGATTAGGGGAAATATGTACATAATATATGTAGTTATATATAATATGTATGTAAATATACATGTATATACATTATACACACACCACACACATATGTCAGACTAAATCATATTTTCCTCATTGTGTTAGGAAGCACCATCATTGGCTAGATAGATAGACTCCACTTATTTTTCAAGGCATAGCACGTGCCGTAAGAGAGCATTTGGAAGAAATCCTCAGTTCATCCATCTGCCTAACCTCAGTGCAAAAGAATAAACTGACAGCCTTGGGGAGCAATTTAAATGGAGTACTGTGGATCCCTGAACTCCAGGCTCCGTGGTTTCCTTCTTTGTCACTCTGACTTCTAACAGGCGCCTCAAACATGTCATAGTCCTGGAGAAGTCCTTCTGTTTTCTCTGTAAGTCCCCCTTCACATAATTATTTTAGCAAGGAGGAGGAGTTCCATTAAGTGGCTCAGGGCAAAAGCCTTGGAGTCTTCTCTCCACCTCCCTCACTCCCAACTGACCCATCACTTTAGTTTTCCTTGCTCAACTAACTGTAATTGAACTGAATTCCTACTTAGTGAGTTTCTTGCTTCAGTTCTTACTTCTGTCTTTTCTGAATATAGTATCCAGAAATAATATTTGCACTATAAATCAAAGCATGTCACTACTCAGCTCAATGCAATGTACTCATCTAAAGTCTTTATGTTATTTTGAGTAAGAGTCCAATTCTTACTTTGGTGGTTAAGAACTATCACATTCCTCAACTCTTTACTATTGTGACTTTGTTTCTTTTCCCCAAAGATATACTAGCCTTTCTTGAATGGCCTTGTTGGACTTCAAAGGGAGGAGAGGCCCTTGGTCCTGAGAAGACTTGATGCGCCAGGATAGGGGAATCCCAGGACAGGGAAGAGGGAGTGGGTAGGTTGTTAAGCAGGGAGAGGGGGCATGGGTTAGGGGGTTTTCAGAGGGCAAACCAGGAAAGGGGATAACATTTGAAATGTAAATAAAGAAATATTCAAAAAACAAAAAATGTTAGGTCCTGCCTCAGGCTCTGTGCACTGCCGTCCTTTCCTGGTATGTGTGTTAAGCTAGCATACAGCTGACTCTGTCGCTTCCATGGAACCTGATCAAACGCTCTCTTCACGTTGGTTACTGTAAATGGTTAAAGGCTTCTTGCCACTACATATTTCTACGAATGGTATATTATTATAAAGCACATAGGTATTTTAGGAATACTACACTTAATATACATACTTGTCACTGAATCTTATTATTCTTACCTTTTCATCCATTCTCTATATTTTTACACTAGATTTGGTTATTATGGTATATTAATTCAACAATTTAAATATTTAAAAGTGTAAGACTAGAAAGAACACCTTTTTGGGCATTAAAAGCTTTTTTTAATGCAACATATTTTGACCATATTCTCTCCCTTCCCCTAACTCCTCTCAGATCCTCCGTAGATCACTCCTCACTCAACTTCTTGTTCTCCTCTCCCCCCTCTCTCCTCTCTTTCAAAACCCAGAAAAATAAAACAACAAAAATAACAAATATAGAACAAAAAGAAAAACAATAAGACAAATTATACCAAACAAAAGAATAACACACAAACACAAAACCCCATGGAATCTGCTTTGTGTTGGCCAAATGGTTTTTTTGTTTGTTTGTTTGTTTTTTTTCCTGATAGTCATGCACAACCTCTGGCTCTTACAATTTTTCTGCTTCTTCTTCTGCAGAGGTACCTGAGCCTTGAGAAGAGGGGTTTGATAAAGGTATTATTAAGACTAAGTGATCTGGAGTCTCCCACTCTCTGCAGGTGTGGATCTTTTTGTTAATTACCACCAACTGCAAAAGGCAGTGTCTCTGAGAGGGTTGAGTGATGCTCTGATCTATCAGCACAGCAATATGTTATCAGGATTCATTTTGTTGCTGTGTTTCTTTAGCAGAAAAATAGTGGGAGGTTTCCCCCTAGGCCTGTGATTTGCTTAGTCTCAGTTCTTGGCCACATAAGCAGTGTTATATCTTTTTTAGTGATAAAGGAACAAACTTGAAAAGTCAAAAGTGAGTCTGTCATTTTAACTAAAATTACATTCATCTTTAGCTAGTTTACTTTTTCACTGTTGGGGACTGAACCCAGGAACTCATGCATGCTAGATAAGCACTCTACCATTAAGCTATAGTCCAAGCCCAAATTGCATTAATTTTTAAAGCAACAATTCTAAGCTTTTACTTTTTCAAACATGCATTATGACCTTATGTCATTTAATTTGCAATGTAAAATGGACATAGAAATTGTATCTCACAATGTGGTGTATATATATATTTATATATGAGGTTTTATACATATAGTATATGCATGAGTTTATACAATATATTACACAGCATATTATATACTATATAATATAAATATATGATGTAAATGTATATATCTATATCATATAATATATTAAATATTATAATATTATATATTACTAATATATAAATATGAATTTAGACAAGCATACTTTCTTTTTGGTTTTAAAGAATACCCATATTTCAGTAAATATGACCATGTATGGTCATACAGCTCCCTTTAAAAAGTTCTTCATGAGTGATTCTGTGTTCATACCATGGATGGATTTCAAATGAAAACTTTCTGGAGTTAGTCACTCTCTCCTTCTACCATTTTGGTTCCTTGGTTCTCAGACTGTCAGGCACATATCTTTACCCATCTTATCAGCTCTCAACTGTATGAGTTTGATGGCAAAATATATCTATTTCAAATTCTAATAATTTTGAAAACACCAATTTTACTAGGTGTGTGTTTATCAAAAAACAGTTTGTACATAGATTAGATAATTTATTCTTCCCCCTTTTTTTTTGTTTTTTTTCGAGACAGGGTTTCTCTGTACAGCCCTGGCTGTCCTGGAACTCACTCTGTAGACCAGGCTGGCCTCGAACTCAGAAATCTGCCTGCCTCTGCCTCCCACGTGCTGGGATTACAGGCGTGAGCCACCATGCCTGGCCTGATAATTTACTCCTTAAGTAACCTTTCTGTCAGATATAATCCTTTCTCCATTTTGGATTGTGAGTTAAATGATTTAATGGTTAGAAAATATGACATGAGGGTCAAACTTTCAACTACTATATTTTTCTTAACAACATCTTATTTATTTATTTATCTATTTTCATTAATTCCTTTATTTGTGTGTATTATTATGTATGCACATGAGCATGCTTGTGTATGAAGGCATGCATACATGTGTAGGGGCCAGAGGAAATTCTGTGTGGTTCTCACCTGTATTGTCTCCTGTTGCTGCACATGTGAGACTACCTTATCTGTGGCTTCTGGGGATTCTCTCCTAAAGAATGGAGAGAATCTTAGCATTCCAACTCTTTATAAGAGTGCTGGGACAGACATACGTGACCGACTCTAACTTTTATATGGGTTATGGGATTAGAGCTCATTAACTTGAATTCAGTATATCTAAAATCTCATCTTTCTTTATGCAGTCTAATTCTTGACATGCTCTGTACACTGTGAAGTAGGTGGATTCTTCCTCATCATGGATTTTCTAATCCATGCATTCTTTTACAGTCAGTGCCTTCATAATGGTGCCTTATCTAATGTATCTTTTGAGACTGACCATTCCACAATTCCCTACAACTAAACTAGCCTACCGATGTTCTACTCTGTCCCAACTAATATTTTCTCATTCGCCCACAATCTTTTCTGTCCTTGGTGCTCTTCTCATCTACCTGATTAAATCTTTTTCTGTTCTTAATTCATCCAGCTGTTTCCACGTTTCTGAACATTTTCTGCTTGCCATGTCCGCTGAATGACTAACACACTTACTATTAAATTTCATTCACTCACTAGGCACTTACTACATTTCTGTTGCTTCTTTGTTTATCTGAGCTTGTGCATGAAACTGTCTTAGAAACTTCTTGGTAGTTTCCAAAGCACTTGATCAGTGCTCTGTACTATCAGTGTTTAGTGATTATATACCTAGTATCACTTAAACATTTATTTCATAATTTCTTATGTTTGGGTATTCTTATATTGGTAAGTCTATATTTATATTGACATTCATAATTTTTATATTGACAAGTCTAGGAGTTTATGACATTTCTCTTCCAAGCTGACCTTTAACTCCTGTTCCCCCTACCTCTTTCCAAATGCTCAGATTACAGGCAAGGCCCTCTGTACCTATCTTATTTCCTCTTCCTGACTATATTCTTTTAGTGTTTTGTCCAGTTTCAAAGTAAAACTTTCCTTTCCCCAGTGTGTCGTGAAATAACCTTTTTATATGGTAAAACCACTTAAATTTAGTTAGGCATCTATTTATTTTATTACATTTCAACAAACTTTTTGAAAATATTTGAATATTTTCAACAATTGAAAAATATTAAAGTTGGTTCTCTCCTTATCTTTTCGAGTTTATGGTACAACACACAATCTCCTCCATGTACTGGCACTGTTCTATCATCATGACCATCAGTCATCAACTGTTCTCATGAGCAGGAAAAGTTGCAAAATACTTCATAGAATAGGCATCAATAGTCAACATTTAGAGATTGCTTATCTACAAGAACCAACTGTGGAGCCAATTAATACCTTTGTTGTCAGCTAGGTAGATACGTATTCTAGTTGGTACTTTTTTTTTTAAATCATTTTTGTAGAAAGTCATGTAAATATTTTAATATATATTTTAAAAATATCTCTTCCTATTTTATATATAATTATATATAAGAGTGCTTTTATAATTATATCATATTTTCCTCTTTTTTTGTGAGTATTAGTGGAGGAGAGAATGACAGACAACAAACTTAGTGATGGAAAATTTTAATTTTTATACTATCATAGTATAAAAATTAGCCCAATTTGGGGGTATGCATTGATTAATTTCTCCCAATACAAACTTGATTCACACATATTTTTCCTTTTTAAAAGATATTTTTATTATTATATTTTTAAGTAAATGTAAGTATGTACACATGAATATAGGTATGCACAGAGGCTCTGTCCCGGAGCTAGAGTTACAGGTGGTTGTGAACCATCAAATGTGGTTGCTGGGGATTGGCTCAGATCCTCTGGAGAAGTAGTGCATGCTCTTAACCATTAAACTATCCCCCCTCCCCGCTCCAACACATATCTTCAAACTTTAATAATAAAAAAGTATTTTTAACAGGCAAGTTTATTGACTTTAATAAAAAAAAACCATCATGGAGTGAAATTATATTCACAAATACTTTGGGTACTGTATACAAAGAACTTTGAAAGTAATTACAAAAGAATACATGGTGACAACGCCAGTAACTTCTAAAGATACAGTGTAGTAAAGTTGTGTAGACCACAAATGTATTTGATTAAGAGCTATAAATGCTTCATAAATCAAAACTCTTTTTAAGACATGAGAGCACAACTTTTATAAGCCTTTAACATTTTTATAATTGTGACTTGTAAAAACTTAATGGATTTTGTTTATTAGGATAATTTTAGGTTTACAGAAAAAATAGAACAGAAAGTAAAGAGTTTCTGCATCCCTATTTCTTTATTGTTAACACCATGCACTGGTCTACTCAAGCTATATGATGAACTAATATTCATATATTATTGCTCACTGAAGTCCACATTTATAGTAGGATTCAACTTTGTTTTGTAAAGTTCCAAAGGGATTTCTGCATACAAACTTCCACATATGCACCACTATAGTATCAAAGAAGAAAATAATTTTACATGCTTGAAATTTTCCTCTACTCCATTTGTTTATTTCTCCCCACTCAACCCTTTAAAAGTGATGGTAACCATTGGTCTTTTTATTGCCACATATTCTTGCTTTCCCAGAACACCAGAAAGTTGGAAGCACACTGTATTTTGTTGCTTTCCAAGATTGCTTCTTTTCATTTACCAATAGGCACTTATGCTCCCACAATAGCGAATTTTTTCTAGCAATGGATCTTTGCTTAATACAGACTTACAGTGAGACCATTTTAGATTTTTTTCTTTTAAAGAAAAACACTTGTACACTTTAAATTATGGCTATGTCTCCTGAATGGTTTCTTTATGGAATTTTCCATGTAGGGATTCTGAATTTTAAGGAAATTACACTGTCAAAATTGACAAGTTTTCCTGTTAGAAAAAAATGTTTCAGAGCATGTTAACTCTTGAAAAATGGCCTCCAAAGAGGTTTTACTCTCCTATTTTGTTAGCAGGAATTGTTTTTAGGAGTTGAAATGTTCCACAGACTAAAGTGGTTGACATGAAAATAAACATCAAAATCTCTGTGAATTAAAACCCATAGTGCTAAGCAACATGTTGCTTTTGGGATGTCTTATGTGACCAACACCATGATTTGCTATATGAGCCTGGAACACTGGCCTTGAAATCTGGGGCTACAGGGATGTTAATATTGACCATCAAAACCTTAAACCATTGCCTTGCTACTTTCCACGTACCATGTAGAATTTGCACATATTTTGGTTTTAGAGAGTATGCAACTTTAGTTGACAAAAATTAGGACATATACTACCTTAATTAAAGACTAAGAGAATTTTCAGGAGACATGAACATCTGTTCTAACTGTTTATGACCTAGAATATGTCTTGTAGCCCCGTTGGCCTTCAGATGTTTCCTCCTTTGATCTGTTACTGTAGTCACTAAAATGATTGCTTATTTACTCAGCAGGTCAAATACCATGTGTGTTTTTAAGAGGAAATAAAAGAAACAATATAAACAAACATTTTAAGTATAAACAATAGAGAACATATAATATAGGTATTTCAGCAAATTTATAACACCATTAAAGGATGTTAAAAATAAAAGGAATAGATATCAGGATAGTCCTTAAACTCATCTTCCATGTGTTTTAAGAAAGAAATACCCTTTTTTAACTCATTTATTTATGGCTTCAAGAAACATTTATTGAGAGTGTGGTAATAATGTGAAACTGAAAAAAAGACCTTATTTCTAAATTCTCTCATGTATAAAACTCATAATAATCAATCCTTCATAAAATAATATGTAAAAGTCTCTATCCATCGTATTGTTTAGATCTGTTCAACTGATAGGTAGTTTGTTCTTAACTTGATTGCTAGTCTATATTGATAACACAAACCAAACTGTAATAAATAGCTGCTTGAACTTTTTCATTTATGCTGGAAAGAAAACCTTAGGTGTGACCTACTTTTCCATTTGAAAAAAAGATGATATTTGTGGTGACTGGACACATGGATGTGAAGGAGATTACCTAGTTGGTTTTCATGAGAACGACACCAAGAGAATATAGGTATGCAATGTCCAATATAGCTCCTGGAACATAGTTTCCCAGTAATTAGCATTGCCATGTTTCAGAAAATAGGTTTTCTAATCTCTTGCATTTTATAAATGAAAAGAGATTTGCATTAGATCTCTTGCTTTAAAAAAATCCCATATCTGAAGTGTAGGAATGAAAATATTTACCTTTATTTTAGAAGTATCCCGTCACATGGCTAAAACATTTATTTCTCAGAATACCTACTTTGTTAACATATGCTTCAAACAATACACATGTTTGGGTCAATTTGTTTTGACAAATGTCACGGACTGTGTCCAGTCTCATGGAGGACTTTTAGCTACAAGCAAATTAATTATTAAACTGATATTTAACTTTAACATTTGAGACTCTTCAAGTGTTGTCTGCAGCTAGACACTAATTATATTCACTTTATTATACATAGAAAGTATATTTTACACAGTTTTTCCTTTTTCATTGTTTTTAAAAATCATGAGTGATAACATAAGACACAGAAAGGCAAAAGCTCTTGATTCTGCAATTTGTTCTAGTTTTTGACTCTAGCCGATTTTATGGAGGGATTCTTAGCTATGGCTACCACATTCCCATGGGTTTTTGAAGACTTCTGAGCAATGTGTTAGAACTTGAAGATAAAGTTCTGTTCCATAATTTTTATTCTTTTTTTAATTATTATTATTATTTTTTATTTTCTATATTCTATGTTTACATTCCAAAGGCTTTCCCCTTTCCCAGTTCCCACCCACCATAGTTCCCATAGTTCTTCTCCCCTCCAACTATTCCCCAATCATTCCCCCTCCCCCCTCGGTTTCTTTACTAAACTGGATGCAATCTTTACAGGCCCAGGGTCCTCTCCTTTCTTCTTCTTGGGAATCATTTGACTTGCTATTTGTATCTTGAGTATTTAGGGCTTCTGGGCTCATTAATATCCACTTATCAGTGATTGCATTTCATGTGCATTCTTTTGTGATTGGGTTAATTCACTCAGGATGATATTTTCCAGGTCTAACCATTTAGCTACAAATTGCATGAATTCATTATTTTTAATTGCTGAGTAGTATTCCATTGTATAAATATACCACATTTTCTGTATCCATTCCTCCTTTGAGGGATATTTGGGCTCCTTCCAATTTCTAGCTATTATAAACAAGGCTGCTATAAACATAGTGGAGCATGTGTCTTTATTGCATGCAGGGGAATCCTCTGGGTATATGCCCAGGAGTGGTATGCCAGGGTCCTCTGGAAGTGACATGCCCAATTTTCTGAGGATCCGCCAAACTGATTTCCAGAGCGGTTTTACCATTTTGCAATCCCACCAACAGTGGAGGAGTGTTCCTCTTTCTCCACATCCTCGCCAGCACTTGTTGTCTCTTGAGTTTTTAATCTTAGCCATTCTGACTGGTGTGAGGTGGAATCTCAGGGTTGTTTTGATTTGCATTTCCCTGATGACTAATGATGTTGAACATCTCTTAAGGTGTTTCTCGGCCATCCGAATTTCTTCTGGTGAAAATTCTTTGTTTAGCTCTGTGCCCCATTTTTTGATAGGGTTATTTGGTTCTTTGCGGTCTAACTTCTTGAGTTCTTAGACTAAGGAAAGTTTTAAATGAGAATTGAAAAATGAAAGTAATCAAAATTGTATTTGAAGTGCAATTAAAATTTTAAAAATGCTTAGGCATGTAAATAAATTGGATATTGACAAATTTGAAAGCATGGGATATTGTTTGAATACAATACATGAGACAAGAGGATGGAGGGATTGCTCAGTGGGTAAAATTTTGGCTAAAACATAAGGACTTGAATTCATGTCCTAGCACCTATATAAGAGTCTATTGTGGGAGCACGAGTCTGTAAACTCTTCTGATTCCTCTCCTGTGATGAAGGAACAGAGACAGAAACAGGTGGATCCTGGAGAAATTTTGGCCAGTTGTCTAGCTGAAATAGTGGCTGTCAGTTTCAGTGGGAGACATTGTCTTAGTGCTCCTTTCAGATTTAGTATTCTACATACAATAATAGTTACAAAAGGAGATAAAATGTGGAGATTTAATCTAATTGAAGAGCAGAACACATGAACAGGTAACAGACCACTCAAACAGGGAGCTGTGGAGGGCAAAGATTTATTCTGATTGAGAAGGGAATTTATATAAAATATATGGTAGTTAAACCATTGGATTAAAAGGTTTAAAATTATAGATCAGAAGGAGGTAACAGAAAATTCTATTTAGAACAGAATGTAATAAGTAATTTAGTTTAACTGGAAGTTTATAAAATTGTTAATGGGGCAAAATTTCAATTTTTACATAAAACCATGAAGGATTGTAGGGCACAAAGAATTTGTCATTCATGAACTTCCTTATTTAACTTTTTAATGTCCCTTCTAAATTTTGGAATTTAATTTGTTTCAGCAAGCCAGACATTTAAAGAGGCTTTCCATGATAAGCAGATGTATACTGAAATACCAGGACTTAGAATAAGTTATTTTTGGTTCTTTACAAATCACAAAGCTAGTGAAGAATAATGGATATTCTCATCTTACAGTGATTCATGAGTTTTTAGAGAAATTCTTTCTCCAGGAGCCTCCTATTTTATTATGCATACTTCAAAAGCAAGGCATTGTTCTTGGCTACCTACCAAAACTAGATGCTAAGGGCTTATTTTTGAAAACATTGCACACTTGAGTCAGAGGGCATGGAAATATTAATCTGGAGCTGCTTTGTAATCATCATCTCCATTGGTTAGCTTTCATAATGCCAGAAGGTGTTATGCAGGCGGTTGAAGGAGAAAAATCACCAATTCTTACACAGCTGTGAACATTTTAAGTTACAATAAAAACTGTCCTTATAATATATGCTCATTGGTGAAAGAGTGACTCAAACATTTTGGGGTTATCCAATACAGGGTTAACTTTGATTTGACTTGGCCTGGTACTAAACCTGGCCAAGAATAATTGATAGGTAGGCCATAGACTGTAGCAAAGAAACTGTTGCTATTATTATGCTAAATGGACATACTATCAAATTAACTACTTCTAAATATGGCATACTCACAGATTAGTGACATTCTCAGTTCTTGTTGGAGTAGTTTCTTTTTTGCAGTGTACAGCTATTTTTACAGAGATACATAGCTAGTTGGAATGCAGAGGACAAGTGACTATGGAGTGCTCATCCCTGAATAAGTTATCTATGTTATACTCTCTCCCTGTGTGGCTCAAACAGAAGAGGGAACAGGATTGTTAGAGCCAAGAGAGATAAGGGAGGACTTATCAATCTGCAGTCTGGCCATGTCAGGGTCATTGCATCCATGGACTCAACAATAGTTATCCTTGTCTGCACAAAACATAAACAAGATCCAGACAAGATCAAATCAATCAAAAATTCAGATGGAGGAAGGGCTCATGAAACCCCACCTCTACCTGCGCAGCTTCAGCAACTGAACATCTACATATGTGCATGGGCCTAGATCTAGCATGTGCCCGTTCTTTGGTTGGTGGATCAGTCTCTAGGAGCACCCAAGTGTCCAGGCTAGTTGACTCTGTTGGTCTTCCTATGGAGTTCCTATTTCCTCTGGGGCCCTCAGTCTTTTCCCTAACTCTTCCATGATTGTTTCCAAGGACTGATTAATGTTTGACTATGGGTCTCTGCATTTGTTTTAGTCAGCTGCTGGGTAGAGCTTCTCAGAGGACAGTTAAGCTAGGATCCTGTCTGCAAACATAACAGAGTATCATTAGTAGTGACAGGGATTGGTTTTTGCCCATGGGTCTCAAGTTGGGCTGGTTATTGGTTGGCCATTCCCTTGGTCTTTGTTCCATCTTTGCCCCTGCACTTGTAGACAGGACAAATTTTGGGTCAAAAGTTTTGTGGGTGGGTTGGTGTCATTATCCTTCCACTGGGGGTCCTGCCTAGCCACAGGAAGTGTTCACTTCAGGT
Organism: Apodemus agrarius; assembly: GCA_964023405.1. Classification (NCBI taxonomy): domain Eukaryota; kingdom Metazoa; phylum Chordata; class Mammalia; order Rodentia; family Muridae; genus Apodemus; species Apodemus agrarius. The sequence goes on along the minus strand of OZ030011.1, from coordinate 107,003,969 downwards.
TCCATATCCCTCACTGCTAGGAGTCTCACCTAGAGTCACCCCCAAAGACTCCTGGGAACCTCCCTCATACCAGAAGCTCCCTCTCTGCCAGCTACCAATTTCCATTTATTTTCCCAGTTCTATCTCCCCCTACACCTGATCCTGAATGCCCCATTTCCTTCCCCATTCCTCTCCTTCCCAGTTCTCTCCATCCATCTGCATTCTATGACCATTTTATTCCCCCTTCTGTGTGGATTCAAGCATCCTCATTTAGGCCTTCTTGTTTAGCTTCTTTGTGTCTGTGTATTGTAGCATGGGTATCCTGTGCTTTATGACTAATATTCAGTTATCAGTGAGTACATACCATGCATGTCCTTTGGGGTCTGGGTTACCTCACTCAGGATGATATTTTCTAGTTCCATCAATTTGCCTGTGAAATTTATGATTTCCTTGTATTTTATAGCTGAGTAGTGTTCTATTTGTATAAATGAACCACATTTTCTTTTTCCATTCTTCTGTTGAGGGCTATCTGGGTTGTTTACTATTTCCGGCTATTATGAATAAATCTACTATAAACATAGTAGAGCACATGTCCTTTTGGAATGTCTTTTGCTTTATGCCCAGGAATTGTACAGCTTGGTCTCGCGGTAGAACTGATCTCAATTTTTGAAGAAACCACCAGACTGATATCCAGAGTAGTTGTACAAGTTTGCACTTCCACCAACAATGGAGGGGTATTCCCCTTGCTCCTGCATCCTTGGCAGCATGTGCTATTGCTTGAGTTTTTGATCTTAAGCATTCTGATATGTGTAAGGTGGAATCTAAGAGTTGTTTTAATTTGCATTTCCCTGATAGGACTAAGAATGTTAGAATTTCTTTGTTTCTCAGCCTTAGAGATTCTCCTTTTGAGAATTCGGTTTAGCTCTGTACCCCATATTTTGATTAGATTATTTGGTTTGTTGAAATCTAGTTTCTTGAGTTCTTTATTTGTTTTAGATATCATCCCTCTGTCAGATATAGGGTTGATGATGATCTTTTCCCATTCTGTAGATTGTTCTTTTTTCCTATTGACAGGATTTTATTTGCCTTACAGAAGCTTTTGGTTTCATTAGGTCCCATTTATTAATTTGTTGATCTTAGTGCCTGTGCCATTAATGTTCTTTTCAGGAAGATGTTTCCTGTACCAATGCGTTGAATATAGTCCCCCACTTTCTCTGATATTTAGTGTGTTCAGTTTTATGTTGAGGTCTTTGATTCTCTTGGACTTGAGTTTTTTTTAGGGTAATAAATATGGTTATATTTACATCCTTCTACATTCAGATATCCAGTTATAGCAGCATCATCTGTTGAAAATACTTTCATTGTACAGTTTTGGCTTTGTAAAAAACCATGTGTCTATAAGTGTATGGATTTATTTCTGGGTCTTTGATCTGATTCCATTTGTCAACCTATTTGTTTCTATATCAATGTCATGTAGTTTTTATTACTATTGCTCTGTAGTACAGCTTGAAATCAGGGATGGTGATACTTCTAGAAGTTTTTTTTATTGAATAGGATTATTTTAGCTCTTTTGTTTTTTTTATTTGTTTGTTTTTCCATATGAAGTTGAGAATGGCTTTGTCATGGTCTATAAAGAATTGCGTTGGAATTTTGAGGGAATTGCATTTTGGCCATATATGTTCAGAATGGGAATGTCATCTTTGTAGATTTTTCCTTTGATGACTGTGAAGTATTCTTTCTCATTTTTTCTTTTGATTGTTTTTGGTTGAAAACCTATTTTACTAGATATTAGAATGGCTACTCCACCTTGTCTGTTGGGTCCATTTTATTGGAAACCAATTTTCCAACTCTTTACTCTGAGGTAATGTCTATCTTTGTTACTAAGGTATGTTTCTTTTACGACCCAGAATGATGGATCTTGTTTTGGCATCCATTTTCTTAGCCTGTATCTTTTTTTTTTTTTTTTTTTTTTTGGTGATTGGAATCCATTCATCTTTAGAGATATTAGTGACCAATGATTCTTGGTTCCTGATTTTTTGATGGTGGTAGTATTAGTATGTAATATGTGTGTGTGTGTGTGTGTGTGTGTGTGTGTGTGAGAGAGAGAGAGAGAGAGAGAGAGAGAGAGAGAGAGATATTCTCTTTTTGTGAAAATGTTAATTTCTTGTGTTTTCTTGGGTGTAGTTAACCTCCTTGGGTTGGAGTTTTCCTTCAAGAATACTCTGTAGCACTTGGAACACCAAAGACACAAATCACATATCAAGTGATGTCTCACAAGAAGAAAGGAGTGGACACTGGTGCTAGAATGGACCAAAACATCATTGTGGGAGAGTACAAGAACAGTAAAGTGGGAGGGGGTGGATGCGGGAGCAGGGGGAGGGAAAAGGACATGTGGGACCTTTGGGGGTGGGGAACCAGAAAAAGGGAAATGAATTGTAAATATAGAATATATACAATTAAAAAAGAAAGAAAAGAAAAAAAAATTATATTGTGGAACAATTACCTTAAATAAACCTTCATTTGGGCTAAAAAAAAAAAAAAAGAATACTCTGTAGCACTAGTGGAAAGATATTGTTTAAAGTTGGTTTTTGTCATGGTTTCTTCATCTATAGTGATTGAAAGTTTTATTGGGTATAATAGTCTGGGCTGGCATTTGCTGTCTCTTTAAGTCTGCAAGATATCTTCCCAGGGCTTTCTGTCTTTTAGAATCTCTTGTAAGAAGTCAGATGTAATTCTGATAGGTCTGCCTATATATGTTACTTGGCTTTTTCTCTTGTTAACATTTAATATGTTTTCTTTATTATGTATATTTAGTGTTTTGATTATTATTTGGTGATGGGTTTTCTTTTCTGGTCCAATCTATTTGGTGCTCTGTAAACTTCTTTTATGTTTATGAATATCTCTTTCTTTAGCTTAGGGAAAATTTCTTCTATGATTTTGTTGAAAATATTTTCTAGGCATTTGATCTGGGAATCTTCTTCTATTCCTATTATTCTTGGGTTTTGTCTTTGCATAGTGTTACAAATTTTCTGGATGTTTTGTATTAGAAACTTTAGATTTTGCATTTTCTTTGGCTGATCTATCAATTTCGTCTATGGTATCTTCTACACCTGAAAGTCTCTCTTTAATCTCTTGTGTTTTCTTGGTGATGTTTGTGTCTGTAGTTCCTCCTCTGTTTCCTAGGTTTTAAATCTTCAGGGTTGCCTTAATTTGTGTGTTTTCTTTATTGCTTTTATTTTCATTCTCAGGTTAGTTTTACTCATTTCCTTTACCTCTTTGTATTTTTCTCTGTTTTTCTTTAGTAGATTTATTTATTTACTCTTGAAAGACATCTAGATGAGTTTTAAGGTCACTGTCTTGTTCTTCAGCTATGTTGTGATATCTAGGGATTGATGTAATAGGAGATCTGGGTTCTAATGGTCCCATATTGCCCTGAGTTTTCTTGATTGTGTTCTTGCAGTGGCCTTTAGCCATCTGGTTGTTTCTGGTCTTGCCTGGCCTGGTAGTCCTTGCTGACAACAGGCCTCTCATTATCCTGCAGTGGGCCCCCAGGGAAATAGGCAGAGCTGCGTCCTGGAGTGCAGATCCAGGATTGCAGGTAGAGATATAGACCAGAAGATGTATTGCAGAGGAAACAAGGCAGACTTTATGGCTCCTGGGCTTTCTGGAGGACCAAGCAGGCATGGGATTTGTACATAGGTATCTCACCTTGTTGTCCTCTTTCGCAGCAGGCTTCCAGGGAAGCAGGCAGAGTTGTGGGCCAGGGACTGGAGTGCAGACCTGGGATTGCCTAAGTTATTATTTTCTACCTTTCTGTCCTACAAGAACTAGGAAAGTTTAATCATATCACTCTAACAATATCTTTAAATTACATGTTTGTTTACTGTTTATGTGAGCATCACTGTATTTGTGTATATGTTATTATGTACATGCAGTGGTTAGAGGACAATTGCTTTTCAAGGTGTCAAACTCAGATATTTAGGCTTGATAGAGACTGCTTTTACCTGCTGAGTCAACTTGCCTGCCCCAACTTTATTTCTTAACTTATTTCTAATATCATTATGTTTGTTTTCAGTCTTACTGTTAATTTATTATCCAACCTAATATACACGTCTATGGTTTTCTGAAAGATTTTATATTGTGTTCTATATTTTGCTTCATTAAACTTTTCCATCAATCTATTATTTCCACTTTTAGATAATGATATTTTTCATGGTTTGTGACTTTCTCAACTAAGTAATTTTTAATACTTTAGATCTTAACCAACCAGTTGGCATGTAGTGAATATTTCTTGAATAGAAATGAAGGACAATACTGTATGCCCTTATCTTCATACTTGTTACCTGCTTCACACTTTTGTTCTTTTCCCACTTTCCTTTTATAATCAACATTAAGATATGCATCACATCAAGTTAGTTAATGCAAATATATATATATATATATATATATATATATATATATATATGATATACAATGAATATGAAATGTAATCTCAGCTCTTAAGAGCCTATAATCCTGGGTGGACAAGAAGCCATACATCAAAAACTTAGGCACAGGCTTTGCAAATACAGCTTTATTTGTAGATACTTGCTGCCAGCCATGGCCAACCCCACATGTTCTTGCAAATCATGGTAAATGCTAAGTCTTTGAGTTGTGTCTGCTTTGAACTGTTTGTGGATAAAGTTTTAAAAATATCAGAAAACATTTATATCTCAGCAACAGGAAAAAGAATTTGTTTATTTGTTTATTTGGTTTTTCAAGATGGGGTTTCTCTGTGTAAAAGCCCTGGGTGTCTGGAAGCAGCTCTGTAGATCAGGCTGGCCTCAAACCCACAGTGACCCATCTGCCTCTACCTCCCAAGTTCTGGGATTGAAGATACGCACCACCACACCTTGTTTGAAAGTATTTGTTTCTAAGTGTTCTTATTTAACACAGAGTTATTCTGTAATTCATATGCTAACATGTTATCTTCATAAGCCACAATGGTACTTTATAAATGCATACATGACAATTTTATCTATGGGAAGAAATTTGATGCTGAGCATGTTTTCCTGAAGCATATGCTATTATACCTATGGAAAATGCTGGACAAAACACAAATGCTTCCTAGGTTTTCATCTGCAATGTCAAGACTGGGTGATTGGATGGCAGGTGTGTGATCAGTAGGAAGGTGAAAGAAGGCACAAACACATCAGTGGACATTTTTCTCCAAATGGGATGGGTATATTTTATTACTTTGAATGAGAAATTCTGTCACATTCTATATTTCCCAGAAGTAAAAGTTTTCCATGGCTGAGGATCTAGCAATATCACAAAATATAATCAACAAATATTGCTAGTCTGGAAAGATAATTTAGTTGAGAAAAGGTTTACCCAGAAAATCAGGAGAACCTGAATTCAATACACACTGCCAGACTGGTGGGGTATGCTTGTAATTTTTCAACTGAAGAGATAGACGTAGGAAGCCTGCTGAGGCTCAGTGGCCTGCTAGTTTTATTTACTTGGTGAGTTCAGTCCAATGAAAGATCCTGTCCCCAAAATAAAGGCAAACAGAAATTAAGGGATGACACCCAAGGTTGACTTCTGGCCTCCAAATTATTATGCACACAGGTATGTACACATATACACACATATGCATGCACAAACATGCACATACTCACACATACAATATATTAAATCTGTATATTAAACAATCCTGTAAATGTGTTTAACTTAATATCTCTAAATACATTTTACCCCTTACAATCTACATTATAACAACTAATTCATGATAAGCTTTCCCTTAATGACTACTAATGCTACACAAAATCCTTTATTTATGAATACAAGCACATCTGAATTTATCATTCTTATATTTTCTAATAAAATATAAACTTTTTTATGAAAGTTGTATTTTTAAGTTATTAATAGTTCTATGTAATAAACGTAAATATTCCAATAATTTGGCAAACTGGGTTTTAACTTTAAATCATTTATTTTGCTTTATACTTTTTTTTAGATTTTTTTTGACCTTGTTGAATATAAGAATATAGAAAATGGTCATTACTTTTATATCTGAATCAAATTTTTTCTTATTTACTTTTAAAAAATTTTATTTTCTATATTCTATGTTTACATTCCAAAGGCTTTCCCCTTTCCCAGTTTCCCCCTCACGATGTGTCCCATAAGTCTTCCCCCACACTCCGCACATTCCCCAATCACCCCTCAACCCTTTCTCTGTTCTGGTACTCTCCTGCAAGACTGGAACCAGTCTTTTCTGGACCAGTGTCCTCTCATTCCTTCTTCCTGAGAATCTTTTGATTTGCTAATTGTGCCTTGAGTGTTCAGAGCTTCTGGGCTAATTAATATCCACTTATTAGTGATTGCATTTCATGTGTATTCTTTTGTGATTGGGTTAACTCACTTAGGATGATATTTTCCAGATCCAACCATTTGCCCACAAATTGCATGAATTCATTATTTTTAATTGCTGAGTAGTATTCCATTGTATAAATTACAACATTTTCTGTATCCATTCCTCCTTTGAGGGACGTCTGGGCTCCTTCCAGCTTCTGGCTATTATAAATAAGGCTGCTATGAACATAGTGGAGCATGTGTCTTTATTGCATGCAGGGAAATCCTCTGGGTATATGCCCAGGAGTGGTATGACAGGGTCCTTTGGAATTGTCATGCCCAATTTTCTGAGGAACCACCAGGCTGATTTCCAGAGCGGTTGTACCATCTTGCAATCCCACCAACAGTGGAGGAGTGTTCCTTTTTCTCTACATCCTCGGCAGCACCTGTTGTCCCTTGAGTTTTTTTTTTTTTTTTTTTTTTTTTTTTTTTTTTTTGGTTTTTCTAGACAGGGTTTCTCTGTGTAGCTCTGGCTGTCCTGGAACTCACTCTGTAGACCAGGCTGGCCTCGAACTCAGAAATCCGCCTGCCTCTGCCTCCCAAGTGCTGGGATTAAAGGCATGCGCCACCACGCCCGGCGTCCCTTGAGTTTTTAATCTTAGCCATTCTGACTGGTGTGAGGTTGAATCTCAGGGTTGTTTTGATTTGCATTTCCCTGATGACTAGTGATGTTGAACATCTCTTAAGGTGCTTCTCAGCCATCTGAATTTCTTCTGGTGAAAATTCCTTGTTTAGCTCTGTACCCCATTTTTAATAGGGTTATTTGGTTCTTTGGGGTCTAATTTCTTGAGTTCTTTGCATATATTGGATATTAGCCCTCTGTCAGATGTGGGGTTGGTGAAGATCTTTTCCCAATTTGTTGGTTGCCATTTTGTCTTTGTGACAGTATCTTTTGCCTTACAGAACCTTTGTAATTTTATGAGGTCCCATTTGTCAATTCTTGATCTTAGAGCATAAGCTATTGGTGTCCTGTTCAGGAACTTTCCCCCTGTGCTATGTCCTCCAGGGTCTTCCCCAGTTTCTTTTCTATTAGTTTCAGTGTGTCTGGCTTTATGTGGAGGTCCTTGATCCACTTGGAGTTGATCTTAGTACAAGGAGATAAAAATGGATCAATTCGCATTCTTCTGCAAACTGACCTCCAGTTGAACCAACACCCTTTGTTGAAAAGGCTATCCTTTTTCCACTGGATGTTTGTAGCTCCTTTATCAAAGATCAAGTGACCATAACTCTGTGGGTTCATTTCTGGGTCTTCAATTCTATTCCATTGATCTACTTGCCTGTCGTTGTACCAATACCATGCAATTTTAAACACAATTTCTCTGTAATACTGCTTGAGGTCAGGGATATTGATTCCCCCAGAAGTCCTTTTATTGTTGAGAATAGTGTTAGCTATCCTGGGTTTTTTGTTACTCCAGATGAATTTAAGAATTGCTCTTTCTAGATCTATAAAGAATTGATTTGGCCGGGCGGTGGTGGCACACGCCGGTAATCCCAGCACTCTGGGAGGCAGAGGCACGCAAATTTCTGAGTTCCAGGCAAGCCTGGTCTACAGAGTGAGTTCCAGGACAGCCAGGGCTATACAGAGAAACCCTGTCTCGAAAAAAAGAAAAAAGAAAAAAAAAAGAATTGATTTGGGATTTTGATGGGGATTGCATTGAATCTGTAGATTGATTTGACAAGATGGCCATTTTTATTATATTGATCCTGCCAATCCAAGAGCAAGAAATATTTTTCCATCTTCTGAGGTCTTCTTCGATTTCTTTCTTCAAGGACTTGAAGTTCTTGTCATACAGATCTTTTACTTGTTTGGTAAGAGTCATGCCAAGATACTTTATATTGTTTGTGGCTATTGTGAAGGGTGTTATTTCCCTAACTTCTTTCTCAGCCTGCTTGTCCTTTGAGTATAGGAAGGCTACTGATTTGCTTGAGTTGATTTTATAACCAGCCACTTTGCTGAAGTTGTTTATCAGCTGTAGGAGTTCTCTGGTGGAGTTTTTTGGGTTGCTTAAGTATACTATCATATCATCTGCAAATAATGATACTTTGACTTCTTCCTTTCCGATTTGAATCCCTTTGACTTCCTTATGTTGTCTAATTGCTCTCGCTAGAACTTCAAGTGCTATATTGAAAAAGATATGGAGAGAGAGGGCAGCCTTCTCTAGTCCCTGATTTTAGTGGGATTGCTTCAAATTTCTCTCCATTCAGTTTGATGTTGGCTACTGGTTTGCTGTATATCGCTTTTATTATGTTTAGGTATGGGCCTTGAATTCCTGTTCTTTCCAGGACTTTTTTTTTTTTTATAAAAGACAACATTTAATTGGGGTTGACTTATAGGCTCAGAGGTTCAGTTCATTGTCATCAAGGCAGAAACATGGCAGCATCTAGGCAGATATGGTATAGGAGTAGCTGAGAGTCTATGAGGGGCATACTTAAATATAGCATAATGCAAAATACATTTATTCCAACTTCAAAATTCCCTGTAGTTTATAGCAGTCTCAACAGTGTTAAAAGTCCAAAGTTCATCTGAAGACTCCTAGTGGAAGACTGACTTCCAGGCAACCAGGGTGAGGATCTTAAGCCCACACCCACAGTGACATACCTACTCCAACAAGGCCACACCTTCTAATAGGGTCACTTCTGGCCAATCATATACAAACCATCAGAATGTGTATATAGATATATGCATGTAACAGCAAGTATGAAAATGATTATGAATTTGGAAGAGAGTAAAGACAGGTATCTAGAAGGTTTAAAAGGAAAAAAGACAAAAGGAAAATAGTGTAATCAATATCATAATCTCAAAATAGTACATGAAATGAAGCCAAAAATTTAAAGATTGGGCTGGAGTGATGGGACGGCAGTTAAGAGCACTGACTGCTCTTCTGGAGGTCACAGGTTCAATTTCCAGCAACCACATGGTGGCTCACAACCATCTGTAATGGGATCTGATACCCTCTTCTGGTGTGTCAGAAACAGTGACAGTGTACTCATATATATAAAATAAATAAAATATTTTTAAAAAATAAAATTAAAGATTATGCTTTTAAAATATAAAACTTCCACATCAAAAATAAATCTAAAACATATTTAATTTATTCAAAACTTAAATAAAACAATCATTAAAGAGCTTTTTAATTTTAATCTTAAAATGAAGAGAACAAGAATAAACAGATACTAAAGGCTCATCAGCTTCGTGACCTCCTGACTTAGTGGTGTATCTTATTACTGGCAAGTTTGACTCAAATAAGACATGCTGTGTTCTCACTAATAAACACACAAAGACCTTCAGAGCTTGCAAAGGAAGACATTTAAATGAAAGCCAGAAATATTGCTGAAAGGTCAAGGTTTGTAAGCAAATGAATCTCAGGTATAATCTATATGGGATACTATTCTGAATGAGACACCACAGAGGTTTTATTGTTGTTTTGAGACAAAAATATAGAAAAAATGATCATGATTCTTACTCTGTTATTCAGGCTCTTAAGGACTTACACTTATGTTAAAAACCTGGGATAGATCCAACAACATGCTATCTATGAGAGGCAGATTTAGTGTGATTTATCCTAAAATTCTCAGTCTGATCAACAAGCACAGAATAATGAAAATAAATAATTCTGGAAAAGACAGAAGACTGTGTGGCTATGGTGCTCCTGTTCTTGCTCAAACCTTACTCTGGGCTAAGAGAACAACTGATTTTGCATCATACTAAGAGGCAAACATTCCCTATAAACTTATGATACACATAATCTTGGACTTCACTCTACCTATACGCTCCAAATAACAGACATTGACCTCTCTGTGTGCCTGAATCTTCTCCACTGAGCCTTTTTTTTTTTAATTTTTTTTATTGTATATATTCTATATTTACAATTCATTTCCCTTTTTCTGGTTCCCCACCCCCAAAGGTCCCACATGTCCTTTTCCCTCCCCCTGCTCCCACATCCACCCCCTCCCACTTTACTGTTCTTGTACTCTCCCACAATGATGTTTTGGTCCATTCTAGCACCAGTGTCCACTCCTTTCTTCTTGTGAGACATCACTTGATATGTGATTTGTGTCTTTGGTGTTCTAAGCTTCTAGGCTAATATCCACTTATCAGTGACTGTATACCATGGGTATTCTTTTGAGACTGGGTCACCTCACTTAGTATGACATTCTCCAGCTCCATCCATTTCTCTAAGAATTTCATGAATTCATTGTTTCTAATGGCTGTATAGTACTCCATTGTGTATATATACCACATTTTTTGTATCCATTCTTCTGTTGAGGGACATCTGGGTTCTTTCCAGCTTCTGGCTATTATATATAAAGCTGCTATGAACATAGTGGAGCATGTATCCTTATTGCATGCTGGTGAATCTTCTGGGTATATTCCCAAGAGTGGTATGGCTGGGTCCTCCGGAAGTATCACGCCCAGTTTTCTGAGGAACCGCCATACTGATTTCCAGAGTGGTTGTACCAGCTTGCATTCCCACCAGCAGTGGAGGAGTGTTCCTCTTTCTCCACATCCTCGCCAACACCTGATGTCTTCTGAGTTTTTAATCTTAGCCATTCTGACTGGTGTGACTTTCCAGGACTTTTAGCATGAAAGGATGATGAATTTTGTCAAATGCTTTTTCAACATCTAATGAGATGACCATGTGGTTTTTTTTCTTTTAGTTTGTTTATGTAGTGGTTTACATTGATGGATTTCCGTATATTGAGCCATCCCTGCATCCCTGGATGAAGCCTACTTGATCATGGTAAATGATCGTTTTGATGTGCTTTTGGATTTGGTTGGCAAGGATTTTATTTAGTATTTTTGCATCGATATTCATAAGGGAAATTGGCCTGTAGTTCTCTTTCTTTGTTGGATGTTTGTGTGGTTTTGGTATCAGCGTAATTGTGGCTTCGTAGAACGAGTTGGGCAGTGTTCCTTCTGTTTCTATTTTGTGGAATAGTTTGAAGAGCATTGGTGTTAGGTCTTGTTTGAATGTCTGATAAAATTCTGCACTAAAACCATCTGGTTCTGTACTTTTTTTGGTTGGGAGACTTTCTATATCCCCTTCTATTTCTCTAGGGGTTATGGGACTGTTTAGCTGATCTAATTGATCTTGATTTAATTTTGGTATTTGGTATCTGTCTAGGAAATTGTCCATTTCTTCCAGATTCTCCAGTTGCATTGAGTACAGGTTTTTGTAGTAGAATCTGATGATTTTTTGAATTTCCTCAGTTTCTGTTGTTATATCCCCCTTTTCGTTTCTAATTTTGTTAATTTGGATACTGTCTCTGTGCCCATTGGTTAGTCTGGCTAAGGGTTTATCTATCTTGTTGATTTTCTCAAAGAACCAGCTCCTGGTTTTGTTGATTCTTTGTATGGTTCCCTTTATTTCTACTTGATTGATTTCAGCCCTTAGTTTGATGATTTCCTGTCTTCTACTCCTCCTGGGTGAATTAGCTTCTTTTTGTTCCAGGGCTTTCAGGTGTGCTGTTAAGCTGCTACTGTATGCTGTCTCCAGTTTCTTTTTGGAGGCACTCAGTGCAATGAGTTTTCCTCTTAGCACTGCTTTCATTGTGTCCCATAGATTTGGATAGGTCGTACCTTCATTTTCATTGAAGTCTAAAAAGTCTTTGATTTCTTTCTTTATTTCTTCCTTGACCAAGGTGTCATTGAGTAAAGTATTGTTCAGTTTCCATGTGTATGTGGACTTTCTGTTGTTTTTCTTGCTATTGAAGACCACTTTTACTCCATAGTGATCTGATAGGAGGCATGGGATTAGTTTGATCTTCTTGTATTTGTTGACATCTGTCTTGTGACCAATTATATGATTGATTTTGGAGAAGGTACCATGTGGTGCTGAGAAAAAGGTATATTCTTTTGTTTTGGGATGAAATGTTCTATGTATATCTGTTACATCCAATTGGTCTAAAGTTTCAATTAGTTTCACTGTGTCCCTGTTTAGTTTCTGGTTTCCTGATTGGTCCCTTGAGGATAGTGGAGTGTTGAAGTCACCCACAATTATTGTATTAGTTGTAATGTATGCTTTATGCTCTAGTAGAGTTTCTTTTACGAATGAGGGTGCTCTTCCATTTGGAGCATAGATGTTCAGTATTGAGAGTTCTTCTTGGTGAATTTTTACTTTGACCAGCAAGAAGTGACCTTCTGTGTCTCTTTTAATGACTTTAGGTTGGAAGTAAATTTTATCTGATATTAGAATGGCTACTCAGTCAGCAGCAAGGATGCTGTCTGTGGCCTTGGGGAGTGGCGAGTGCAGAGTGCAGGGACTCCCAGAGGGCTGGCAACCCACGCCCTGCTGGAACACAGGAACCGCTCCTCTGCCAAGCTCCCGTTCTTAGATGACTGGCTGGCAACCAGGGTCCCCCAAGATCTTAAGCTTGGGGTATCTCGGGTCTCTGTTTCTGCCAGCTAGGTCTAAGCACCTGCCACCAAGATGGCCGCAGATGAGCAGCGTGCAGGGTTCCCCTCAGAGCACAGAGCCCACGCCTGGTTGGGGCCCAGGAACCCTGCTCTGCCCAGTTCACTGCCAGGCGATCTTAACCCCCAAAGATCCCAAGTTCTGGATATCACGGATACCTGGCTCCGCTCTCCTTAGTTCTGACCGCTGCAAGGATGCCTGCAGTGGCTGGCTTGCCGAGTCCCCTGCAGGGCAGGGAGCACATGCCCTGCTGGCGTTTGGTTTTTAAAAAGCTCTTATTTACTTTTTAATCATACTCTTAATTCTAAAATCCAGGTAGATACATAGAACAATAATATGTGGAAACCAAGGAACTATAGTGAGAATACAGAGATTATGGGATGTTGAGAGCAGACAGGGTGGAGAGTTTTCTCCTAGGCTACTTCAGCCACGGTCTCATGGTTAAGATGCATATTGATATGTTTGCACAACCAAAGATGTGTGATGTCTAAGCTTCAATAATGACTGAATATTTTAGGCATGTATCTTTCTGACCTAATATTTAGTTTTTAAACTCTTTGCTTTGACTTGGGTACTATATAAAATGTTAACTAGTAAACTTCTTTCTCTGACATATTGTACTAGTTATGGTTCTCTAGAGAAACAGAATTGATATAATGAATATATGTAAATATATCCATATATGTAGACACACATATACATACATATGTATGTATGTATGTATGTATATATGTATATATATGGAGAGGGGTGTGTGCTATTAGAGTGGCTTGCAGGCTGTGGTCCAGCTAGTCTGATATTGACTATATCTATCATCAGAAAGTGCAAGGATCAGCAGTTGTTCAGTTCACAAGACTTGATGTCTCAGGTGGTCTTCATGACCTGCTGAATCCCAAAGGAGTATGCTGTAATGCCAGTGAGGTAATGAGCTTGCCAGTGAGAGCAAGGGCAAGCAGGTAAAGAGCATGCTTCCTTTTTCCATCTCTTTATGTAGGCTGCCCGCAGAAGGTGTAGCCCAGATTGAGGTGCATCTTGCCTCCTCAAAAAGATCCATATTTAGTGTGGGTCTTCCCACTTAAACTGTGTTAATTAAGAAAAGTCCCTCACAGGTGCACCCACCCACTTTCATTTAAGTTAAATTTAGATGTAGTCAAGATGACAACTAAGAATAGCCATCTCAGGAACATGTTCAACAGATTGCATTGTGGCTTTGTGGTAGAAGAGAGGCAAGAGAGGAAAATAAATATACCATGGCTCTTCATTGCATCATACTCTCTATTTCCATAAAAGATGTTAAATGAATTTGCAGGAAAGATGTGAGTTTTGGAAGTAGAGAGGTCTCTATCTTATAATAGACATGCAGATTCTTTGTGTTTCTATCTGAAAAATGTTGATTGTAAGAACTATCGATTTTTTAAAAATCAAAATTACACATAAACTTTGTAAGTTGCCCACTAGAGTATTTGGAGATTATACAACATGAGGTGGCAAGATATGAGACCTTGGTAAGAGTGAGATTCACACAATTGAAATCATAGAGCTCTTTTCATTACCTCAGTGTGACAGCAGGGAAGGGGGCTGGACTAGTGTGGGGATTTTACTACTACAACAAATTAATTCAAGTAACAGAGCTTGTGTTCTGAACTGAGAGTAATGGCATAGAGACCTATGCATCAAAACTATGATGGAGTAAATTGAGATTGTTTGGGATGAATACAGAACTGGTTCTTACTCTTATTTTTATGTATGACCCTTATGGACATAGTTTGGTATATGAGTATGAGGGCTCATTGATTCTCAGATTCTGAGACACATCCTGCACTTATAAAGCAATAATAAGTGAGTTTGCCCTGACAACAAAGCCTTTGTCTCCTTTAATCTAGGGCTGTATATTTCTCCTTTCCTTAGTTTTTAAGTATCATTTTCCATGAGAAAAAAAAGCTCAAAGAACACCCTCATAGTTTGGTGATTATATTGGAGGGAGAAAATGATGGGGTCAATATGATCATATTTAATTTTACACATATACAAAATTCTCAATAAGAAAGAAAAAATTTAAAAAGCCTAGTTTCTCAAACTAAGTAGCCTGAGTTTGTATAATGGCTCCAATTGTGCACCCATTTCTGATACTCAGGCTTGCTGTTGATTGACTTTCTTATGTGTCAACTAGAAATGGAGAGTTTGTTATAGAGATTACATTAACTCTACTCACAAGGTTCCTGGCCCATTGTAAAAGTTTAATAAATAAATGATTCACATAGTGGTAAAAGATCATCATAGTGGAATCTGGAAAACACTTTTAGTGTTGCCCTGCCCTCAGTAATGTGTGTCCACAAGTGGAAGATGTATTAACAATCATATGAGGGCCAGAGCAGATGCCAGTGAGCAAACTGATCCAGTGGGCTTTAGATACGAAGTACAAAACTAAAATGAAAGCCATTTTAGTTCTAAAATCATCCTTAGAACTCTCATGCTGGAATTTTTAAAATAATATATTATTTATATACTATGTATTTATATACTATAAATTATACCAAGGTTATTTAAAAACTATAATTTTTATTATATAATTAGGATTGCTTCTATTTTCCAGAAATAGACTTTCAAATATTGTGATGCTAGATAAGTTCATTGACCACTTCAGGCCTTTGATATCTAGTGACATACAGATTATGAAGTAATACTTTTCTACTAATCACATATTAACTGAGGTGGGTAAGAACATGGACCAAACTCCCTTTAATGGCTAATTAGGAGGAAGTTAGCCACCTGGATTTACTTGTCCCATCACTGCAGTGTAAAAGTGTAGCCCTGGAGTACTATAGAAATTGTCTGAAACAGTAAAGAGTGTGCTTTGGGTGCTGATAGTGTCCTTCCCTAAGGACTAAGGAAAAGAGGTTCCTGGTTCCTGTGTTCTAAACCTTGTGTGGTTTTATCAACTATTAAACTTGGGATTGTGAAAAATTAGGAAGCTCCCAGGGAGCAGTGTCTACTCACAGGAGGGCTGCCTTTTTTGCCAGTCTTTTGAATGTCTCCTCTGCTGTTTGGCAGTTGGTCCACCTGAAGACTAACCTGGAACAATGTCTATTTTTATCAGGCTCTTCATTACTTAAATCACCTCCATCCATCATGCTTTGGCCTAACTCAGCCTTTTAATGAGACTGTAGCAAGCCAGCTACCCTCTGGGTAACACATGCTAAATCAGTAGATCAAAAAATCAATTCCACTGTCTAAAACCAGGCTAAAGGTGAGCTATTCAAAATAAGTGTAAATTACTTTGGAGTTAGGAGAGAATATACACTCCTCTGAACTTGGCACTTGGCAAGGGATGCCAATTGACACTCCTACACTCTTAATATGGAAGTCAAACCGTGGAAACAGAAATCGCCTTCCTCCCCGTGAGTTTCCTTTGGAGGATACCCACACTGAATCCTAGGGATCACCACTGTCTTTGTTTATGCTCTTTCTCCACCCATAGTTCATTGACCATTTCAGGCCTTGAAAGTCTTCAACAAATCCCATTGCTTCTACCTTCCAAACACAGCTTTCCAAGCCTTACTACTGTCCTGCCCTGCAACCTGCAGGGCCAGTGTCTTCTCCCTGGCTTCATGAAGAGACATTGACATAGTTTTTGTCAACTTGACCCAAACCTAGACACACCTGGAAAGAGAATCTCAGTGGAGAAATTGCTTCTACCAGATTGACCTGTGGGATGTCTACTGGGATATTTTCTTGATGAATGGTCGATGTTGGATGACTCAGCCCATAAGAAAGATATATGTGCAAGCCAAGTGAAGCAAGCCAGGAAGCTGCAGTCTTGCCTGGTCTCTGCTTCACTGCCTGCCTTGGTTTCCTCTGTGATGGACTGTAACCTGTAAGCCAAATAAAGCCTTTCTTCCCCAAGTTGCTTTTGGTCACAGTGTTCATCACAGGAACAGAGGGCAAACGAGGCTTGGCAACTTTTGGCTCTATCTTTGTTTATTCTTTACTGGAAGTATTTCTCTTACATATAGTCTTTGGTACCTAACTTTTCTCATTGACATGTGCATTCTAAGAGGGCAGGAATTTGTGTCTACTGTGACTGTTATAACCTCATGTATAAAAAACAGTGACATGGAAGTATTTGCTGATGAATAAATTGTAAATCCAGGCCTTAGTTATCTAGTGAGAACAGATTTATGACACATGCTACTTTTATATTAACTGTATGCTAATTTATATAATTAATAGTATAGGCTTAACACTTTTAGGAGGAAACCATTCTGTTTGTTTGCTCTGACACTGGGAATTACAGAGTACAATAATAGAGCTAGAACTGTGTAGGAATTACTTAATATGGTGTGGGTGGGCTTCAGAATGCTGGTATCATCCTCCTTCAGCACTATGGCAAATGCTAATGGAATTTAGCTTTCTTTGCTCTGTCACATCCTTATTGTACATCATAAATAGTCTTGTGGAACTGTTAAGTATAAATGGAGTTATATATAATTCTTATTGCATTATGTGAACTTACTCTCAACCTTTGTTTTTTTAAGTATCAGAGGTAAGCAAACATTCTACAAATTACTATTGCATTTATAGTTAAATAGTAATCCAGATGTGGTACCTGAGTGGGTAGTACACACTGAACAGATTTTTTTCCTTTAATACCTCTACATGATGATTTTTTTTTGAGACAGGGTTTCTTTGTGTAGTCCTGGATGTCCTGGAACTCACTCTGTAGACCAGGCTGGCCTCGAACTCAGAAATCTGCCTGCCTCTGCCTCCCAAGTGCTGGGATTACAGGCGTGCGCCACCACTGCCCGGCTTTTTTTTTTTTTTTTAAAGACAGGATTTTTCTATATAGTTCCAGCTGTCCTGGAACTCACTCTGTAGACCAGGCTGGCCTCGAACTCAGAAATCCGCCTGCCTCTGCCTCCCAAGTGCTGGGATTAAAGGTGTGCGCCACTAATGCCCAGCTCTACATGATGATTTATGAAGCAGATTCATCCATTTCTTTTTCATTCATTAAAATGATTTTAAATCAAGAGTTGTTAATGTTGACATTCAGGCTTTGCTTTCTAAGTTCTTTTTAACTTTTCACATGTTTTTAAATTTTGGGACTTCAAATTTGATCCAATGTTTGAGTACCTGATTATTTCTGAATGTAGTAGAAAGATATACCATAATTTTTAAATCTCTTATCTTATTTTCAAATTTTAATCTTGCCTTTAAAAAATAGTCAACATGTTCTTTTATGTGTATGTGCACAGCTTTGTGTGTGTGTGTGTGTGTGTGTGTGTGTGTGTGTGAGTGAGTGTATGTAGATGTATCTTTCCCAGTGGTTGATGTATCTTTCTCAATTGCTCTCTATCTTCTTTTTTTTTTTTTTGAGACACTGTCTCTGACTGAACCAATTTCACTAGACTGGCTGGCCAGTGAGCTCTAGGCATTTGTGTGTTTCTGTCTATCCAGCACTTGGATTTCAGGTTTGAGCTGCTGTATCCAGATTTTTATCTGAGTGCTGGGATACAAATTTAGTTCCCCATGCTTCAGCAGCAAGCACATTATCAGTTGAGCCATCCCTCAAGCCTCCTATGTTGATTCTTATTTAGTTTTTATCCTTTTTGATTTTTAGTCTTATTCTGTTATACTAAATCAGAACTCATTTTCTTATTTGTTAAGTCTTCCCCCCAAGTGTGGCACTTGATTTTTGCTTCTTCAATTTTAACTAATCACTTTGGAAGGCTGAAAAATCAATAAATTCTTGCTATAGATGATTTTTAACCTACCTCCTAGCCAATGCCATTGAAAATATTAGCAAAGAAAGTCAAATATATCCTAACTTAGTTTAAATGGTTTTGAATCTGGGAGTCACTGCACAAACCACTCAAACGCCAAACTCAGTGAAATAGGAATGGTTTATTAAATGCTACCCCGCAAGAATGATCAATCTGGCGCACGGGCCAGACTTGGAGGCTAAACTGTGACTTTGAGTTAAGATCCTACATGACTTTTTAAACCTAAAATCCATAAACATCTGTGCCAAGTTATTCTACCAATTGAGATTTAGGGATAGGGACTTTCTTAGGAATATGTCTTTGTTGTACATTCATATTGTTCACATTGGTTGGGGTATTCAGCTGTGGGGTGGGGCTTGCCTTGTCTAACATTCATGTCTTAACTTGTCAATCAGGATGACTTGTCAAGACAGTCATCCACATACATTTCTCTGCCAAGAAGGATGTCAGTTCCCAGGGAGGTTTTGGGAACTTATACTTTACTCAACCCCTACTCAAAATGGCAGTCATAGTCCAAATAGTTTCTCATATTGGTGCAGGTGTCTCTCTTATGTTGGGGTACATACCAGAGGCCACTTATATCATAAGAGCTTATACACAGGTACAAGAAGTGCTGCTAGGTGGTTGGTTCAGATCCAAGCTTATTGTGGTTAAATATACAAAGCAGATAAAACTGACTTTTGTTGTGATTGGTTTCCAAGAGCACAGAATATAATAGAATATGTAATCAACTTGAGCATCAGAAAGTTTCCTAGTAACACTAGAAACAGCAAATTAGAAAGTTTTGTAGGCCTTTACATTTCCCTTAGACCTTCACATAAGCAATCTTATAGCAACAAGGAAAGTTAAGAGATATTAAGTTAAATTTCACAGTGCTTTGTAGGAAATAGTTGAATTCATTTGTAAAATACTACTTACCCAGAGTATTTCAAGCTATCGATAAAGTTACATTATTCTTTGGACTTTAAGAAGGCAACAGTGGATGAAGGGACCAGGACAATTGGATCTAATAGTTTCTTTTTATTTACTGGGAAAGAGAACTTTTTGGATAGAATGGGTCAGTATTCTGTGAGTAGTCATAACCTTTACTAGACCTGAGTAGCACAAGACTTCTTAGAAATCATCAGAGAAGTCTTATTTATTTATTTACTTATTTACTTACTTATTTATTTAATTAAAACCCCAATGCTGTCTCCACTCCCCAGTCCATTTTTAAGCTCAGTTGCACACATAAAAATTGTCAGAGTGCTTTTTTCATCTAAGGTCCCTCCCTTTGAGTCCTGAGAATCTCTCACCTCCAAGGACTTTGGTACTTTCTAAAGGGTCCTCCCCATCTCCCCCTTCCTGGCCCCTGAGGTTGCATATTTTCATTCATTCTGCTGGTCCCCAGGGCTTCTCTCCTGTCTCCCCCCATACCCAATCCTGCTCTTCCCCCCACACCTCTTCCACCCAGATCCCTTCCTCCTTCTGCCTCCCGTGATTAAAAGAAAATTGCTAATATATACTTATTAGTGAGTACATACCATGCATGTCCTTTTAAGTCTGATTTACCTCACTCAGGATACTTTCTAGTTCCATCCATTTGCCTGCAAATCTCTGGTTGTCCTCATTCTTAATAGCAGAATAGTATTCTATTGTGTAAACAAACCACATTTCCTGTATCCATTCTTCTGTCATGTGACATCTAGGTTGTTTCTAGCTTCTGGATATCACAAGGCCTCTATGAACAGAGTGAAACAGATACCCCTGTGGCATGTTGGAGCATTTTTTTTTGTGCTTATTCCCAAGAGTGATATAGCTGGGTCTTCAGATAGATCTGTTTCCAATTTTCTGAGGAACCACCAGATTGATTTCCAGAGTGGTTGTACCAGTTTACAATCCCATCAGCAAAGGAGGAGTACTCCTCTTTCTCCATGTCTTCTCCAACATGTGTTGTCACATGAGGTTTTGATCTTAGCCATTCTGACTGGTGTAAGGTGGAATCTCAGAGTCATTTTGATTTTCTTTTCTCTGACTTCTGAGGATTTTGAACATTCTTTTAGTTACTTCTCAGCCATTGAAGATTCCTCAGTTGTGAAATCTTGGTCTAGTTCTATACCCCATTTTTTGATTGGGTTGCTTGGTGTTTTGGTGTGTTTAGCTTCTTGAGTTCTTTATAAATTTTTGATATTAGATCTCTATCAGATGTGGGGTTTGCGAAGATTTTTTCCCATTCTGTAGGTTGCTGATTTGTTTTAACTATGTCCTTTGCCTTTCTAGTTTCATGAGGTCCCATTTATCAATTCTTGACATTACAGTATGAGTCATTGGAATTCTGTTTAGGAAGTTCTGATGCCAATGTGTTCAAGGCTCTTTCCCATTTTCTCTTCTGTTAGATTCAGTGTATCTGGTTTTATGTTAAGGTCCTTGATCCACTTGGACTTGAGCTTTGTACAAGGTGAATAATATGAGTCTATTTTCATTTTTCGACATACAGACATCCAGTTAGATTAGCACCATTTATTGAAGATGCTTTTTTTTCCCCCATTGCATATTTTGGCTTCTTTATCAAAGATCGAGTGCCCATAAGTGTGTGGTTTTATTTCTGGGTCTTCAATTCTATTCCATTGATCAACATGTCTGTTTTTTTACCAATACCATGTAGTTTTTATCACTAGTGCTCTGTAGTAAAGCTTGAGGTCAGGGATAGTGATTCCTCCTGAAGTTCTTTTATTGTTAGGAATTGTTTTCACTATTCTGGGTTTTTGTCCTTTCCAGATGAAGTTGAGAATTGCTCTTTCCATGTCTTTGAAGAATTGTGTTGGGATTTTGATGGGAATTGCATTGAATCTATATATGGCCTTTGGTAGGATGGCCAGTTTTACTATGCTAATTCTGCCAATCCATGAGCATGGGAGATTTCTCCATTTTCTGAGATCTTCTTCAATTTGCTTCTTGAGAAACATGCCAAAACAAAACAAAACAAAACAAACAAACAAACAAACAAACAAAACCCAAAAAAGTAGGAGTTCAGGGCAGCCAGGGTTACACAGAGAAATTCTGTCTCAAAAACCAAACAGTATTTTGCACCAGGGAGCTGAGCACTTCCACAGTCTTCTGCGCACTGCCTGCTAGGAGAGAGTGATCTACCAGCGGCACTTTCACTTCTGAGTGTGGAGGTTAGACCTCCACATTCTCTCTAGAGGGGAACAGCTAAGAGCTTATGGGACATACAATCAGTGGAGCAGCTGGGACAGAGGTCTTCTGCCATTTGCACCAGGGAGCCAGGTGGCTCCACAGCCTTCTGGGCATAGACCCTGCCAGAAGAGAGTTGGTTTCAGACAGCAAGAGCAACTAGCACCAGAGATAACCAGATGGAAAAAGGCAAGCACAAGAACCCTACCAACAGAAACCAAGGCTATTCGGCAACATCAGAACATACTCTCTATATAAATTTTAAATGTCTCTTCCTGTGTGAAGTATGATTTGAGGTATTCTTTGGGGGGTACAACTCCCTCCCTTTGAATTTAATAAAAAGATACTTTAGAATGAAAAAAAGAGATACAGGAGAACATGGGTCAACAAGTAAAAGCCCTTAAAGAGGAAACACAAAAATCCCTTAAAGAAATACAGGAAAACAAACACAAGCAATGAAGTGAAGGAACTGAACAAAACTGTCAGGATCTAAAAGTGGAAGTAGAAACAATAAAGAAATCATAGAGTAAGACATTTCTGGAGATAGAATTCAGGAGTCATAGATGCAAGAATCAGCAACAGAATACAAGAGATAGAAGAAAGAATTCAGGTGCTGAAGATACCATAGAAAACATTGACTCAACAGTCAAAGAAAATGCAAAATGCATAAAGCTTGTAACCCAAATCATCCAGGAAATCAGACACAATGAGAAGACCAAACCTAAGTATTATAGGTATGGAAGAGAGTGAAGATTTCCAGCTTAAAGGGAATGGTTAATGCCCAAGTGGGGGTCCGGACTGCTAATCCCTTGGGCTGGGGGAGAGATGCTAATCCTTCGGGCCCGTCAGGGCTGGTCCGGGGAATGTGCCCCCACTAGGATTATCGGTACCGATGCCCTGGACAGAGGCTGCTTTGTATTCTACGACAGCAGGGAGGGGGGCATGGGTAGAGGGAGGAGGGCTCGGTGGTGGAGCACACTGATGTGGGTCCCAGTATCAAACTTATGAAGGCTGAGCAACCCTACTGAAGGCAACATGCTTAACCTTTATACCCTTAACTTCTGCTGCTTCTTTTTTTTTTAGAGAAAATACTTTATTTTTGCTTTAGCATGTGGATCAATCTTCTTTCATATTGCTTTCTATTAACTTCTTTATCTGTGGAATGGGGACAACAGTTTTGACTCAGAAGTCTGCAGTGTAGCACAGTTAAACAACATGTGAGACCCATGCATGAAAAAGTCATTGGATAGCAGTCATGAGAATTACTGAACAGTAGACTTAAGGCAGCCAACTTATGGGAGCATTCTGATCAACTGTCTTCTATTTTGTTCCTGCTGGGATTGCTTCAAATATACCAGGTGTCCCTTTGCTCTTTTCACAGCTGCTTCACCTCTGCAAACTTGACCTGCCTCCTTTTAGGACAGCCAGGAGCACTGAGAATCCCATTTCTTTCTATCCTTCATAATCCAGAGTGTCACAGACATCTTAGGGTAAATGCCAATGGGTTTTCATACTGTAAACCTAAGTGTGGGGGCTTTACCACCCCTGGGTGGTAAAGTGCTTGACAATGATGGTCATTAATGCCTCCTTCCTTTCTCCCCTGGATGGACTACTCTGAAGCACATTTCACAGGGCTTCTCAGAAGATGCTCAGCATCAGTTAATCAAAGGACTGGCCGACTCGTTAGTGCCCATGTCCTTCTAGCAGCTTCTCCTTTACCACATGGATCCTCTTGCTCTTTAGTTCTTCTCTCTGGGACTGTTGCTTCCTTCCTTCCTTCCTTCCTTCCTTCCTTCCTTCCTTCCTTCCTTCCTTCCTTCCTTCCTTCCCTCCCTCCCTCCCTCCCTCCCCCTTCCTTCCTTCCTTCCTTCCTTCCTTCCTTCCTTCCTTCCTTCCTTCCTTCTTTCCTTCCTTCCTTCTTCCTTTCTTTCTTTTGTCTTTCAAGACAGGGTTTCTTTGTGTAGCTCTGGCTGTCCTGGAACCTGCTCTGTGGACCAGGCTGGCCTCAAACTCAGATATCTGCCTGCCTCTGCCTTCTGAGTGCTAGGATTAAAGACTCATACCACCACTGCCCAGGTAGGGCCATCTTGTAAATAAACCATTTGCATACAGGCCTTTTACCTTAGATCTGTTTTTAGGAAGCCTTGAACATGGCACTTCTGCTAAAGATTGGGACTAGTGGCTCAGAGAGATGAGGAGACTTGTCAGGATCACGGAGAGTGTGTTTTCATTGCTCCCGACATCACACCCACGCCACAAATCTCTCCACTTTATTCTTTGGCTCAGCTTATCAATGCTATTTATGTGCATGTGTTGTGGTTATTATTAGGGGCTGTTAAAATATGACAGGGAGGCATATGCTAATAAAATGAGTGGGCTTCTGGAATACCGGCAAAAAACTGCTTATGCCATGGTTAAAAGATTATTTTAAGATTTTTTTTAGGTGTTTTGCCATCTGGAATGTCTACAAAATATAGAACTGTGCCTCAAGTTTACATGGTACTTAAATGTGCCTATGTATATAATTGTGCTACTACAAGGTCTGCACAACAAGAAGTAGTGGAATTTCCCCCAAGTTCCCTTTATATTTCACAGAATCCATAGGTCATTTTTGAAAAGAAAAAATATTGCTGACTATGGCAAGCATGAAATTATAGCTCATAGCATTCAAAGCCTATCAGATGCACTGTCAAACGGACTTGGAGGTCATTCTTAAACCACTCACAATATATTCCCTGAGTTCAAGTAAGCCAGAAGCATGCTGTGGCTTTATGAGGTATTTATATTGGCCTGTCTGAAGCTTTACACTTTCCAGAAGTTGGAAAGTGCATGGTATTCCACGCAGACAGATCTGCTGTCACAATTTAATTTGCAATTGCTCTTAACAAATTGTAAACTTATGCCAAGTAGGAGGTGATGCATTAATCTGTGTGAATATTTGTGAAAGCTCCTGTGAACAGGCGAGTGAGTCATCGTCGAGTTTGAATTGCCTTGTTCAAGAACAGAATTTGCTCTAGGGATCAGCAGGATTCCTACATCATGTGGGCCTCAGTTTACCAACTTCCAAAATCATTGGACTTCTCTCAGTGTGGATGGCTCCTAGTTTACTTTTCATCCTAGTAGTGGCTCGAAAGGGAAAATTTAAAAAAAAATGGGGAGAAGGTAGGGCACACTCAGTGGCATACGTGACTCTGAGAGAGGGAACATGACTGGGATGCTAGAAGGTGCCCACATTTCCCCTTCAAGCCTCGGGCAGTTGATTACATTTGTGGTTCCTCTTGAACTACTCTCTGCACCTCACCCTAGACTCACAAAGATCTTTTGAGGCCATGAGCACATTCATGAAGTCTGAAGCCAGTTAACTGGACAAGTTGATGATAGGCTGGACAACCTATCATCCCTACAGTCTTACCTGCTGCACATGACCCACTTGATATGTGATGGGGCCTGTGTAGACAAAGTAAGTTGGACCGTACTAGAGAAAACAGGCTGGTAGAGGAGGTTGTAATGGAGAGGATGACTGCTGATCTTCACCAGTGACAGCAAGCGTGAGCAAAATGGTGGCAGGAAAGACAGTGTTGGTGAGATGGAAAGATGCACCACAGAAGGTTTCACTTGAGAAACAGGAACGGTCATTCATTCAGTTTTGGAGCAAGAGGAAATGACTCATTTTACCTAAGGATGGAGGGGAATTGGGAGAATTCCACATGCTGCTTTGTGCAAGATCTTCCCAGTGCCATTGACTTTTCTTTAGATAAATACGCTTTTAATGTTTATCAGCATTCATGTATTCTCATTAATTCCTCCATTCTTTTATTTATTTTTTTCTTGCATTCACAATATCCAATAAGGATTGTTAATGAAAATTACTTAGAAAATTATTGACAGATACATGTGTTGCTTTCATCTTATAGGAGGTTTAATATACTGGGGAGGGGTATGTATCCTTGACATTTTTTATTTCCTACAGAAGTGGAAGCATTGGCTAAAGACCCAGAGGATGCATTCTATGTTTGTGGTTAAACTTCAGAATTGTGGTAGACTAATTTTTTATCTGTCTTCTTAGATGTTGGAATCACTTAGGATATTCAAATCACTCCTTAGCTGTTTCTCTTCCAGTTTGTAAAGATTTGAAACTCCAAAACAGTAAGAGCTGCCTGACATCATTGGTTGTCAGGGAAACACACATGCAAACTGTAATGAGCTCTCATTTCACACTCACTGGAATGTTCCTGACAAACAAGACAGAGAATGACGGATGTTTTGTAAGAGGTGAAGTGGGAATAAAGTAGGGTGCAGCCCCTTTGGAAAATGGGTTGGCAGTTTCCCAAAAGTAAAACCTAACAAGTACATGACCCTGCACCTGAGAAAAATAAGAACATTTGGTCTACAGTCTTGTGAGTGAATGTTTATAGCAGCAGTAGTCCTGGTGTTAGAAACTGTAAACAACCTAAATATTTATCAATTTGTAAGTGGGTAGATGAGTAGGATATTCATACAGTAGAATAATATACTGCAACAGAAGTAATAAATTGCCCACAGGCTACTTCATGTATGAGCTTCAAAAACAAACAGCATGAGGGAATCAAGACAGGGCTAAAGTTGGTAAGAACACTTGTGAAAGCATAAAAAACTGAGTTTGGATTCTGGCACTCACATAAAAAATTGGTGTGACTGAATGAATACTTATAATCCTCGTGATATGAGAGGTGGAGATGAGAGGATCATTACCAACCCATCTCCAAATTCAGAGAGAGACCTTGTCTTGAGAATAAGGCAGAAAATGATAGAGCAGAGTCCAACATCATCTTCTGCCCTTTGCACCTGTAAATGTAGCTCTGTGTCCCTGCAAACACATGTGAGCATGTAATAGACATACACATACACAGACACAAAACAAGCACAGTGACAGCTTCCAGATGTAAGACTCCATTATATTTGATTCCATTTATAGGAACAGAAAGAAGCTTCAGGATGCTTGAGATGAGAGAGGGTAAGAGGTTAACTCTCAACAAGCATAAAAGGTCTTATTAGAGGAGGAAAATATGTGCAATTGACCTGTTGTCGTGGTTGATTATCAAGACTTATGAATTTTTAACTAGGTTGATTGTTGTGATCCATTGGTTGTTAAACTCAGATGGCTGGGCCCCTAGCACTCAGAGTGAATATTGTGATTATGCAGCTATATAACCAGATGAAGCTGCTTACAAGAAGTTATGGACAATAAAATTTGTCTTCAAGTTCCAATATTCTTGATAGAACTTATGAACAGAAATAGGGATTCTCCAAGTTGACACTTCTCATGAGAATGACACCTGTATTCATGTACAGAATAACTTCGAAGTTATTTTTTGTTTGTTTTTTAAATAACCCTTATCTTTCAGCGTACCTCCAAATTAAGCCAAATGTGGTTTCATTTATTTTGAATGAGATTTTAATATTTTAATTCAATCAAGAATTTGCCATGAGCACCATGTTCTTATATTGAATTCCTAGAAAGAGAAAGGGAACACAGGAGCTAGTTTGGAGTTCTTGGAAGAGGTGACCTTTTTTGAGCATGACTTCATAACCAGTAGGTTATATGTATGTATGTATATATATGGAATAATAATAACTATAGAGGAAGAGGTCAAGAATCCAAAAAGGTGTAAATGCGAGGGAGGAATTGGAAGAAGAGAGAAGTTGAAATGATGTAAATACAATAAACTCATATAGGAAATTCTTTTAAAAAGTATTGAAAATGATGTTAATTTTTAAGTATTTATAAGTATTTTTAATTATCTTCATTTTGTTTTCTATTGAATTTTCTTTATTTTGGGGAATTCTTTTTGGCAGTAATATGAAAATCCTTGAAAACTGAAAGACCTGGCAGCACAAGTGTGTAATCCTAGCTACTGAGGCAGGAGGATCACAAATCCTATGCCTGCCTGGGCTGTAGAGCAAGCTCAAGGTAACTCTTGGTGACTTAGTTAAAGCCTGTCTCAAAGTAAAAAGAGGCTGGGAGACAGCTCTTTGGTGGAATGTTTGCCTATCATGTGTGATACCTAGGTTCAGTCCTCTGCAACATACATATGCAGGAATGCATGTACACAGAGGACAACAAGAAAAAAAAACTGAAGAACATGAACTCGAATTGTCTTAGTTAGGGTTTTACTGCTGTGAACAGACACCACGACCAATGCAAGTTTTATAAAAGACATTTAATTGGGGTTGGCTTACAGGCTGTCTTAGTTAGGATTTTACTGCTGTGAACAGACACCATGACCAATGCAAGGTTTATAAAATACAACATTTAATTGGGGTTGGCTTACAGGCTCAGTGGTTCAGTCCATTGTCATCAAGGCAGAAACATGGCAGCATCCAGGCAGGCATGGTACAGGAGGAGCTGAGAGTTCTACATCTTCATCTGAAGGCTGCTAGTGGAAGACTGACTTCCAGGCAGCCAGGGTGAGGCTTTTAAGCCCACACCCACAGTGACACACTACTCCAACAAGGCCACACCTCCTAATAGGGGTCACTCCCTGGGCCAATCATATACAAACCATAACATTCCACTCCCTGGACCTCATAGGCTTTTTCAAACATGAGTCTATGGGGGCCATACTTAAACATAGCATAATACAAAATACATTTAGTCCAACTTCAAAAGTCCCAGTAGTCTATAGCAGTCTCAACAGTGTTAAAAATCCAAAGTTCAAGGTCTCTTCTGAGTTTCATTCAATCACTTAACTGTAATCCTCCAAGCAAGTTGAGAAACCAGCTGGGCAAAGTCCAAACTCTGGATCACTATGTCTGATGACAAAGCAGTCTTCAGATATCCAACTCCTTTTTCATCCTTGTTGACTGCAACTAGGTTCTTTCTCCTGGGCTTGTTCCACTCCCTGTTAGCAGCTATCCTTGGCAGGCATACTGTGACTCTGGCATCTTTAACATCTTGTGTACCCCAAGTCAATTTCAGCTTCACAGCTTCTTGTTCAAATGTCTGAGATCCACACTTGATCTTCTGTGTATCTCTAAAGAGCTGGTGTCACTTCTCCAGCTCTGCCCTCTGTAGCACTCTAAGTTCAGATTGATCCACTCCACTGCCACTACTGTTCTTGGTGGTCATCCCATGGTACTGGCGTCTCCAATATGCTAGGGTCTTCCACTGCAACTATACTTCACCAAAGCCTCTCACAGGCTCTCTTCATGGTACCAAGCCTCAACTCCTTTGCATGACCCCTTCAGTCCTGGGCTGTCAATTTCAACTGAGGGTACACTTTCACCAATGGACTTCTATGGCTTCTCACAGTACCAAGTCTCACCTGTTCTTCATGATGCCTTTGTTCCTTCAAAACCAGTACCACCTGGATGATTCTTACATGTTACCAAGTACAGCTGCAGCATGAGGAACACTTGGCTATCTCTGGAATACAGCTTCTTTGTGCTCTCAGAAAACACTTCCCATATTTCACCTCAGTGATGCTGGTCTTTTCTTAATCACCACTAATTTCTTAGCTCCAGCTAACCAGCATCAATTGTCCCAGTTATCTTCCTCTCCTCTTGAATATAAAGCCAGAGACATGGCTGAAGCTGCTGAGTTCTGCTGCTTGCAGGAGCTGGAACATTGGCCCCCTTGTTCTATTACATTATCACTAGCTTCCTTTTTCCCAGCTCTATCACTGCCTAAGTTGGCTGTACTGAATCTTGCTCCATAGACTGACTTTGATCTCAGAGATCTGCATGCCTGTCTTACCCTGGGCCTCAGAGGCTCCTAAGGTGACCTTGATCCACTCCACTGCCACTGCTGTTCTTGGTGGCCATCCCATGGTACTGGCATCTCCAATATGCTAGGGTCTCCCACTGCAACTATGCTTCACCAAAGCCTCTCATAGGCTATCTTCACGGTACCAAGCCTCAACTCCTTTGCATGACCCCTTCAGTCCTGGACTGTTAATTTCAACTGAGGGTACACTTTCACCAATGGCCTTCCATGGCCTCTCACAGTACCAAGCCTCAGCTGTTTTTCATGATACCTTCATGCCTTCAAAACCAGTACCACCTGGATGATTCTTACATGTTACCAAGTACAGCTGCAGCATGAGGAACACTTGGCTATCTCTGGAATACAGCTTCTTTGTGCTCTCAGAAAACACTTTCCATATTTCACCTCAGTGATGCTGGTCTTTTCTTAATCACCACTAATTTCTTAGCTCCAGCTAGCCAGCATCAATTGTTTCAATAGTCTCCTTATCCTCTTGAATATAAAGCCAGAGAAACATGGCTGAAGCTGCTGAGTTCTGTTGCTTGCAGGAGCTGGAACATTGGCCCCCTTGTTCTATTACATTATCACTAGCTTCCTTTTTCCCAGCTCCTTCACTGCTGAAGTTGGCTGTCCTGAATCTTGCTCCTTAGATTGACTTTGAACTCAAGAGATCTGCATGCCTGTCTCCTAAGCACTGGGTGTGGTCCACCAAGCCTGGATTAAAGTTTTTCTTCACCTAGAATTTGCTCTGTTTTAGGCTGGCCTTGAACTCAGAGATCTGCTTTTCTTTGCCTCCTGGGATTAAAGGCTTGTACTACCATGCCTGGACCTAAAGTTAACTGGGTGAATCTTGCCCCCAAAGTCACCACTCCTTTAATTCAATTTAATATCCTTGAATTCAGCTCCATTTCACTTCCTGGAGTCCCTTTAATACTCAAACTATATATTTTGTACTTTTCCTTTCTCAGCTTGCTATGTTTGTTCAAAATTCTCTTCATCAGACTTAACCAGAGAACAAAGTCTTTGTTGGGCTTTTTTGAGACTTTTTTTGCAGATGCAATTAATATAAATCTCTTTACCTTAGCCCTCAGCACCACTGTCTTCCACATTCCTACTAGTCTGACCCATTAATCCCCACTTAAAGAATTCCGTGACTTTCCAAATCCAAAGTCCCAAAATCCACATTCTTCTGAACAAAAGCATGGTCAGGCCTATCACAGCAATACCCCAGTCCCTGGAACCAACTTCTGTCTTAATTAGGGTTTAACTGCTGTGAACAGACACCATGACCAATGCAAGTTTTATAAAAGACAACATTTGATTGGGGTTGGCTTACAGGCTCAGAGGTTCAGTCCATTGTCATTAAGGCAGAAACATGGTAGCATCCAGGCAGGCATGGTACAGGAGGAGCTGAGAGTTCTACATCTTTATCTGAAGGCTGCTAGTAGAAGACTGACTTCCAGGCAACTAGGGTGAGGGTCTTAAGCCCATGCCCACAGTGACATACGTACTCCAACCTTAGCCCTAGGCAGTCTCTTCAGACAATGGTAAAAAGCAGCAATGTTCTTTGCCAAAACATCACAAAACAGTCTCTCAGCCACATATTAAAGTTTTTCTCCATTGAAACCTCTTGGGCTGTCAGGCCTACACAGTTAAAATGACCCTCAGCACCACTGTCTTCCATATTCCTACTAGTCTGGCCCATTAAGCCCCACTTAAAGAATTCTGTGGCTTTCCAAATCCAAAGTCCCCAAATCCACATTCTTCCAAACAAGAGCACGGTCAGGTCTATCACACAATACCCCAGTCCACTGTCTTCCATATTCCTACTAGTCTGACCCATTAATCCCCACTTAAAGAATTCCGCGACTTTCCAAATCCAAAGTCCCCAAATCCACATTCTTCTGAACAAAAGCATGGTCAGGCCTATCACAACAATACCCCAGTCCCTGGTACCAACTTCTGTCTTAGTTAGGGTTTCACTGCTGTGAACAGACACCATGACTAATGCAAGTTTTATAAAAGACAACATTTAATTGGCTTACAGGCTCAGAGGTTCAGTCCATTGTCATTAAGGCAGAAACATGGCAGCATCCAGACAGGCATGGTACAGGAGGAGCTGAGAGTTCTACATCTTCATCTGAAGGCTGCTAGTAGAAGACTCACTTCCAGGCAACTAGGGTGAGGGTCTTAAGCCCATGCCCACAGTGACATACCTACTCCAACAAGGCCACACCTCCTAATAAGGTCAATTCCTGGGCCGATCATATGCAAAGCATCACACCAATAAAATAAGTTTTATGAAGAGAAATAGAAT
Organism: Apodemus agrarius; assembly: GCA_964023405.1. Lineage (NCBI taxonomy): Eukaryota > Metazoa > Chordata > Mammalia > Rodentia > Muridae > Apodemus > Apodemus agrarius. Next base: position 106,972,166 of record OZ030011.1, on the reverse strand, counting down.
GCCAGAAAATTAGATGGCTTCTCTTCCTTAAAAATGCTGTTGATATGCGACACAGATGAAATCAGAAATAAAAGATCCAATAACAGCAAGCCAGTCTTTAAACACATTTCCTATGGTGGTTAAAAATGGCTCCTCTTCCAATAGATGATCTTGTCTGATGCATTTAATGACACAGAATGCCAAAGTATCTATTCAGTTAAAATTGCAAGGGGGGCATTATAGGTGTTCAAGACAGGGTTTTTCTGTATAGCCCTGGCTGTCCTAAAACTCACTGTGTAAACCAGGCTGGCCTTCAATTCAGAAATCCACCTCCTTCTGTCTTCCAATGCTCAGCAGTGGTGATGCGTGCCTTTAATCTCAGAAGGCAGAGGCAAGTAGATCTCAGGCTGATCTACAGAGGGTGTTCGAGGGCAGCTAGGACTGCACAGAGAAACCATATCTCAAAAACCCAACCCCCCAAAACAAATAAAAATAGGATAGTCAACATTTAGTCTTTTTTTCTTCAGTATTGATTTTGAGTTAATCTGGGTTCTTCAGAGACAAGAACCTCAAATGTAACCTTGAAGAATTTGGGGTGAGATTACCAGCTGACTACAGCAGGTGTTCAGGTGTTGTGTAGAGATGGGTCTTCAGAACATCTCCTCCTTCCTTGACACTATACTTGACAGTTTCAGTTACAATCATAGCAGACAGACTATGGTAGCATACAAAGTACCTGGTGATCTCTGATGCTAAGTCTTTGTCTTTACAGCACATAATCATAATTAACACATCTCAGTAGCTCCCTGTTTCCTGCAGTAAGTTTTGTGAAGTCCCACAGAGGATCCTAGAAGTTCAGGAATACTTAAGAGTTGATTTTCTTTGGTTTGCCAAAAAATATTTCTCACTAGTTTATCCAGGTAGGTCTGATGTATACTCCACAATAAAATCATGTGAAAATATAGCATTCATGATTGTAGCATACCTAATTGGTGCATGTACTATCTGTTTACACATATAGAAAACTATTCACCTAATTTCAATTTTATAGGTGAGAAAACTACCGCAAAGTAATAAAAGAAGGCGGATGAGTTTATGTGCTAGGGACAAGGTATGGGATTGGGAAAATTTGTATTACCAAATCTAGAAGAGCTTTTTTTGATTATTTATTTACTTTACACCCTATTCCCTACTTCCCTTCCCTCTTCTCCCAGTCCTCCTCCCCTCAAAAGGAGAGGCCTCCTGTATATATCAACCATCCTTAGCATATCAAGTTGCAGTAAGACTAGGCACAACTTCATCTGTTGAGGCTAGACAATGCTACCCAGGGGAAAGGGATCCAAAGGCTGGGGAAATACAGTCAGAGATAGACTCAGCTCCTGCTTCACCTCATGCCTTTATGCACCCCCAATATTTAATGTATTTTCTTTCTCAGTGAGATTCAAGCATTCTGCCTTCAGCCCTCTTTGTCACTTAGTTTCTTTGAGTATATAGTTTGTAGTATGGTTATCCTTTATGATTAATAATATCCAATAAGTGAATACATACCGTGTTTGCCTTTCTGGGTCTAGGTCTCCTCACTTAGAATAGTCTTTTCTAGTTCTCTCCACTTGCCTGCAAATTTCACGATGTCATTGTTTTTAATGCCTGAGTAGTATTTCATTGTGTAAATGAGCCACATTGTCTTTATGCATTTTCAGTTAAGGGACATCTAGGTTGTTTCCAGTTTTTGGCTATTATAAATAAGGCTGCCATGGACACAGTTCTTCAAGTGCCCTCTAGGTATGGTAGAACATTTTTTGAGTATATGCCCAGGTAGAAATTCTCAATCTTCTGAGAAACCACCAAATTGATTTCCAAAGTGGATATACAAGTTTGAACTCCCACCAGCAATGGAGGAGTGTTCCCTTTGCTACACATCCTCACCAGCATGTGTTGTTATTTAAGTTTTCGATCTTAGCCATGGTGATGGGTGTAAGATGGAATCTCAGCGTTGTTCTGATTTACATTTCCTTGATGACTAAGGATGTTGAACATTTAAGTGCTTCTCCATAATAGATAATCCTCTGTCAAGAATTCTGGTTAGCTCTGTACCACATTTTTAATTGGGTCATTTGGTATGTTGATATTTTGTTTCTTGAGTTCTTTATATATTTGGATGTCAGTTCTCTGTCACATGTGGAGTTGGTGAAGATGTTTTGTTCTATTGATGATGCCTTTTGCTTTACAGAAGTTTTTCAAATTTCATGAGCTCCCACTGATTAATTGTTGATTTCAGTGCCTGAGTTATTAGTGTTATGTTCAGGAAGCTGTCTTCTGTTCTGATGTGTTAAAGGCTATTTTTCACTTGTTCATCTATCAGATTTACTGTTATGGTTTTATGTTGATGTTTTGATCCATTTGGACTTGAGTTTTGTGTAGGGTGATAAATATGGATTTATTTGTATTCTACACGAAAACATCCAGTTAGAGCTGCCCTATTTGTTGAAGATTCTTTTTCCCCATTGTATAGTCATAACTTCTTTGTCAAAAAATCAAGTGTCCATAGGTGTGTGGGTCTACTTCTGGTTCCTTAGATTTCATTGATCAACCTGTCTGTTTTTATGCCAGTACTATGTGGTTGCTCTGTAGTACAGCTTGAAATGAAGGATGGTGATACCTTCAGAAGTTCTTTTCTTGTGCAGAATTGACTTAGTTATATTGGGTTTCTTGTTTTTTCCATATAGAGTTGTATTATGTTCTTTCAAGATCTGTAAAGAATGATGTTGGCATTTTGCTGGGGATTGCATTGAATCTGTAGACAATATTTGGTAGGATGGCTATTTTCACTCTGTTAATCCTAACAATCCATGAGTACTGGCAATTTTTCCATCTTCTGATATCTTCTTCAATTTCTTTCTTCAGAGACTTGATGTTCTTGTCATACAGATATTTCACTTGCTTGGCTAGAGTTATACTAAGATAGTTTATATTATGTGTGGCTATTGTGAAAGGTGTTGTTTCCCTGATTTCTTTTTCAACCCAACTATCATTTGTAGAAAGGAGGGCTACTGATTTTTTTGAGTTAATTTTGTTTTAAACTACTTTGATGAAGTTGTTTCTTATCTGGAACAGTTCTATGGTAAATTTTCTTTGGTTACATGCATACTATCATATAATCTGCAAATAGTAATACTTTGACTTATTTCTTTCCAATTTTATCCCCTTGATCTCCTTCAGTTGTCTTATTACTTTCACTAGAACTTCTAAGCTAAAACCATCTGGCCCTAGGGATTTTTGGTTAGGCAACTTTTAATGATTGCTTCTATTTCCTTAGGGGCTATAGATCTATTTAGATTGTTTACATAATCTTTATTTAGCTTTGATAATTTGTATCTTCCAAGAAAATTGTTCATTTAATTTAGATTTTCCAATTTTGTGGAGTACATGTTTTTTATGTAAGACCTAATGATTTTTTTTATTTCCTCAGTGTCTGTTGTTATGTGCCCCTTTTCATTTTGATTTTGTCAATTTTCATATTATCACTGCCTTTTGGTTAGTTTGGCTGAGCATTTGTCTATCTTGTTGACTTTTTCAAAGAACCAACACTGTTTTCTTTGTTTTTTCTACTGTTTTCTTTGTTTCTATTTTATTAATTTCAGCCTTGAGTTTATTTCCTGCATTTTATTATTCTTGGTTGTGTTTGCCTCTTTTTGTGCTAGAGTTTTCAGGTGTTCTTTTAAATCAATAGTATGAGATTTTACTAATTTCTCTATGAAGGTACTTACCTTGATGAACTTTCCTCTTATCACTGCTTTAGTTATGTCCCATAAGTTTTGGTATGTTGTGCATTTACTTGATTCCCTTCCTTTTTATTCTGGCATGAAATCATTTCTGTGTTCTCTATACAGGCCCTTCTGGCCTTCAGTCTCTATTGAGAAATCAGGTGTAATTTTAATATGTCTGCCTTTATATGTTACTTGGCCTTTCCTCCTTGCAGCTTTTAATATTCTTTCTTTGTTCTGTACATTTAGTGTTTTAATTATTATGTGGAGGTAAACTTTTCTCTTTTTGTCAAATTTATTTGGTGAACTGTTTGTTTCTTGTACATTTATAAGAATATCTTTCTTCAGGTTGGAGAAATTTTCTTCTATGATTTTGCTGAAAATATTTTCTCAGTCTTTGAGCTGGGAATCTTCTTTCTCTTCTATTTTTATTAGTCTTAGGTTTGTTGGTCCTTTCATAGTGTTCCAAATTTCCTAGATGTTTTATGTCAGAATCTTTTTAGATTTAACATTTTCACTTACAAATGTATCAACTTCTCCCATCATATCTTCAAAATCAGAGATTCTCTCTTTCACCTCTTATATTCTGTTGGTTATGTTTGCATCTGTAGTTTGTGTTCTCTAACATCTTTAGGTTTTCCATCTCCAGGATTCCCTCAGTCTATGTTTTCTTTATTGCTTCTGTTTTGATTTTCAGGTCTTGAACAGTGCTATTCACTTCCTCCGCCCTTTAAATTGTATTTTCCTGTATCTCTTTAAGGAGTTTATCTATTTTCTCTTTTAAAGGCCACTATCATCTTCATAAGATTGGATCTGAAGTCATTCTCTTGTGCTTCAGCTGTGTTAGTGCTTGCTGTAGTAGGAAAGCTGGGCTCTGTTTCTGACATATTTACCCACCTTTTGCTATCTGGTTTTTGTGGTTATTATAGTTTTAGATGTAGTTTTCTGAGTTTTATCTTTGTTGGATGGGTGGGCTTTTTAAAAAAAATTTTCTTTCCCTTGGTTTTTTTTCTCTGTACTATCTTCTGGCTTGAGTAGTGCTGGGTTCTGATGACTAGCAAGTCTTCAGGTCTAGTAGGGTGTCTCCCCTTGGACTTTTGTGGCCTGCATGGCCTCTGGGATTTTGGGTGCAAACCTAGCTTCTGGGACACATTATATAGTTCAAATCTTGAATTCACAAATCACAAATTCACAAATCCAATTGTGACTTTAGATGGGCATTGAAGACTGGGATGGGAATTAGTGATTACTCTTGATTAAAAATGCAGGCTCCATGCAGCTTTGAATGTAGGGTGAACAGTTGACGTGAGAGTTCCCTTCTTCAGTAAACAAAATGGAAAATTTAAAAATTATTGCTTAAAAATGCTAACCAAAACATGCAGGAATTGAAGTAAACAAGTTGGACTTTCACATTGCTTATTATTTTGAAGAATATGATTTTGTCATTAGTGTGATAATAGTGCCTTATTCATAATGTTCCTCTATGCATGATCAGTTGAGTCCCTCTATATACTGGTGTCTTTCTGTGCTCACTGGTAGAAGCAATGAAGCTTTATCCCCCCTCTCCCCTTATTAAGGAAGAAAAAAATATCTGTGAACATAGAAGTAGAGTGATAATGTAGGGTGGAAACTGATGAGTGACAGTTGCTTGATATGGATAACAATCAATTTGAGAAGGAAATGCAGAGGAAGAGGAGGAAGAGGAGGGGAAGGAAGAGGAGGAGGAACCAACTCTAGTTAGGTATGGTCATTTATACCATCACAGAAAGACTGTCATATAATCTGGGCTTTGATCTAGAACTTAGATGAGCAGAATAAAAGGAGAAATACATTTGTGGTGGAGGAAAAAACATTCAAAAACAATAGCTGAGAGGAGGATTTGGTCAGCAGAATACTAAAAATAAAGTTTAGGATTAAGGCTACCTCAAGAATTTGAACACTTCTGAAGGTCACAGTTTGTTTAATGATGATGACATCATGCAATCTAAGGGGGGTGAGGAAGATGGCCCAGGAAATCATCTGAAAGGAAGAGGCCTATTTTGATCTGTTTTGGTAGTTTAGGACAGAGCTTAGAAAAACATCCATCTAGGGTGGTATCAATGGAGACAGGAAAGAGGCTTGTGAGTCAGTGACAAGATCGTACAAAAGAATGTGTCAGAATGACGAAGGTTGGAAGCCTAGGAGATGAGGAAAGTGAGGAAGCTGAGTCAGTTACTGAGGAGAAGACACTTTGTTCTCTGTTCACCAGCCAAGGTAAAGACTGGTGTTTGAAGAAGAAACACCTGAGTGGCAGATGGAGCCGATGTACCCGCACTGCACTGCTGGTATTAAAGAAGTGTGGTCAGCCTGTCTACGTAGAGTCATTTTAGCAATATGACAAACCATATGAGTACCCTGAGTTAAGTGTCCCAAATATGCCCCCTGTTTTAAAATAAATTCCACTTCTACGATAACACTGGACTTTTGCTTTCTGCTCTATGGTAATAGTTACCTCACTTTTCTTACCTGAACATGATATGCTTGGTCCTACCACAGAGTTCCCTCATTTTTTGTTACTTGTTACATTCTTCCTCTAGCCTTTCCTTCTCCTTCTGTCTTTTTCATTATTTAGATGAAATATAACATCTTATATAGGAAACCTTGCTGGACTACTCTTTTAAGGTAACAAAGTCATTCCCTGTGTACCTGTGCCTGCTACATAGCTACTTTCTGTCATATCATATCATTTATTTCTTTTACAGCACCTTGCAGAATATTAAAATGTCCCAGAGCTGAAGAATCACAAAGACTATGGCAGGGGGCAGGGGAAGACTTTGAAATCCTTCTGCTCTTAGTAAGGACGATATATACATGTGATCATTTAGCAATATGAAAGAGAGTGAGGAACATGGTTCAGTCAGAATAAATATAACTCATGGTAGGAGAGAGGTGATAAGTATAGGAAAACTGGAAGAGGTTCTGTAACAAGAGATGTTCATGTTAATATAATCCACAAGGACAAATATTTGGTTGTGTGATTTTCTGGATCTCTGTGTAAATACACACCACAAATATTTAAAGTGCCTGGGAAATTCAGTGTCACCACAATTGGAAGAAAGAAGGTAACTGCTTTGGATAAGGTCATCATAAAAGTCTCCTTAAGGAGGCCACCTTGGAGGTGCAATCAACTTTATGTGATTAATTGATTTTTATATGTGAATCTGTATGTGAGTTGTGTGCCGGTGTGTGTAGAGCTCAAAGGTTAGCCTTGGCTATCTTTCTTCCTTTTTAGTCTTTACCTTATATATTGAGTCAGAGTTTCTCCCTTGAACCCAAAACTCATTGACTCAGCCACTCTTGCCTGCCAGGTTACCCTAAGAATCCCCAGCCCCTGCCTTCTGAAAGCTTGGATTACAGATGGCAGTCCAGTGGATGCTGGGCATCTGAACTTTGACCCTCAAACTTGCACAGCAAACACTTTAGCTACTGAGCCATCTTCTTAGTCTGCAATGCTTATTGTAAAGTGGGAAGTTCTTCTAGGTAATGAGAAAGGAGTACATACTACCCCATAAGCAGGGAAATCTGGAAAATGTTTGGGGAAAGGCAATTGGCCAAGTATGATTAATTGCAATTGTTTTTGATAGGAGATAGGCCAGGATCACGAGACTATAAGTGACAACTTATAGTTCAGGATAGCTTTTGAAATGATTAGGTATTAGGTGCTACACAGTTGGTTTAGTGCCTATATTGATAAGAATTTCTTCTTGGACAAAAAGATTTGTCATGTATTTTGACATATCACTGGTATAAAAACAAGAAGAAAGAAATTTAAATTTAATCAGCAGCTTCTTTTTTAAAAAATTAGTTAATTAATTAACATGCCGAATGTTCCTCCTCCTCCTGGTACTCCTTTGTAGAGTTCCTTCCCCATTCCCCACCTCCTCACCTCTGAAAGGGTAGCCCCCTCCCTCTATATTCCCCTACCCAGTGTATCAAGGCTCTGCAAGATTAGGTGCATCCTCTCTCACTGAGGCCAGATAAGGCAGCTCCAGGCTACATATGTGCCAGGGCCTCAGACCAACCCATGTATGCTTTTTGGTTGGTGACTCAGGCTCTGGGAGCTCCCAGAGGGCCATGTTAGTTAATTCATGCAGTTGGTCTTCCTGTGGGGTTGCCACCTCCTTGAGGGCCTTTAGTCTTTCCCTTAAGTCTTTCATAGGGGTCCCCAGTCTCTCTGCTCAATGTTTGTCTGTGGGTATCTGCGTCTGTGTCAGTCAGCTGCTGGGTAGAGTCTCTCAAGGGTTGCTATGCTAGGCTCCTGTTTGCAGGAACAACATATCATGATTAATAGTATGAGGGTTTGGTGCCTGCCCAAGGGATGGGTCAGCCATTCCTTCCTTCTCTGCTCTATCTTTGTTTTAGACAGGACCAATTTTGTGTTGAAAGTTTTGTAGATAGGTTGCTGTCCCCATTTCTCCACTGGAGGTCTTTTCTGTGTACTGGAGGTGGTCTGTTCATGTTCCATAGCCCAGCTGTCAGGCACTTCAGCTAAGATCACTTGCATTAACTCCTGGGATCCTCCCTCATCCCTGGTCTGTGTGCCTTTCTAAAGAATCTCCTCATCCCCTTCCATGTTTGCTGCATATTTCCATTCATTCTCCTAGCCCTCTGGGCTTCCCTCCAGTCTTTACCCATATCTGATCCTGTCCTCTATTCCCCTCATACTTCCCTTTCCCATCTAGATTCCTCCCTCCCTCTGCTTCCCATGACTATTTTGTTCCCTTTCAAAGTAGAATTCAAGCATCCTCACTTGGGTTTTCCTTCTAACTTCTTTGGGTCAGTGGGATCTGTCATGGGTATTCTGAACGTTTTGGCTAATATCCCCTCATCAGTGAGTATTTACCAGGCAGCTCCTTTTGAGTACAGGGTACATCACTCAGGATGATATTTTCTGGTTCCATCTATTTGCCTGCGAAATTCATGTCCTTGTTTTTAATATTTAAATAGTATTCCATTGTATAAATCACCACATTTTCTGTATCCATTCTTTGGTTGAGGGACATCTGGGTTACTTCCAGTTTTTGGCTATTATGAGTAAAGCTGCTATGAACATAATGGAACATGTGTCCTTGGAGTATGGATATCTTTTGTGTATATACTCAGGAGCTATATAGTTGGGTCTTCAGGTAGAACTAGTCAGCATGTGATGTTGCTTGAGTTTTTGATCTTAGACATTTTAATTGGTATAAGGTAGAGTCTAGGGTCATTTTGATTTCTACTTCCCTGATGACTAAGGACTTTGAATATTTCTTTAAGCACATCTCCTCAGCCATTAGAGATTCCTCTGTTGAGAATTCTCTGTCTAGTTCTGTACCCCATTTCTTTTTTTTTAATTTTTATTTTCTATATTCTATGTTTACATTCCAAAGGCTTTCCCCTTTCCCAGTTCCCACCCACCATAGTTCCCATAGTTCCTCTCCCCCCCAACTGTTCCCCAATCATTCCCCCTCCCCCCTCGGTTTCTTTACTAAACTGGATGCAATCTTTACAGGCCCAGGGTCCTCTCCTTTCTTCTTCTTGGGAATCATTTGACTTGCTATTTGTGTCTTGAGTATTTAGGGCTTCTGGGCTCATTAATATCCACTTATCAGTGATTGCATTTCATGTGCATTCTTTTGTGATTGGGTTAATTCACTCAGGATGATATTTTCCAGGTCTAACCATTTACCTACAAATTGCATGAATTCATTATTTTTAATTGCTGAGTAGTATTCCATTGTATAAATATACCACATTTTCTGTATCCATTCCTCCTTTGAGGGATATTTGGGTTCCTTCCAATTTCTGGCTATTATAAACAAGTCTGCTATAAACATAGTGGAGCATGTGTCCTTATTACATGCAGGGGAATCCTCTGGGTATATGCCCAGGAGTGGTATGCCAGGGTCCTCTGGAAGTAACATGCCCAATTTTCTGAGGAACCGCCAAACTGATTTCCAGAGCGGTTTTACCATTTTGCAATCCCACCAACAGTGGAGGAGTGTTCCTCTTTCTCCACATCCTCGCCAGCACTTGTTGTCTCTTGAGTTTTTAATCTTAGCCATTCTGACTGGTGTGAGGTGGAATCTCAGGGTTGTTTTGATTTGCATTTCCCTGATGACTAATGATGTTGAACATCTTTTAAGGTGTTTCTCGGCCATCTGAATTTCTTCTGGTGAAAATTCTTTGTTTAGCTCTGTGCCCCAGTTTTTGATAGGGCTATTTGGTTCTTTGCGGTCTAACTTCTTGAGTTCTTTGTATATATTGGATATTAGCTCTCTGTCGGATGTGGAGTTGGTGAAGATCTTTTCCCACTTTGTTGGTTGCCGTTTTGTCCTTCTGACAGTGTCCTTTGCTTTGCAGAAACTTTGTAATTTTATGAGGGCCCATTTGTCGATTCTTGAACTTAGTGCGTAAGCTATTGGTGTTCTGTTCAGGAACTTTTCCCCTGTGCCCAAGTCCTCCAGGGTCTTCCCAAGTTTCTTTTCTAATAGTTTGAGTGTGTCTGGTTTTATGTGGAGGTCCTTGATCCACTTGGAGTTGATCTTAGTGCAAAGAGATAAGAGTGGGTCAATTCGCATTCATCTGCATGTTGACCTCCAGTTGAACCAGCACCATTTGTTGAAAAGGCTATCTTTATTCCACCGGATGGTTGTGGCTCCTTTATCAAAGATCAAGTGACCATAAGTCTGTGGGTTAATTTCTGGGTCTTCAATCCTGTTCCATTGATCTGCTTGCCTGTTGCTATACCAATACCATGCAGTTTTTAACACAATTGCTCTGTAGTACTGCTTGAGGTCAGGGATATTGATTCCCCCAGAAGTCCTTTTATTGTTGAGAATAGTTATAGCTATCCTGGGTTTTTTGTTGCTCCAGATGAATTTGAGAATTGCTCTTTCTAGATCTATGAAGAATTGAGTTGGGATTTTGATGGGGATCGCATTGAATCTGTAGATTGCTTTTGGCAAGATGGCCATTTTTACTATATTGATCCTGCCAATCCAGGAGCAAGAAATATTTTTCCATCTTCTGAGTACCCCATTTCTTGATTGGGTTATTTTTTTTTCTTTTCGGAGTCTAACTTCTTGAGTTCTTTGTATATTTTAGATATTAGCCCTTTGTCAGATGAAGGGTTAGTGAAGTTCTTTTCCCAGTCTGTGGGCTGACATTTTGTCCTATTGACAGTGTCTTTTGCCTTACAAAACCTTTTCATTCTCATGAGGTCCCAATTATTAATTCTGGACCTTAATGCCTAAGCCATTGGTGTTTTGTTCAGGAAATTTTCTCCTGTACTAATGCATTCAAGATTGTTTCCACTTTCTGTTCTATTAAAGTCAGTGTGTCAGTTTTTGCAAGGGTCAGTAAAGAACAGGAAGTTTTCAAGGACAGGCTACGTGACCTCTGGTCATTTTTTTCTCATAGTATGTTATGCTTATGCATTATATTTTAAATTAGAAAATGAGATAAATTGAGTAGAGAATAAAAAAGGTCAATGGATATTGAAATATGAAGTATCTGGGTGAGAGCATAAGACTGAAGATAAGATTTGGTTAAAAGGTGGGTGGTATAGGTTAACAAATTAAGAGTGATACAGGAGTGTGTGATTGGTTGAGTAAGAAAGTATATCATCTGTGTGTGATTTTGAAAGATTGGTCTTTTTTACTCTTTTAAATTATGTGTGCTTGTATGTCTGTCTCTATGTGTGAGAATATACATGTGAGTACAGGTGCTAAAGGAGGCCAGAGTTATTGGAAACCCCTAGAGCAAGACTTAGCCAGCATTTGTAAAAACAATGGTTTCTGGCAATGAACCTAGGTAATTTTCAGGAGCAGTACTCACACTTGGCCACTAGGTCATCTCTACAAGCCACTAAATCCCTTTGAGTTTGGTGGGTTTCGGGTTTAGAGTCCTGGTCATCCTTTTACTTTGGTCAGGCCCTTATCTCAGTTCTATGCATTGTTGGGTTAGAATGAGACGTTGAATATATAATATGTTAGATAGTTTGATCGGCAGGATTGAAGATCAGTGCAAACAGACCTCTTCTTCATAATTAAATGCTTGTTAAACAAGAAAATGAAACTAAAAGACTTTGATTAGTCATCAAGACAATGAGATTCAAGATGTACATCTGGTCCTGGGTGGATAAATTTTCTGAATTTCCTGAGAGATTATAAGATAGCTACAACAGGAGGCTTTCTGTTACCAAGAAATAAAGACAAGCTATTGCCCTTCCCTTGACAAACAATTACAATGCTCCTGTCAGTGACGCAAATGGGAAAACAGGAAAACCAGTCTAGTGTAGAAACATTGAGAAACAGCATGAAGCCTACCTAGATGTTTAGAGTGACACCACAGTCCCTTTGTCCATTGTTCACTCTCACTTTATGAGACTGTGTTCCTCTGCCTTGGTCCTGTGAAGTGAGAAGTAAGCTGAACACAGACACTTAGGTCCCTTTGCTTCCCGACTGACTTCAGTGTGCCCGGCTGCTTCCAGCTTCTGCTGTCGTGATAGACTATTCCCCGGAACTCTGAACCAAAATAAACTTTTTCCTACTTAAGTTGTTTTTGTCAGAGTATTTTATCACAGCAACAGAAAATTCACCACGTCAGGTCCATGTGTCTGTTGCTCATGCTCACTGTGGTGGGTGCCTTATATTATTTTGTCATAAACTCTGCCAGTGACAATGCTGCTTTTTATGTGACTTATTCTAATGCCTTGACAGTGATCAGAAGGACAATAGAGCTACGTGGAATTCAGAACAATATCCCAGTGACAAGTTCTCTCGCACTAATGCTAAGCTCCTATCTTCCCTCTGCTTTCACTTAGTAATGTATAGGCTGTTCTTCCCCACCGAAGCTCTGTGAACGAAATGCAGTTGGTCTCATCCCACAAAGCCAGAATTGGCGTGCTATATATCCATCCTGGTGTCTGAATGTCTTTACATGCTTTATCTGAGTAAAGACTAAATTCCATCTGGAGTTTATAAAACATCTTTTACTTGTCATTTTCAAACAGATTTTCCCCCCTGCATGTGTCTGCTAGATGGTTTAAATTCTGTAAGGAGGCATCCAATAGTGTGAAGGAATTCCAGGGAGTTATATAGATTTTATCCTGTGCTAAAGAGTTTGTTATGATTATTAATGTTACCAAAGGGACTTTCCATAATAAAAAATGATACAACTTTCATGATACCTCATCTCTCACTATTACTAATAGAATAAATGCAAAATTCTTGATGTGAAAATTATGTCTGTTGTTCCTGAGATCAGGATTCTGCTTTCTCTCTAAGTTTTTAACTTGTCTGAAAACTCTCCTCACAGTGACATTACTTACCTACTGAGTCATAAGGCTGTTGAACTTAGTTTCTGTGACTCAATGCTCTCCATTTTTTTGTTTTTTGTTTTAATAAAAAAAGCTCTTCTCCCCTTCACCAATTACTATCCCTGATGCACCCTTAAAAATACACACGATGTACATTCCTATCTCTGTTCTTGTTATCTCTGGAGCCACTTTCCCTCTATTGTTGCTCTGTGTTTCTTTTATGGTCTGCTGAAGTGGTACCTATTCCTTAACCCTTCCCTGATGTTTTTACTGGAATTGTGGTATTTTTTCTTGGTATTCTCCAGTCAATATGGGTTTTTTGTTATAGTTTAACATGTGCATTTCCTTTTGAATTAAAATTTATGGAAAAAAAAAGCTAGTAATTCATACCACTCAATATATACTTACTATACTTTCTCGGACAATATATAGAACTCTCAGTTTTTAGCCTCACACAAGCAGCATCAATAGTTCTCCCAGTAGTTCTTGTAAACAGGACTACTATTGGTAGGACTAAATTCTGGTTATTGGGACACAAGTAGAATTTTCATATGAATTAAAGATGGTTCTTTCTTTTCATCTCTGGCCAATGACATATGGCTTGTTCTCTTCAGAACATGACTTGAGTTGTGGTTGCACTCTGTGTAAAAGACAGGAAAAGAAAAGATTCGAGGTGCCTGATTGCTTTAGAACTAGCTGACTAATTCCAGTTTATTCTGAGTTCCGCTAGTATTTCCTTTTGTCTGGAAGAAATTGCTGTGTACTTTAGGTCATGGGCTCTATCATTCAGTCAATTTTATTCTAACTGATATAACTGCAGGTTCTTTTTCTACCAATACCTACACCCCCTCTCCTTACAGTGGCTTGAGCTACTTTTTTTTAAGGGAAGCTTCTTTTTATTGGATATATTCTATATTTACAATTCATTTCCCTTTTTCTGGTTCCCGACCCCCAACGGTTCCACATGCCCCTTTCCCTCCCCCTGCTCCCTCATCCACCCCTTCCCACTTCCCTGTTCTTGTATTCCCCTACACTGATGCTTTGATCCTTTCCAGCACCAGTGTCCACTCCTTTCTTCTTGTCAGACATCATTTGGTATGTAAATTGTGTCTTTGGTGTTCCAAGATTCTAGGCTAATATCCACTTATCAGTGAGTGCATACCATGGGTATTCTTTTGAGACTGGGTTACCTCACTTAGTATGAAGTTCTCCAGCTCCATCCATTTCTCTAAGAATTTCATGAATTCATTGTTTCTAATGGCTGAATAGTATTCCATTGTGTATATATACCACATTTTTGTATCCATTCCTCCGTTGAGGGACATCTGGGTTCTTTCCAGCTTCTGGCTATTATATATAAGGCTGCTATGAACATAGTGGAGCATGTATCCTTATTGCATGCTGGGGAATCTTCTGGGTATATTCCCAGGAGTGGTATGGCTGGGTCTTCCAGAAGTATCATGTCCAGTTTTCTGAGGAACTGCCATACTGATTTCCAGAGTGGTTGTACCAGCTTGCATTCCCACCAGCAGTGGAGGAGTGTTCCTCTTTCTCCACATCCTCGCCAACACCTGATGTCTTCTGAGTTTTTAATCTTAGCCATTCTGACTGGTGTGAGGTGAAATCTCAGGGTTGTTTTGATTTGCATTTCTCTAATGACTAATGATGTTGAACATTTTTTAAGCTGTTTCTCAGCCATCCGAATTTCTTCAGGTGAAAAGTCTTTGTTTAGCTCTGTACCTCATTTTTGGATAGGGTTATTTGGTTTTCTGGGGTCTAACTTCTTGAGTTCTTTGTATACATTGGATATTGGCCCTCTGATGGATGTGGGGTTGGTGAAGATCTTTTCCCAATTTGTTGGTTGCCGATTTGTCCTTTTGACAGTGTCTTTTGCCTTACAGAAACTTTGTAATTTTATGAGGTCCCATTTGTCTATTCTTTTTTTTATTAGATATATTCTATATTTACAATTCATTTCCCCCTTTCTGGTTCCCCACCCCCAAGGGTCCCACATGCCCTTTTCCCTCCCCCTGCTCCCTCATCCACCCCCTCCCACCCCACTGTTCTTGTACTCCCCCACAATGATGCTTTGGTCCGTTCTAGCTCCAGTGTCCACTCCTTTCTTCTTGTCAGACCTTACTTGGTATGTGATTTATGTCTTTGGTGTTCCAAGATTCTAGGCTAATATCCACTTATCAGTGACTGCATACCATGGGTATTCTTTTGAGACTGGGTAACCTCACTTAGTATGACGTTCTCCAGCTCCATCCATTTCACTAAGAATTTCATGAATTCATTGTTTCTAATTGCTGAATATACTCCATTGTGTATATATACCACATTTTTTTGTATCCATTCTTCTGTTGAGGGACATCTGGGTTCTTTCCAGCTTCTGGCTATTATATATAAGGCTGCTATGAACATAGTGGAGCATGTATCCTTATTGCATGCTGGGGAATCTTCTGGGTATATTCCCAGGAGTGGTATGGCTGGGTCCTCCGGAAGTATCATGTCCAGTTTTCTGAGGAACCGCCATACTGATTTCCAAAGTGGTTATACCAGTTTGCATTCCCACCAGCAGTGGAGGAGTGTTCCTCTTTCTCCACATCCTCGCCAACACCTGATGTCTTCTGAGTTTTTAATCTTAGCCTTTCTGACTGGTGTGAGGTGAAATCTCAGGGTTGTTTTGATTTGCATTTCCCTAATGACTAATGATGTTGAACATTTTTTAAGGTGTTTCTCAGCCATCCGAATTTCTTCAGGTGAAAAGTCTTTGTTAACTCTGTATCCCATTTTTGGATAGGGTTATTTGGCTTTCTGGGGTCTAACCTCTTGAGTTCTTTGTATACATTGGATATTAGCCCTCTGTCAGATGTGGGGTTGGTGAAGATCTTTTCCCAATTTGTTGGTTGCCGATTTATCCTTTTGACAGTGTCTTTTGCCTTACAGAAACTTTGTAATTTTATGAGGTCCCATTTGTTTATTCTTGCTCTTAGAGCATAAGCAATTGGTGTTCTGTTCAGGAATTTCCCCCCTGAGCCAAACTCCTCAAGGGTCTTCCCCAGTTTCTTTTCTATTAGTTTTAGTGTGTCTGGTTTTATGTGGAGGTCCTTGATCCACTTGGAGTTGAGCTTAGTGCAAGGAGATAAGAGTGGATCAATTCTCATTCTTCTGCATGTAGATGCTCTTACAATGCAAACACAAAAAATCACTTAAAGAACTCCAGGAGAATATGGACCAACAGACAGAAGCCAAGAAAGAGAAAATGAGAAAATCCCTTAAAGAAATGCAGGAGAACTTGAACCAACAGGCAGAAGTCATGAAAGAGGAAACACAAAAATCTCTTAAAGAAATGCAAGAAAACACAAACAAACAAATGAGGGAACTGAGCAAAACCATCCAAGATCTGAACACAGAGGTAGAAACAACTAAGAAATCACAAAAGGAGGCAACTTTGGAGATAGAAAACCTTGGGAAGAAATCAGGGGTCATAGATTCAAAAATAAACAACAGAATATAAGAGACAGAGGTAAGAATCTCAGATGCTGAAGATACCATAGTAACCATTGACTCCACAGTCAAAGAAAATACAAAATGCAAAAGGCTTGTAATCCAAAACATCCAGGAAATCCAGGACACAATGAGAAGACCAAACCTACGGATTATAGGGATAGATGAGAGTGAAGATCTACAACTTAAAGAGCCAGCAAATATCTTCAACAAAATTGTGGCTTGAGCTACTTAGGAGACGTGCTGAGTTAACTTTATGCTTTATAGCTCACCAAACATGTTAAATGATTAGCACCTCTGTGATTTTAGACAGGTGTGTACATAGGTGTATACATATATGTGTGTGCCCATGTGGCATTGTGTTGCAGTTTCCTCCCAGATTGAAACAATACATTTTACAAGAAAGCTCCTTTAGACAGAAGGTAAACAACTCAAAATAGCGTCAGGAAGTCCCTGAAACTGACCAGATTCACTAGGCTCCTCCATCTCATGAGTAAACAAAGACAGCTGAGAGCCACTTTCAGACAAACCAAGGGGCAAAGAAGAATCTCAGAAGTGCTAAGTTCAAAGAAGACTATGGGTACTCACTTCGGCAGCACATATACCAAAGAAGACTATGGGACCAGATCTGCTGTCTGGAAAAATCAGAAACCACCTGAGATAGAGGCTTAGAACAACTGAGCTAAGGACACTGTCCAACCTGTGAAGCTGTGTGCAGGCTGTGCACTGTTCTCTAGCTTCCTAGCATTTGTGAACTATTACCCATGGTGGGGTCGGCTTAGGTGATGCAGCTGTCTTTGAGTTATTTCTGATAGTGTAAATAAACCCTCACAATATCCCTGTAAATAACCCCAATAAAATTCATTGGTTCATCAAGTTAGAGTTTGGTGGTATCTGTACTTTGGTATCCCCAGGAAAATTCTTGTCATGAAGCATGTAGGATATATGAGCCATGCATGTATATACATGTTGGATGCTATTACTCAGGATGACTCCACCTTATAGGGTTTTCTTCTGTTTGCTTTGAGATCGGGAGCTGGGCTCACCTGTTTGGCAAAGTTGGGTAGCCAGTAGGCCTTGGAGAGTGCCTGTCTTTGCTTCCAAAGCACTGAAATTGTAAGCAACTGCCATCCTGCCTATGCATATTACATATGTTCCAGGGATTGAATGCAGGTTCTTATGCTTAAATTGCAAGAACATTACCAGTTAAATATCTTCCATTCCAGAAACTCATTCCTTTATTTAACAAACACATGACTTTATATTAGACACTACGTTGGGTAGGGAAAATTTGACATGCTTCCTGTTCTGATATCACACAAAATCTCATGGAGGGACAGATTCTGTCAATAAGTGTAGGCAAATGATTTCAATATTAGTTGGCTATTGTTTTTCCATTAATAAGACTTACCTTGATTCCATCACTTCATATTGTATTAGTGTTTCTTACAAGGAAAGGTGCCACTGGATTTATGGCCCAACCAGATTACCTAGGATGGTGCATCTTTGTCTCAAGATCTTTAAATCTATAAAGTGCTTTTCCTCCTCCATATAAGGTGACTTTATAAATTCCTGGAATATGTAACATATCATTTGGCCTGCCCATAACAAGAACCTACAATATTTCAGGAATCCAAATAGCCATCATACATTTGTCTGCAAGCTTGGTTTGCGGTGACTTTTCCTCTAATCTGGCATTGAGGTTTCTGGATGGCAGCCATGAAGTCTAACCTTGCTTTCATAATCTTCTATGGGGGGATGCCTATGGGAGGAAGGACATGTCCTTCATGGAGATTTCTTTATCTAGAAGATGGCTTAGTGCCTATGTGTGAGGTCTAAGACCAGGTGTGCCTTTCAAGGAAACTTACTTATACTAGGAGAGACTTATAAGTTTTGCCTGACCTATGTCCAGTTTATATAGCCACCCTGGAGGAGAACTCTGATTGGAGGAGTAATTGGCTTCAGTGTTCAAGATTCTGAGGCATTAGCACAGCAGAACTCATGAAACAACAGAAACTGTGACTCCCAGATACAAGAGAATCACGAGATGCTCATGAGGGCCGGTGAGGTGTCCAGAGGCTGCAACATTTGCACCCAGTTGATGGGAACTGAGGGGCACTAGGGGAGTGAGAATATACATATGAAGTACTGCATGTTTAAGATTATGAGAATAATAAAATAAATACTAAATAATATATTTTTCTGTCCCTATTTACCTAATAATTTTATGTGTAAATCTCAAATATTTATACTAATTTTTTTAAAGTAAGTAAATGATAAAAGGGTCTATGGGATTCATTCTGGAACCATTTGTAATGGTATTATTTAAAATTGGCTAATTTTAAAGAAGAATACATGCATGGGAAAACCCACTTAAAGGCCTTTAATATTGATCATTGTCATTATTATTTCTTTCTCGATTTTTGTGGACAGTTGCTGAAAAGTTTATGTCCTCAGTGGGATGAGGAACAAGCTTGTTACCTCAGATAAGCAAACACAAGGGGAAGGCATGCTTTAACTAGACCAAAGGTGATGTGGTGTTCTTGGGTTTTAAACAACTTATATTAGGTGTGAACAGAAGAGCAATGTTAAAGAAATCTATGACAAACCCTAATACTAAATCCATACTATCCAGATTTTACAGTTTTCAAAATGTTGACTCTTGATTTTTTATTTTATTTAAAATATTTTTTTAAGTTAAGAATTTCAGACACTATATTCTGAACATATTCACCTCCACTCCCTTACCTTCTCTCAGAGCTACCCTTCCTTTCTTGCCAGCCAGCTTGATGAGCTTAATGCTCACTATACTGGGTTTTAATTTACATTGGGGACTGAGCTATGGAGACAATAATTGTGTTGGAGGTAATGACATAATTAATTGTCCTTTAGTTATTGATTTGTTCCAGACATTCCACTTTTGATTTCAGACAGGAATTAAAAAAGTACATGATTATTTGTGTTTCCAAAGGAACAATGAATGGAGATAATCACCATTGTGGTTTTCCTTGCATTTCGAGAGAACAAGATGTCGTTCCGTTCCTGTGGTTTTTCAGTGTCTGTTCTCTTCACTATTTAAGCCAGACTGAAAAACATCTGTTTTGATGCTTTAATGCTTTAATTTGTCTCATTATTATTTCTTACTGCCAGCAAATAACTATTTACTTCACATTATATCCACCCAAGCAGGCAGTTGCTTTTAGATGTGGGACATTTTTCATTTCCCAGCCCCTAATAAAGATTGACATTTTGGCAAATACACAGGTTTTGAGTAAGGCAGGCCTCATGTATATTTTAATCCCAGGCCAAGTACTTTGTATAACTTGGCTAATAATTTCTACCTGGTAGGGCTGTCATGAGAATGAAGTGAGACCAATGACATAAAAGGACCCTGCCCACAACTCCTGCTTTGTCATTCAGATCCCTTCATTTCTCTCTCCCTCAGTGATGGGTAACACTCTTAGATTGGCTTTGCCCCTGGAGAGAATATCTCTTTTTCTCTACAGAAATGAGACCTTGACCAATTTTCACTAAAACTCATGAATCAACTTAATATAATCACCATCATTATTTTCATTTATGTGTGGTCCTGGGAATCAAACCTAGGGCTTTGTGTATGCTACGTAAGTGCTCTACCACTGAGCTGAATCCTGAGTCCTGGAAATGAATTCTTTGTTTCCTTCCTTCCTTCCTTCCTTCCTTCCTTCCTTCCTTCCTTCCTTCCTCCCTCCCTCCCTCCCTCCCTCCCTCCCTCCCTTCCTTCGTTCCTTCCTTCTTTAATTGTGTGTGTGTGCATGAGCATGTTTGTGTTCAAGACAAGTGCTCTTGCAATAGAGGGCATCCACTCCCCTGGAGAAGGCATGTGAGAAGCCTATCATGGGTCCTGGGAAACAAAATTGAGACTTCACTGTTCCTTACCACTGACTTGTCATTGTTCTAGCCCAGAAAATGCAATTCTTTAAGAAACATTTTTTATTAAATGTCAAGAAGAATTAATTTTTATAGGTTCTCAAAAAACCCTACCAGCTCTTTTCAAAAATACAAATAATATTTTCTGACTCCTAAGGATGGTAAAGATTGATGAAACCTTCCTCCCAGTGTTAATCCTACAGGTAAAAGTATCTAGGAAAATGACTATTTCATTAAGTTCACAAAATTATTTCCTTAGAAAAATCTGTCTCTTGGAAAATTGCACATATTTCCATGAACACAATACATGGTGCTGCTTATTATTTCAGAGAAAGATCAGAATGGGTGGAAACTAATTAAGGAAAAGTCTTTCAAATCATAAACACCCGCACATACCCAACAAGTATACAAAAGAAAGAAAATGAAAGCACAGTACCTAATTAAAACACATACTATCTAATTATGCCCTTAACAGTACATAATTAAAACATGCATACATTTAGTAGGCTATTTTTTCAGAGTGTAATGTGTTTGCAATGGTAAGTAAATAAAAAACTTTCTTAATTTGCATTCTTTTACCCTAGAAACTTCACCAAGACTGGAAAGTCTTTTGTAACATGCAGTTCAATAGGATTTCAAAGCTGTAGCCTTTTTTCTGCAAAGGCACCTGAAAGCTCGGACTCCCTCTACATTTGGTTATACATGCTTAGAGTGGCTGGGCTTTTTGGCTCTATGCTGCAAGGTGAATGTCACTGATTTAATGATGCCACTGACTCTTACAGGCTTCCTTGCTAAGTTTGGACTTCTGCATGCGGCCAGTGAACATTTACTTAGGTGTCCCAGAATGTCTCAGGAGGGGGCTGGTGTCCAGGTGAGCACCTCTGAAGGCTCCAGGGTTCCTCTACTGTGGGGATGGGGTGTGCAGTCACATACAGATCTGGCTTATCAACCTGCTTCATCCAAAACATTTGAGCTGCCAGCTGTTTGATTTCCTGTGCTTCCTTGGAAGGCTTTGTTTGAAGAAAGATTTTAAGCTCTACAGAGAGAGTAGAGGTTAAAGTGTTAAACTGTTTTAAGCACAAGACTTTGACCTTTGATATAATCATTTTCCAGCAGGCTAGGAAATTGTAAGAATTGTAGACTGACAGTCCATATGTGTTCCAATGAGATGAATAGTTATGAATATTTTAGCCAATATTCATAATAATTTCAGATAAAATCAATCTCCAGAACAGATTGGTACACATTTGCTTAAAAGCGGGCATTCTGTCATTAAGGCAATATACTACTATTACACAGAGAACATTCACAGTTCTCAATACTTGAATATATTTTGAGTACCAATACTTGGTTATAGCTCATTGGTTTAGAATAGTCTGTATACCATCTTACTGTTTGTGACACTGAATTACTAGAGAGAACAGACTGATGGCCTGGCCTGGTGTTTACATCTTGAGGTTATCTGTTTGCTTACTGTGGCATTTTTTAATTTTTTCCTTACCCTCTACATTTGCTGTAAACTGTAGCCTAACTCTAAAGGCCTATTTAGACTTAGTCATTCCTGCCAGAAGGCCTCTATAGCACTTCGATGGATAAAATAACCATTCTCAGTTGCCCATCTCTCATGCTTATAGGGAGGTAATGATGGGGTCTCTTTATGGAAAGGTGAATGTTTCTTTGTGCAGTTGGCTGTAGATGTGATGGTGGAAAAAGCATCACGTGATCAGCTGGTCCCATCAGCCTTTCCTCAGATGGGTTTTACCATCCACCAAAAACCCTTTTCTGAAGTAGTTTTAAAAATCTACATTAGAGAACTATCAGCTTGTCTATACTTTTTATAGATTCACCTGCTGGAAAAAGTTTCAATGCTCAATTGATAGGAAATTATGGTTCATTTTAAAAAGCTAGGCAAGTGCTTCATACTTTTAACTACTAATTTTCTTTTTTTATTATTTTTTATTCTATATATTCTTTATTTACATTTCAAATTATTTCCGCTTTCCTGGATCCCCCCTCCCCGAAAGTCCCATAAGACCTCTTCCCTCCCCCTGTTCCCAAATCCACCCCTTCCCAATTCCTGTCCTGGTATTCCCCTACACTGCTGCACTGAGCCTTTCTAGGACCAGGGGCCACTCCTTCCTTCTTCTTGGGCTTTATTTGATATGTGAATTGTGTCTTGGGTATTCTAAGCTTCTAGGCTAATATCTACTTATCAGTGAGTACATACCATGAGTGTTCTTTTGTAATTGGGTTATCTCACTTAGGATGATGTTCTCCAATTCCATCCATTTGTCTAAGAATGTCGCTTCTATCTCCAACCCACTGAAAAGAGCGACGACACACCGTTCTTCTCAAAGTGGTTTATTCAGGATCCTTACAGCATGAATGCAGGAAAAAAGGTGGTGGTCCCTTCTGCCCCCAAGCACAGTCCTTTTATCTCCTCTAGCTCTACCCCATCAGTCCACTTTACGTAGTCTCTGTGGATAAGTCCACGTAACATGGCCTGATACTGCATCATCAGGTGCGCCTGCGCAGTTCATCTGGAAAGGTGTGGCAAACTCGGGAGCAGGAGGTAATCAGGTGTTAGTCATGAGACTTAGTCGGAGTCCCAGCCGCCATCTTGGGGCCGCCACACCTGCCCTCCACATCTCCCCCTTCTTTATTTAATAGAGAGCAGAGGTCAGACAACCATTGATAGAAAGCAGTTTAGGCACCAGGATAAAGGGGCAGCGCCTGTCTAGGAAATTGTCCATTTCATCCAGATTTTCCAGTTGTGTTGAGTATAGGCTTTTGTAGTAGGATCTGATAAATTTTTGAATTTCCTCATTTCTATTGTTATTTCTCCCTTTTCATTTCTAATTTTGTTAATTTGGATACGATCTATGTGTCCTCTGGTTAGTGTGGCTAAAGATTCATCTATCTTGTTAATTTCCTCAAAGAAAATCAACTGGTTTTGTTGATTTTTTTGTATAGTTCTTTTTGTTTCAACTTGGTTGATTTCAGCCCTGAATTTGATGACTTCCTGCCTTCTACTCCTTTTGGGTGTATTAGCTTCTTTCAGTTCTAAAGCTTTCAGGTGTGCTGTTAAGCTGCTAGTGTATGCTCTCTCCAGCTTCTTTTTGTAGGCACAGAGCTATGATTTTTCCTCTTAGCACTGCTTTTATTGTGTCCCATAAATTTGGGTATGTTGTGCCTTCATTTTCATTAAATTCTAAAAAGGTTTTGATTTCTTTCCTTATTTCTTTCTTGACCAAGGTATCATTGAGTATAGCATTGTTCAGCTTCCATGTGTATGTGGGCTTTCTGTTGTTTTTGTTGCTATTGAAGACCACCCTTACTCCATAGTGATCTGATAGGAGGCATGGTATTAGTTGGACTGTCTTATATCTGTTGAGGTCTGTTTTGTGGGCAATTATATGGTCAATTTTGGAGTAGGTACCATGAGGTCCTGAGAAGGTCCTAATTTAGGATGAAATGTTCTATAGATATCTATTAAATTCATTTGGTCCAAAACTTCTACTAGTTTCATTGTGTCTCTGTTTAATTTTTGTTTCCCTGATCTGTCCTTTGAGTAGAGTGGAGTGTTGAAGTCATCCACAATTATTGTGTTGGGTGTAATGTGTACTTTAAGCTTTAGTAAAGTTTCCTTTATGAATGAGGGTGCCCTTGTATTTGGGGCACAGATGTTCAAAATTGAGAGTTCTTCCTGGTAGATTTTTCCTTTGATGTGTATAAAGTGTCCTTCTGTGACTTTTTTGATGACTTTTGGTTGAAAGTCTATTTTATTGGATATTAGAATGGCTATTCAAGCTTGTTTCCTGGGACCATTTGCTTGGAAAACTGTTTTCCAGCCATTTACTCTGAGGTAGTGTTTGTCTTTGACACTGAGATGTGTTTCCTGTATGCAGCAAAATGTTGGGTCTTGTTTATGTATCCAATCTGTTAATCTATGTCTTTTTATTAGGGTCTTGAGTCCATTGATGTTAAGAGATATTAAGGAATAGTGATTGTTGCTTCCTGCTATTTCTGATGTAATTTTTATGTTTGTGTGGTTATCTACTCTTGGGTTTGTTGAAAGAAGATTACTTTCTTGCTTTTTCTAGTGTGTAGTTTCCCTCCTTTTGTTGGTGTTTTCCATTCATTTTCCTTTGAAGGGCTGGGTTTGTGGAAAGATACTGTGTAGATTTGTTTTTGTCTTGAAATACCTTGGTTTCTCCATCTGTGGTAATTGAGAGATTTGCTGGAGATAGCAGTCTGGGTTGGCATTTGTGTTCCCTTAGGGTCTGTATGACTTCTGCCTAGGTTCTTCTGACCTTCATAGTCTCTGGTGAGAAATCTGGTGTAATTCTTATTGGTCTACCTTTATATGTTACTTGACCTTTTCCCCTTACTGCTTTTAATATTCTTTCTTTGTTTAGTACATTTGGTGTTTTAATTATTATGTAATGGGAGGAATTTCTTTTCTGGTCAAATCTATTTGGAGTTTTGTAGGCTTCTTGTATATTCATGGGCATCTCTTTTTTTAGGTTAGGGAAATTTTCTTCTAAAATTTTGTTGAAGACATTTTACTGGCCCTTTAATTTGGTAATCTTCACTCTATTCTATACCTATAATCCTTAGGTTTGGTCTTCTCATTTTGTCCTGGATTTTCTGGATGTTTTGGGTCAGGAGCTTTTTGCCTTTTTTAAAAATTTCTTTGACTGTTGTATCAGTGCTTTCTAAGGTATCTTCTGCATCTGAGATTTTTTTCTTCTATTTCTTGTATTCTGTTGTTGATGCTTAGATCCATGGCCCCTGACTTCTTTTTTTTTTTTGGTGTGTTTTTTTTTTATTTTATTTTCTATATTCCAAAGGCTTTCCCCTTTCCCAGTTCCCACCCACCATAGTTCCCATAGTTCCTCTCCCCCCCATCTGTTCCCCAATAATTCCCCCTCCCCCCTCGGTTTCTTTACTAAACTGGATGCAATCTTTACAGGCCCAGGGTCCTCTCCTTTCTTCTTCTTGGGAATCATTTGACTTGCTATTTGTGTCTTGAGTATTTAGGGCTTCTGGGCTCATTAATATCCACTTATCAGTGATTGCATTTCATGTGCATTCTTTTGTGATTGGGTTAATTCACTCAGGATGATATTTTCCAGGTCTAACCATTTACCTACAAATTGCATGAATTCATTATTTTTAATTGCTGAGTAGTATTCCATTGTATAAATATACCACATTTTCTGTATCCATTCCTCCTTTGAGGGATATTTGGGCTGCTTCCAATTTCTGGCTATTATAAACAAGGCTGCTATAAACATAGTGGAGCATGTGTCCTTATTGCATGCAGGGGAATCCTCTGGGTATATGCCCAGGAGTGGTATGCCAGGGTCCTCTGGAAGTAACATGCCCAATTTTCTGAGGAACCGCCAAACTGATTTCCAGAGCGGTTTTACCATTTTGCAATCCCACCAACAGTGGAGGAGTGTTCCTCTTTCTCCACATCCTCGCCAGCACTTGTTGTCTCTTGAGTTTTTAATCTTAGCCATTCTGACTGGTGTGAGGTGGAATCTCAGGGTTGTTTTGATTTGCATTTCCCTGATGACTAATGATGTTGAACATCTTTTAAGGTGTTTCTCGGCCATCCGAATTTCTTCTGGTGAAAATTCTTTGTTTAGGTCTGTGCTCCATTTTTTGATAGGGTTATTTGTTTCTTTGCGGTCTAACTTCTTGAGTTCTTTGTATATATTGGATATTAGCCCTCTGTCGGATGTGGAGTTGGTGAAGATCTTTTCCCACTTTGTTGGTTGCCGTTTTGTCCTTCTGACAGTGTTCTTTGCTTTGCAGAAACTTTGTAATTTTATGAGGTCCCATTTGTCGATTCTTGATCTTAGAGCATAAGCTATTGGTGTTCTGTTCAGGAACTTTTCCCCTGTGCCCAAGTCCTCCAGGGTCTTCCCAAGTTTCTTTTCTAATAGTTTGAGTGTGTCTGGTTTTATGTGGAGGTCCTTGATCCACTTGGAGTTGATCTTAGTGCAAAGAGATAAGATTGGATCAATTCGCATTCTTCTGCATGTTGACTTCCAGTTGAACCAGCACCATTTGTTAAAAAGGCTATCTTTATTCCACCGGATGGTTGTGGCTCCTTTATCAAAGATCAAGTGACCATAAGTCTGTGGGTTAACCTCTGGGTCTTCAATCCTGTTCCATTGATCAGGAGTTACGCCAAGATATTTTATGTTGTTTGTGGCTATTGTGAAGGGTGTTATTTCCCTAATTTCTTTCTCTGCCTGCTTGTCCTTTGAGTACAAGAAGGCCACTGACTTGCTTGAGTTAATTTTATAACCTGCCACTTTGCTGAAGTTGTTTATCAGCTGTAGAAGTTCTCTGGTGGAGTTTTT
Organism: Apodemus agrarius; assembly: GCA_964023405.1. Classification (NCBI taxonomy): domain Eukaryota; kingdom Metazoa; phylum Chordata; class Mammalia; order Rodentia; family Muridae; genus Apodemus; species Apodemus agrarius. The sequence goes on along the minus strand of OZ030011.1, from coordinate 106,945,284 downwards.
TGGGTCGCTTAGGTAAACTATCATATCGTCTGCAAATAATGATAGTTTCACTTCTTCCTTTCCAATTTGTATCCCTTTGACTTCCTTATGTTGTCTAATTGCTCTTGCTAGAACTTCAAGTACTATATTGAAAAGATATGGAGAGAGAGGGCAGCCTTGTCTAGTCCCTGATTTTAGTGGGAATGCTTCAAGTTTCTCTCCATTTATTTTGATGTTGGCTACTGGTTTGCTGTAGATTGCTTTTACTATGTTTAGGTATGGGCCTTGAATTCCTGCTCTTTCCAAGACTTTTAGCATGAAAGGATGCTGAATTTTGTCGAATGCTTTTTCAGCATCTAATGAGATGACCATGTGGTTTTTTTCTTTCAGTTTGTTTATGTAGTGGATTACATTGATGGATTTCCGTATATTGAACCATCCCTGCATCCCTGGGATGAAGCCTACTTGATCATGGTGGATGATCGTTTTGATGTGCTCTTGGATTCGGTTAGCAAGAATTTTATTTAGTATTTTTGCATCTATATTCATAAGAGAAATTGGCCTGTAGTTCTCTTTCTTTGTTGGATCTTTTTGTGGTTTAGGTATTAGCGTAATTGTGGCTTCGAAGAATGAGTTGGGCAGTGTCCCTTCTGTCTCTATTTTGTGGAATAGTTTGGAGAGTATTGGTGTTACGTCTTCTTTGAAGGTCTGGTAGAATTCTGCACTAAAACCATCTGGTCCCGTACTTTTTTTGGTTTGGAGGCTTTCTATAACCCCTTCTATTTCTTTAGGGGTTATGGGACTATTTAGCTGATCTACTTGATGCTGATTTAATTTTGGTATTTGATATCTGTCTAGGAAATTGTCCATTTCCTCCAGGTTCTCCAGTTGTTTTGAGTATAGACCTTTGTAGTAGGATCTGATGATGTTTTGAATTTCCTCAGTTTCTGTTGTTATGTCTCCCTTTTCATTTCTAATTTTGTTAATTTGTATACTGTCTCTGTGTCCTTTGGTTAGTCTGGCTAAGGGTTTATCTATCTTGTTGATTTTCTCAAAGAACCAGCTCCTGGTCTTGTTGATTCTTTGTATGGTTCCCTTTGTTTCTATTTGATTGATTTCAGCCCTGAGTTTGATGATTTCTTGTCTTCTACTCCTCCTGGGTGAATTAACTTGTTTTTCTTCCAGGGCTTTAAGGTGTGCCATTAAGCTGCTAGTATATGCTCTCTCCAGTTTCTTTTTGGATGCACTTAGAGCTATGAGTTTTCCTCTTAGCACTGCTTTCATTGTGTCCCATAGATTTGGGTAGGTTGTACCTTCATTTTCATTGAATTCTAAAAAGTCTTTGATTTCTTTTTTTATTTCTTCCTTGACCAAGGTGTCATTGAGTAGAGTATTGTTCAGTTTCCATGTGTATGTGGGCTTTCTGTTGTTTTTGTTGTTATTGAAGACCACTCTTACTCCATGGTGATCTGATAGAAGGCATGGGATTAGCTCGATCTTCTTGTATTTGTTGACATCTGTCTTGTGACCAATTATATGGTCTATTTTGGAGAAGGTCCCATGTGGAGCTGAGAAAAAGGTATATTCTTTAGCTTTAGGATGAAATGTCCTATATATATCTGTTAAATCCAATTGGTCCAGAGTTTCAATTAGTTTCACTGTGTCCCTGTTTAGTTTCTGCTTTCCTGATCGGTCCATTGAGGAGAGTGGAGTGTTGAAGTCACCCACAATTATTGTGTTAGGTGTAATGTGTGCTTTAAGCTTTAGTAAGGTTTCTTTTACGAATGAGGCTGCCCTTGCATTTGGAGCATAGATGTTCAGTATTGAGAGCTCTTCTTGGTGGATTTTTCCTTTGGCCAGCAAGAAGTGACCTTCTGAGTCTCTCTTGATGATTTTAGGCTGGAAGTCAATTTTATCTGATATTAGAATGGCTACTCCAGCTTGTTTCCTGAGACCATTTGCTTGTAAAATTGTCTTCCAGCCTTTTACTCTAAGGCAGTGTTTGTCTTTGACACTGAGATGTGTTTCCTGTATGCAGCAAAATGTAGGGTCCTGTTTCCGTATCCAGTCTGTTAATCTATGTCTTTTTATTGGGGAATTGAGTCCATTGATGTTAAGAGATATTAAGGAATAGTAATTATTTCCTCCAGACATTTTTGAAATTATATTTATTTATTTCATTTATTTTTTATATTCGAGAGGTTACCTTCTTTTGGGTTTGATGAGAGGAGGTTTCTATCTTGCTTCTTCCTGGGTGTAGTTTCCGTCCTTGTCTTGGTGTTTTCCCCCTATTATCCTTTGTAGGGCTGGATTTGTGGAAAGATATCGTGCAAATTTGGTTTTGTCATGGAATACCTTGATGTCTCCATCTATGGTGATTGAGAGCTTTGCTGGGTAAAGTAGTTTTGGCTGAAGTTTGTGTTCTCTTAGAGTTTGCATGATATCTGCCCAGGATCTTCTAGCTTTCATGGTCTCAGGTGAGAAGTCTGGTGTTATTCTGATAGGTCTTCCTTTATAAGTTACTTGGCCTTTTTCTCTTGCTGCCTTTAATATTCTTTCTTTGTTTAGTACATTTGGAGTTTTGATTATTATGTGACGGGATGTATTTCTGTTCTGATCCAGTCTGTTTGGGGTTCTGTATGCTTCTTGTATATTCATGGGCATCTCTCTCTTTAGGTTGGGGAAGTTTTCTTCCATAATTTTGTAGAAGATATTTGCTGGCCCTTTAACTTGTACATCTTCATTCTCGTCTATACCTATAATCCTTAGGTTTGGTCTTCTCATTGTGTCCTGGATTTCCTGGATGTTTTGGGTTACAGCCTTTTTGCATTTAGTATTTTCTTTGACTGTTGAATCAATGGTTCCTATGTTATCTTCGGCTTCTGATATTCTGTCTTCTATCTCTTGTATTCTATTGTTGATATTTGCATCTATGGCTCCTGATTTCTTCCCAAGGTTTTCTATCTCCAATGTTGTCTCCCTCTGCGATTTCTTAGTTGTTTCTACTTCTGTTTTTAGTGCCTGGATGGATGTGCTCAGATCTTTCGCTTGCTTGATTGTGTTTTCATGTATTTCTTTAATAGATTTTTGTGTTTCCTCTTTCATAGCTTCTACTTGTTGGCCCACGTTCTTCTGTATTTCTTTAAGTGATTTTTGTCTTTCCTCCTTATTGTCTTCTTCTTTTTGATCCATCTTCTCCTGCATTTCTTGAAGTGATTTTTGTATTTGCCTTGTAAAGGCTTCTAACTTTTGATCCATTTTCTCTTCTATTTCTTTACGAGATTTTTCTATGTGTTCAGCTACCAGCATCCTGACCAGTGATTTTATATCCAAGTCTTCTTTTTCTGGTGTTTTGGGGTATCCAGGGCTTCCTGTTGTTGGCAAACTGGGTTCAGATGCTGTCTTGTTGTCTTGATTTCTGTTAGTGACATTCCTTCGTTTACCTTTTGCCATCTGGTTATTTCTGGTGTTAGTTGACCTTGTTGTCACTGGCTGGTGTTTGAATCTCCTATGAGGCTGGGCTTACCTGTTGTTTCTCTACTGGTGGTTATGCGTGATTGCTGCTCAATGGGATCACGAGCTGGCTGCCACCCACTGACTTTGTGCACGGCCTGAGGTCTCCGGGAAGTGTGGGGGAGTGCAGCAGAGCCTCGGCAGGTGCTGCTGGGCCTGCCTAGTAGCGAGAGCCTAGCAGATCCCCCCACGTGGTAGCCCCTGATGGAATCTGTCTACCTGTCCCTTTCCAGCTGTGTTCTGGTTGCAGTATGGAGGCCTGCCGCTATCGCTGGTCCGGGCTCCTGGGGAGCTGGGTGGTGCCGGCTGCCTCGTTGCACTGCCTAAGCTCGCAGGGACGTGCTGCAGAGCCTAGGCGCCTGGGCCCGCCTGTGGGCGAGAGCTTAGCAGCTCTCCCTGCTCTAGCCCCAGGCGGAGTCTCTATCTGCACCTTTCCAGCTGTGTCCTGGTTGCAATATGGAGGCCTGCCGCTATAGCTGGTCCTCACTCTTCTTAATAAACAAGAATTGTTGCTTATCCTGGTTCCGTGGGCAGGGTCTGAGCACCTGGCAAGCTGGCTAGGTCTGGCTGACCTGCTACCAGCTGGATGGGAAGCTGCAGACAAGATGGCGCTGCCTGCAGGGGGTTTGGGGTCTGGCCTGCGAGCGCAGAGCTCAGGCACGGCCGCTGTACTCCAAACCGCTAGGCTGTGCGCAGTTCCTGCCCCAGACCTGAGTCCCCGGAGGTCTTAAACTCGGCCTGTCTCTGGTACCTGGTTCCGCTGGCAGGGTCTCAGCACCTGGCAGGCTGGCTACGTATGGCTGACCTGCTACCGGCCGGATGGGATGCTGCAGACAAGATGGCGCTGCCTGCAGGGGGTTCGGGGGTCTGGCCTGCGAGCGCAGAGCTCAGGCACGGCCGCTGTACTCCAAACCGCTAGGCTGTGCGCAGTTCCTGCCCCAGACCTGAGTCCCCGGAGGTCTTAAACTCGGGCTGTCTCTGGTACCTGGTTCCGCCGGCAGGGTCTCAGCACCTGGCAGGTTGGCTAGGTCTGGCTGACCTCCTGACTTCTTTCCTAGGTTTTCTATGTCTCAAGTTGTTTCCCTTTGTGATTTCAGTATTGATTCTACCAGGCATCCGAGATGGCTTTGTTTAATTACTTCACCTGTTTTGGTTTTCCCTTAGTTCTTCAAGGGCTTCTCTCTGTTTACTTGTGTTCTCCTGTATTTCTTTAAGGGAGTTATTTATGTTCTTCTTGAAGCCCTTCATCAGCATCATGAGCTGTGATTTTAAATCCAAATCTTGCTTTCCTGGTGTGTTGGGGGTATCCAGGACTTGTTGTTGGGGGAGAATTGCGTTCGGATGGTGTCATATTGCCTTGATTACAATTAGTAATGTTCCTACATTTGCCTTTTGCCATCTGGTTATCTCTGGTGTTAGTTGGTCCTGCTATCAGTGGCTGGTGCTTGCCCCTCCTGTGTGCCTGCAGGCCTATCTCAGCAACCTAGGTGACCTGCTTTCCCCTGGCACAAATTACTGTGGTGCTGCTGAGTTCCTGGGTGCAGGTGGAGTCCTGGTGAAGTGTGTCCCAAGAGATCCTCTACTCTGGTGATCGCTGCTTACCAATCTGTTACACAGTCACAGGAGCAAAAATGGCGGCCGAGACCCACTCTCTTGTTGTATTTGGGTATGTAGCTCTGTGGCCCCGATCAACTCTGGATGCTGGCTGTCTTCTCTGCGCAGCTGGGTTTATAGCTGGCTTCCTGAGCCAGTTGGACATGGTGTGCTGTGGCAGAGGATGTTCCCGGTCTGGAAGCAGAAATTGGAAGGCTTCAGCCAAAGGCCCCTGGACAGGATCCTCTGATCTGCAGGGCCAGTCTCACCTGTGCAGGCTGCCTCCTTCTTGCTGGCTGCTGGGTCAACTACTAATTTTCAAAGTTAGAGGCATTGCTGCTTCCCATGGCAGCCAGTGGCTTTGCCCTGCTCTTCTCCCTTCCTTCCATATTTCTTTTCTCACCTCACCTACCTCTCCCCTCCCATTTCTTCTTTCCTATTTTCTCATTCACATTTTGCATAATTGCTTAATGTGCTGGAATATTCATGCTCAGTTTTGAAAATGCAGTTTTTCTTAGAATGATACTAAACAGAAAATAAAGAAGACACAATGAGATAGGCAGTCAATGGAAGACAGAAAGCTTATGGGCTGGGGAAGTTGGTCTGTGATCATAAATTAAAGAAGGTTTAATAAGAAATGGCAGCTCTTCAGAAGTTGGAGAGACAAATTATGAAGTTATTACTTATCGCCCAAATTGCTTCCTGATGAAATCCAGTTCCTTTCAATCTTTGCTAGTATTCTGTGAGGAAACTCACAAATTGCTTCAAAATGTATATAAAGTACAAACCATTGAAAAGATCTAAGATAGTTCTGAGGAAGGAAGTTGGAAGAATCTTGAAGAAGGAGTTGGGCATTGCATTCAAGGGGATATGAAGAGTTATTACAAAACTGCACTAACAATGCTCATGCTTTATTGAAACAACCAACCAACCAACCAAACCAACCAACCAACCAACCAACCAACCAACCAACCAACCAACCAACCAAGGCTGTTGGGCCAGTTGTACAAAGCAGTGTGAGAAAGATTCACAGGAATACTTTACTGATAGCATAAGAGTAGTGCAGAGCTGTGAGGGGAAAGAACATTCTTCTTCATTTAATTAGTTGGTAAACATTTTATTTTGTTTGCAGTGGAGGAAAAAGAATCTTTGCCTTTATCTCACACATCACAGTCAGAGGTCAATTGCAGTAGGGATCCAAATCAGAAGCTATAATAGAGCCAGAAAATAATGGGAAAGTTTCTTATTAGAGACAGGATTTAATGCTGCAGTCAAATCTCGATGCTTCTGAGGCATTTTACACTTGGAAAAGCAGAACACAAAGACAAGAAGCCACAGTTTGCCCAATCAGCAGCTCCACACCCCAAACACAGTGATTTTTTTAAACAACCGAGAGAGAAAACTTGTCAAAAACAATAGCCGGAGAAAACGCAAATCCAAAGGATGATGGAGTGCTTGCCTAGGATTCAAGAGGCTCTGGGTTCAGTGCCCAGCATTACAAGTACAAAACAATGAAAACCTCCAACCCTATGAATCTGAGAGTACAGCTTACTGGCAGAATATATGCACAATGTGAGCTCATCCCAGGCTTCCATCCTCAAAAGCACAAAACAAAACAAAAGTGTTTCCTGAAGGCTATTATTTATTATCTATTTTCTTAGCTACACTTACTCAGATGAGGTAGATTTCTTTTTATATTTTTGTAAGAGCTTTATCAAAATTAAAGCTTTCTGTAGCTATGAAGAACAGAAATCGTATGATTATGTGTTATTTTATGTCCCTATAATGAACTACATTGATTGTCAACCTTGCATTTCTGGAATAAACTGAAAATGTTTTGTGTCGGCTACACCCAGCTTTGATATCAATGCTTGGAATTTAAACTCAGGTTCTCTTGCCCACTGCACCATCCCTCATTCCCTGATGGTTGCTATTGTTGTTGTTGTTGTTGTTTTGAAGCTGACTTTGCACTTCTCGTTAAAACTTAATCATGTTTCAACGACTGTGCTATGTATTTCTGGATTTAGCACATTTGTAAGGGTGTTTCTATACTACATTCATGATCTTGGTCTAGTTTTCATTTCTTGTGATATCTTTTATTTCAGTGCTAGCAAATTAATACACCTTCTTCCTTTTTGTTAGGGAATAACTCATGTGGGATTGTTATTTTTTGTTTCTCAAATATTTGATAGAATTTACTCAAGCCAGATGGACCTGACTTTTTTTTAGATAATCTTAAAGCTATGAAGTGAATTTATTTATCAGAAGAACATTCAGGCTAGATAGTCTATTGATTTTGGCCAAACACGTATGTGACTCATGTCACAGAAAAGAAAAAGTTGAAAAAATAATGACCCCAAAAGTCTACAAGCTGAATCAAGAATCTCAGAAATTATCAAGTAGGATAAACTCTTAGAAAACTATATTTAAATGGCTTTATATGTTAAGAATAATGAAAACAGTTTGAAACAGCTGTGAAAATGACATCACATACTAAGAGGGTGATTTGAAGAGCTGTGGACTGCTCATCAGAAACCATGGAAACAAGTGGAAAATATCCTTAAAAGTCATAAATGGGAAAACTATCAACAGAATTGTAGGATGCTATATCAGTGAGAGTATTTTTAAGAGTAACAGTGAATTTAAAATATTGTCAGATGATAAAATATTCTCAAATGCAATTTGCATGTGCAGCTGTAATTGATGGAGCTAGTTCAGGCCCATCTCATGTTGGACTTTCTTTGACTGGGTATCTGTGAATCTCTCAAAACAGTGCTGTGTTCCCAGTTGAACCTTTCACTGCCTAATAGGGTACCACCTGTAAGGAGATTTTTATTTTTTAATTAATTAACTTATAGACATTGTGTCACTGACTCTGGCCTTTTTATGTGGGTGTAGGAAATCAAACTCAGATGGGAAGGCTTGCTTCCTGCTGAGTCATCTGAGTAATCAGAATTTGCCAACCCCAACCCGGGTCTAGGTGCTAAGAAGGTCTGGAGCTATTTGCTTGGTAAAATATTTTCCCAGAGATCTCATATTTTAATTAGATTTTCTAATGGTACTAGCTCCCAGAAAGGCTTAGATTCACTGTTCACTATCAAAGCAACTATGTAGATTTATTGGAATAATAATGTTTTCTTTTTCATATAAAAATGTTTACCTAAATTTTATTTAGCTTTTGCCTTTCCCCCCCTAAGGCTTTCGTTTTAATCTATTTCCAATATTTAATTAATAAATTAAGATAAAATGCATTCATGGACACAACCTGTCCTGATTTTTTTCTCCCTCAACTCTTTTCTTAGTTGTTTCAGTTAGCTTTAATTGTCAACTTAGCACACCTGAGAAGAGTGGGCCTAAGCTGCAGACATATGTATCTCCATAAAATTGACTGCTGATTGCTAATTGCTATGGGAGATCCCAGCCCCATGTGGGCTGTGCTATCCCTGGGCAAGTGGTCTTGGCCTGCGTAGAAAGGTTGGTTGAGGAGATGACAGCGAGTAAGTAGTGTTCTGTGAGGTTTCTGCTTTACTTTCTGTCTTCAGGTTCCTGGCTTGAGTTTCTGCCTTGGTTTCCATACTTTTGTGTTTGGTTATGGTATTCTTATCTATATGAATAAGTTCAGATTTTAAAAAAAATATGTATATGCCTAGAATGATAAGATGCTATTTCCTTTACTCATTCTGGAGTTTTGAGTCAGAGTTTTAAAGGGGTTTTTGCTACACTCAAGTTATAAGAGAAATCTAGCATTGGCTAGTTTTACTTCTCACAGTTAAATGTTCATCTGTTTGGAGCCTGTCCCACTATAAATAAAGTAAACTCCCAACACATTTTTTAAAATTTTTAATTTTAATTTTTAATTTTTCATATTTTGCTCATTTGGAAAACTCATTAGTTTTGAAGGCCAAAGCCTTTTATTTGTAGTGTCTTTGATGAATGTTTAATACTTGGTGCTAAATATGTGATAATTGGAAGGTATTTGGATAGTTTTCAGGTCCTAAAGTTAATGCTTGATGTATACTATTTGAATCTAAGGTCCGTGTCTATTATAATCAGAGAAATAGATACTTCTCTCAGATGAATGTTCATCCAAAGGAATTAGTATTTAATACTGCAAATTCATCTTTGGTGCAAATAAGCCCTCTTTGAGGAAGAACTTTTGTTTGACATATTAAATATTTTTGTGAGTAATCATAATGCCCTCTTTTGATATTGTGATTATCTCTTCATGAGTCAAGTAGGTAATAAGTAGACCATATTTTAATTGTGACATTTCACAACAAGAAATATGAACATCTACTTATTAGCAAACATTATTTTTACTTTTAGGAAAAACTTTTATTTTTTTGGAGATTGGGGTCTCTGTTAGCTAGGCTTTTTTTTTCCAACTTGACACAGGCTAGAGTCATCTGAAAGGAGAAAACCTTAATTAAGACAATTCCTCCATAAGATCCATCTGTAGGGCATTTTTTTAACTAGTGATTGATGGGTAAGGGCTCCATCCATTGTGGGTGGGTGTATTAGTCTGGGTTCTCTAGAGTCACAGATCGTATGGGCAGTCTCTATGTAGTTAGGGAATTTGTCGATGACTTACAGTCTGTAGTCCAACTCCCCAACAGTAGTCAGCAGCAGCTGTGGATGGAAGTCCAAGGATCTTGCAGTTGCTCAGTCCCACGAAGCAAGCCGGCAAGGAAGAAGCAGTCTTCCTTCTTTCAATGTCCTTATATATGTCTCCAGTAGAAGGTGTAGCCCAGATTAAAGGTGTACACCTTTAATCCCAGATGAACTTGAAGTCTGGGATTAAAGGTGTATGTCTCCACACCTTTAATCCCAGATGACCTTGACTGGAATCCATGCTTCAAGATCTCCATGCTAAGTCCAGGTCTGAAACTTATGTCTCTGAGCCTCCAAATTAGGATCATAGGTGAGCCTTCCAATTCTAGATTGTAGTTCATTCCACATATAGTCAAGTTGACAACCAGGAATAGCCACTACAGTGGGGCTATCCCTGTGCTGGGTGGTTCTAGGTTCTATAAGAAAGTAGGCTGCACAAGCCATGGGGAGCAAGTCAATCAGCAGTACCTTAGCATGGCCTCTGTACCAGCTCTTGTCACCAGGTTCCTGCCATGCTTGAGTTCTTGTCCTGGCATCCTTCAGTGATGGACTACAGTGTGAAAATGTAAGCCAAATAAGCCCTTTTCCTTCAGTTGCTTTTGGTCATGGTGTTTCATTACAAGAATAGAAACCCTAACTAGGACAGAGTCTCACTGTATCTCAGGCTGGGGTGTAATTCACTGGGTACTCAAATGTTTGATTCTCCTGCATCTGCTTCCTGACTGCTGGAATGAAAATTTTTAGTAAAGACTAGGTATCCGGTTTTGTAAGCAGTGATGAAGAATAGCTATCATGTCTATTTCTTAGATTAGGAATCATTGCTTGGTTTTCCTGTATTGTTTCGCATATTTTTCCATATACTAATTTTACTCATTTATGTAGCCTCCTTTGCAGAATCCCAAGAGAACCCACAGGCTTAGGAGAAAACATGAGCCCATTTCCAGTTCACAGGATATGGTAGAGTGTTCCACAAACAAACAAACAAACAAACAAACAAACAAACAACTCTGTAGTTGGGTGAGATTCAAAGAAACAACCTGAACTATCCATTGTGTTGGAGGCTACTTAAATTTAAGACTACTTAAAGGGTCCAACTTGGCTGGACCAGGATCAAGAGTTCCTGGATCTGCATAGGAGTCATAAGAAACTGATAAGGAAACCTGAGAGATGAGGATTTTTTTTTGACAAACAAAAGTACATTATGCATGAAAATAGGGAATAAAATCTCAGTGCTGGAACTTATTGATAAAAGATAACCAAGAGAACATTTTGTTGTTTTCAAAGAGAGAAGATAATGTATAGGAAAAAGTCATCAAGGAGAGAAAGGAAACCATGGGAGCTTTGGGAGTTCTTTTTTCCCTTCTTATAATATTTTTATTGATTTTTAAATTTTGGTTCTACATCATTAACCTTGATCACACTTTCCAGTCCTTTCACATCTACCCCAATCCTGTGACCTTTCCCCACAAAAAGGAAAAGGACAAGCCCAATTTGTGTTGTCTGTATATTCACTGGAGCATGGCCAATCTCCCAGTGGCCAGCCTCTTAATGTAAATGGAGTCCTGCCCAACGCATGCCCACATCAGAAGCCATTGCTTCTGTGGAGAACTATGCTTCAATGGTCCTTAGCACAACTTTAAAGAGTTCTCCTGAACTCTTACTGTTTCTTTTAGGGGGTAGGTTGGAGATGGGGGTCAGGGTTGTCACATAGGCATTCTATATACCTTCTTTTCAACTCTGAGCTTGCAGTCATTAACACCATGGCAAAAGTAGTTTCTTTGCCCTTTATCATCAGTGGGAACATGGATCATGGACTTCCACATGATCTCTAGCATAACCAGACCTAGGAGATTTGACTATTTGCCAAAGGTTCCTTGGAGACTGAAGATGGGAAGGTGAGGGGAGGCTTGATAGTAAATGAAGTTTGGAGGAAAAGTGTAGACAGAAAGGTAGAGAGAGCTCATTACTGAGGAAGGAGATCTGAGTGGTCCAAAGGCTGGATGGTGATGCTGCTCAGCCAACATGTCCCATCAGTAAAGGCTATCTGATGACTTTAGAAAAACTGGGACTGGAGTCTCATGGCTTGCCTTGAAAATTATTTGTTTCCTCAAACTTTCCCAAGACACAGGTGAATAGGATAGAAGAAATAATTTAGATGTAATTGATGAAGTCTGAATGAGAAATCCCTCCCCCTACTAGTTAACATGGGTTCCCATCACTTTAAGTAAACTCGGGAGTTTATGGCTCCCTTTGTCATCTCAGATGTCACTATTAGTGTATTTCCATAGTGAGGTGCAAAATGAAGCAGTTCCTTGTGTGCCTTAGGCAAGGGCTTGCCACACATTAAGGTCAGGTTCCATTTTGTTAAGATCTTATTTTCTTGCACTGGCCTTGCCCCTCTCTAATTCCAGGTAGTTTTGTTTTATGTCTTTCCTTAATTGGGAAACTCAGCTGGGCTTGCAGCTATTAAGTGACAGCTGGTCATTCAGGGTCATTAGCCGTCACTGGTGATTGGCGTATGAACTGTTAAGCAGGGCCATCAGCCTCATCTTTTCCAACTTGGCTGGACCAGGACCAAGAGTTCCTGGATCTGCATAGGAGTCATAAGAAACTGATAAGGAAACCTGAGAGATGAGGATTTTTTTGACAAACAAAAGTACATTATGCATGAAAATAGGGAGTAAAATCTGACAGCCTTTGAGAAAATAAGCTTCCTGTAGCTTCCTGAATCACAGTGTCTCTGATTGTGTACTTAACAAAAGTTAATTGACTTTCTTAACTAGGAAATGAGATTCATATTCATCTCTTTCAGAGATGTTCACACATGAATGCAAGTTGCTTTTTATTATTTAGCTTTCAGAAACAAGTCTAATATTTTAATGGGGAATGGTTATTCATCTATGACTATGCTTTCTTGTAGCTTAGATTATATGAGTTAGGCAAGGCTGAGTTTTTAAAATATGAGTTGGTATGAGATCAATAGTTTCCTAATCTGCTGTCAATCTCATCTCTGTGTAATAAATCCATCTCACTCATAGTCATTTGTAGAAGCTGTGAAAGCCTGGGGTGGATGTTAGCTTACTCTGAAATAGATGCACTCTTTAACCATTTTACTCCTTTTAATCATGCTTTTCCATTCTCAACATACTTAATTTCAATGTTTATTTAGTTCTATATCTTGAAGTTTTGACTTCAAGGTGTTTTGACTCTGATGTGCTATGCTGATGGCTTTTTGTTTTTGCCCAGTGATTGGACTCTCTCTTTGACAGTGTGGGTATTTATTGTTTTGTTTGCACACATTCATTTTGCTGTGAGAGACAGGTCCATTACTCACCCCACTATGCCTGATTTATTGAACTCTACTGCCTTGTCTCATCTGCACATAGCACAGAGGCCAGAGCCCTGTATGCAGGTGCCATTTTTATAGCAACTGATTGGCAATGATACATGTGTTAAATTACAGAAGGAGTTTGATAAGGCTTAGAAGGCCTTCTGAAATAATACATCTTCCTTTCCTATTCCTAATAGCTCTCATGTTGTTTTAAATCAATAAAACTTCATCTTTAAAAATGGTCCTAGTCAAGGGGAGAATATGCCAATTTAAAATTACTGCTAGGATTAATCCCTCAATATAAGTAAGTTTTTTATGTAATTCTGGCTTTTAACAAATTAATGATAATATAAAATGGCTCTGTCCATAGAACCACCCACAAGAAAGACTAAGAATACCAATATTTTACATGGGAAAATAACCTCAATTATTTAGCAGTACAAAGATAACAGGAACTAAACCACCAACCAAAGAATACACATGGAGGGTCCCATGGATCCAGCTGCATATGTAGTAGAGGATGGCCTTGTTGGAGGACATCAATGGGTGGAGAGGCCCTTGGTCCTGTGAGGGCCCAGTGGCCCAGTGTAGGGGAATGCCAGGGTGGGAGGCAGGAGTGGGTGGGTGAACACTTTCATAGAAACAGGGGAAGGGAGGATGGGATGGGGAGTTTCTGGGGGGGAAACTGAGAAAGGGGCTAATATTTGAAATGTAAATAAGTAAAATAATAAAAAAAAGATAACAAGAGTCATCTGTCATATTACCATCATATTTCTACACACAGCAAATTTCCTTTGCTTTCTTGCTGCTTGGTATAGCCTGGCTTCACAGAACTGGATTCACTCAGGAGCATGTTGAACTAGCATGGCCAATCAGCTCCCTTTGTCCCTGAAACATAATCTGCCCAAGTAATTCACATGTGAATTAATGAGGCACTGCTCCAGACAGTATAGTTTTTAACACTTCCTTTTGTGAACTTTTGATTAACAAGTGTGCATGATTTCCCGCTAATAGGAACCCCACATGACATGGAAACTGTATCGAGGCATATTTTCCTAGAGGAGCTCAACAGATGATCAATACTTTCTAGACAAAACATTTGTTTACTTCATGTTTTTGATAAGGTCTGAGAACTATGAGTATTTGATTTTCAATTTGTTTAGAATCCAAAATTTCCTCAGAGATTGGAGAGGCTTATTTGGGGCATGAAATATTTACAGCTAAGGGAAGGCTGGCTTATGCCTGAAAAAAGGTTATTTGTTGCTGAGAAGCATTTTAATGATAAGACTGAAGACACTTCTTACCACCAAATTAGAACTTATTACATATTGATGTGTGAGTAATTGGGAAAGGAAAAACACAAGTGAAAGATATATTTATGGAAAAATTTTATGTGGAGAGGAACATACATATAAAAATGGTATTTTACCTTCAAAAATGTTATGATAAAATTTATTCAATCCCCTTTGAAAAAAGGAGTAAAAAATCAACCAAAAATTATGAAAGAGGGAGAGAATCTAGCTTCCTGCACCTCTCCTGCCAACCTTTCTGTTTAGGATTTATTCTCCAATACAAGCAAAGGTGAAGTAAAGTTGATTGAAAGATCTGGAATGCAAGGTGGTGGTCCAAAGGCTCATAGCCTGCAGTGAGCACTGTAGGCTGGACCAGTGCTTGAGGACAGCCAAAGATTTAAATTGAAGCCATTGTTAACAGTTAACTTATCTCACCTCTGTGCCTTATTCTGGATTTCCCTATAATCCTTAGATGCTATGACATTATTTGAATATTTATTGAATGCTTCCAGCAACATCTGTCTCCTCTTGCTTTGACAAGAATTTAAGTTCTGTAGAAGCAGTATTTTTTCCCTGTTTTACTTCTATGTTCCAGTGCAAAAAGGTATATCTGATGTATGGTTTGGAATAAATGATTATTAGAATATGTATGATGAAGAACTGAGAAAAACACTTTCTTAGATTTTAGACTTTATTAATTTATAAAATAAGAGGCAAAATAGTGGCTAAATGCCAAGGAAAGAACTTGAAGTTTTTCTTGCAGGCAATGAGTGTCTGGAAAACAAAATCTGCCACTGGCTGTGAGTTTAAGCATACATATATGTTCATAGTCATTAAATTACATTTTTAAATATTACTATAATGACTATTGTTCTTTGAAGTCCTGGATCATATGGGCATTTACTTTGAAATATATCAGGGACATTACTTTTATCATGTTATGTTGTGAGAGTAGTGTGAAATAAAATCAAAGGTAGGGAAGCTTTGGCTTTATTTTCCAGGAGCATAGGCATCATTCATGTAGAGATGCTACATAGTCTGAATGAACAAATACTTAAATAAGGCCATACGACTAAGGCCTGAAACAAGAGGATGCAATATACTGACCAAGGCTGCCTGGTATTTATTCATCAGTCAATTCAAGTAAGAGATTACTGAAGTGTTGTAATAGGACTCCTGCCCTGCAGAACACGTTCTTTCTTTCCAGTGAAAAGCTATCTCCTGTGTATTCACTCAGAAGGCTTTTAGTTTTACAATGAGAAAAGTAGCCATCAAGGGAATACAAATACAGTGAGAAAATGTGAAGGATTATATTGTTTGCCTTTAATGCACAATCGCTTCTTCCCCACTAGGAAAGCTGCTGATTGCTCTCTCGTCCTCTTTTAATTTAATTGGGTCTTTTTTTTAAATGAATTTTTTTATTGGATATATTCTATATTTACATTTCACTTCCCTTTTTCTGGTTCCCCACCCCCCAAGGGTCCCACATGCCCTTTTCCCTCCACCTGCTCCCTCATCCACGCCTTCCCACTTCCCTGTTCTGGTATTCCCCTACACTGATGCTTTGATCCTTTCCAGCACCAGTATCCACTCCTTTCTTCTTGTCAGACATCATTTGGCATGTGAATTGTGTATTTGGTGTCCCGAAATTCTAGGCTAATATCCACTTATCAGTGAGTGCATACCATGGGTATTCTTTTGAGACTGAGTTACCTCACTTAGTATGATGTTCTCCAGCTCCATCCATTTCTCTAAGAATTTAAGGAGCTGAAAACATCCAGTGGAAAAAAGATAGCCTTTTCAACAAATGGTGCTGGCTCAACATGCAGAAGAATGAGAATTGATCCACTCTTATCTCCTTGCACTAAGCTCAACTCCAAGTGGATCAAGGACCTCCACATAAAACCAGATACACTAAAACTAATAGAAAAGAAACTGGGGAAGACCCTTGAGGACATTGGTTCAGGGTGAAAATTCCTGAACAGAACACCAATTGCTTATGCTCTAAGATCAAGAATAGACAAATGGGACCTCATAAAATTACAAAGTTTCTGTAAGGCAAAAGACACTGTCAAAAGGACAAATAGGCAACCAACAAATTGGGAAAAGATCTTCACTAACCCCACATCTGACAGAGGGCTAATATCCAATATATACAAAGAACTCAAGAAATTAGACCCCAGAAAACCAAATAACCCTATCCAAAAATGGGGTACAGAGCTAAACAAAGACTTTTCACCTGAAGAAATTTGGATGGCTGAGAAGCACCTTAAAAATTGTTCAACATCATTAGTCATTAGAGAAATGCAAATCAAAACAACCCTGAGATTTCACCTCACACCAGTCAGAATGGCTAAGATTAAAAACTTAGGAGACATCAGGTGTTGGCAAGGATGTGGAGAAAGAGGAACACTTCTCCTCTGCTGGTGGGACTCTAAGCTGGTACAACCACTCTGGAAATCAGTCTGGCGGTTCCTCAGAAAACTGGACATGATAATTCCAGAGGACCCAGCCATACCACTCCTGGGAGTATACCCAGAAGATTCCCCAGCATGCAATAAGGATACATGTTCCACTATGTTCATAGCAGCCTTATTTATAATAGCCGGAAGCTGGAAAGAACCCAGATGTCCCTCAACTGAGGAATGGATACAAAAAATGTAGTATATATACACAATGGAATACTATTCAGCCATTAGAAACAATGAATTCATGAAATAATTGGGTCTTTCATATAATAAGTAACAAACATTTTTGGCTGATTTTTTCTTTTCTTTTTACTTTTTTTGTTTTTTTCGAGACAGTGTTTCTCTGTGTAGCCCTGGCTACCCTGGAACTCACTCTGTATTCCAGGCTGGCCTCGAACTCAGAACTCCATAGGATTTCTTTTCGAGACTTGAAAGTGACACAATATTACAACTGTTTGATTCTATAGATCAAAACAATCATAGATTCAACTTATATATAATGAGTGGATAAACAGACTGAGCCCTTCATTGTAACAAAGAAGAAACAGACCACAAGATCCAATAATCTTTCAATTATTGGAACTGGAGTCTTGAACACATGACGTTGTGGCATATTCTTTATGTCTAAGCCATGTCTATGCTCATATGTCTATGCTCATGCCACACTCTGCAATATTCTGTTGAATGATCATTTGTGTCACTATGTTCAAATTGATATAAGTAGGTGGTGTTACATCTCTTAGTAGGCGGGTGATGAATTGTCGTCTGTCCTTTCTCTCCCATGGTTACTTGCTTATGGACCCACTTTAACTAATCACATTGTAGCCTTCCTCATAGTAACCACTAGAAAGATGAAATTGTGATGATAGTCATTTATCCATTTTCACAAGTCCACTTCTGGCTGAGTGCTGAAATACTTATCTATTCTACCTTATTATGCTTCTGTAGTTTCTGCTCTAAAGTACCATTTTGTGGAAAGATAAAAAAATGCTAGTTGAATAGCAGAATCTACATTAAGGCAAATTGTTTGTAAAGTTGTGCTTGGTTAAAGCCCAGACTTCTTATAAGGGGAGGAAAATACATGATGATTTTGAATTTCATTCAACATCAAATTATATGTCAGAAATTGGGATATGCATGAAAGAAAATCCATTTTTCTACTTTGGCTTTGAACCTGCAGACAATAAACATTTGCTCTCCAAAGTGTTTCAAATCAGAAAAGCAAAATAAAATGATAGCCATTCTCAAGGGGGACTCATGAATTTCTCCAGTAAAGGGAAATAGAATAGATATTGTGGGTGGATAGGGAGTAGGGTGGAGTAGAGCGGGGTATCTTGGGTGGGGGTGAGGTCGGGATGGAAACAGAGATCAGGTGTGGGAAGGATGAAGGCATTAAGTAGTGGAAAAGATAACTGGAATGAGGGACTTCTTTGGAAGGAGGTAGAAACCGAGTGCAATAGAAACTCCTAGGGATCAATAAAGGTAAGACTAGGTAAGGTAAGACCCTAGGTAAGATTCCTAGCAATAGGAGATATGGAGTCTGAATTGCTTATCTCTTGTAATCAGAACTTCCAGTGGAGGCACTGAGACACCAACCCAGCCACAAAATCTTTGACCTACAATTTGCCCTGCTTAAAAGATGTGCTGAAGTAAATGTGGTACAGAAATTGTGGGAATCGCTAACCAATGACTGTTTCAGCTGGAGGCTCATGCCACAAGAGTCCACTCCTGACACCACCTGCAGAGTCAGGCACCAGAGCCTGGATATCCCAGAGCCTTAGAATAGCACGAAACAAGACTGGCAAAAACAAAACAAAACACAACCAAAAACTAAAACACCAAAAAATAAACAAGCAAAAAAATCTAAACTAACCAAACAACAACAGCAACCAAACAAGCAATGAAATGATTCCTAATGACATTTTGCTATACTCAAAGATGGAGTGCCTAGTCTAGTCGTCACCAGAAAGGCATTATCCAGTAACTGATGGAAACAGATTCAGAGACTCACAGCCAAACATTAGGCAGAGTTCAGGGAATCTTGCAGATAGGAAGATTCTGATTCTATGAGTCAGAGAGATAGAAGACACCACAAGAAAACCTACATAACTAACTAACCTGGGCCCATAGTGGCTCAAGGAAGCTGAACTAACAACCAGATAGCCTGCCTGGGTCTGACCTACATCTTCCGTACATACATTACAGCTGTGTAGCTTGGTCTTGGTGGGACTCCAAACAGTGGGAGCAGGTGCTGTCTCTGACACTTTCATTTGTTTTGGGACTCTTTCCTCCTAATTGTTGGTTGCCTTATTCAGCCTTAATACGAAGGGGGAGGTGCCTAGTCTTACTGCAACTTGATATTCCATGTTTGGTGGTTATCCCTGGTTGGCCTGTCCTCTGAAGAGAAAAGGAGTGGATGGGGAGGAGCTGAAGGGAGGAGGGGTAGGGACTGGGAAGAGATGGGCAGAGGAAACTGTGGTTGGGATGAAAAAAAGGAAAATAAATGTATTTATATTAAAAAAAAGATACCCATGAAATGATCTGGAAAGAGAATCATGATTAACACAGCCAAGACCTCTCCTATTTGTCCATATCTATCCCTGTGAGATTTTAGATGCTTTTTAAAATTATAGTTTTTTTCTTTATTTTAAAAGTTACTCTCAGGGATGTTTCATATATGATTAATAATGTATATTAATAAAATGCTTGACATAAAACAAATGCAGGGAAATATATATTGCTGAAATTTAGATATAACATTAAAATATACATATATAGTAAGATATCAGACCAATATCACTTACTAGTTTAAAATTTAAATCCTCAAACAGATATTATAAAAAATTTTATTTTGATATTATCAGTAGTATTTAGATTTTTCCAAAATATGAAGTTCCTTTTTACTTTTTCGTTCTATTATTTTTCCTAATAAAATGATTTAGACTTTAACAACTTATTTTATTATCACACTTAAATAACAAAACCATAAGTCACTTCAATATATCAAACAATTGAAATCTCATAAGCTTAAAAAAATCCACAAAAAAGAAATCGCCTAACATAACCATGAATATACATATACATTTAAAAACCTTCAAGTCTACCAAAAAATGTAATCCATTTAATGAAGAATATTTTTAAAAGTTCAAATGAAATCTTGTTACATATGTTTGAATATGTACTATGCAATATAATGAAACGCTGCATACATTCCTTTATTTTCTGATGGTAGGATGGCGACTCCATAGAATCCCGGCCCGCGCTGTGTCCTGCAGGAAGCAGCTGCTGGCTCACACTCTCAGACTTTAGCACTCAGCAGCTCCATGTGTCTCTAGTTCTCTCCTTTGATGTGCTATTCCTGCACTCTTTCTTAACTCCATTGCTTTCTAATTTGCTCATCTGAAAGTATAAAGACTCTGGGATGGCAAGAGGAGTGGTAGGCAGGTGACATGTGAATGAATGTGGCTTCCTAAATAAATGTTAGAAATTCAAGCTAAAAGGGAGAAAGTTTACTTCACTCTAAGCCAACTTCCAGGCCCCAGGAAAGATCCCAATTACGACTTCTCTAATATGTCAGCAACGAAAAATGGTTATCCTCCTGTATCTAAAAAACCCACTGCGTCAGGATTCCTGTGTTTCTTCCTGTATTTCAGAATGCCCATGGACACACCAGATTTCATTTACATGACACAAAGATTGTTGAACTTTTTATTTGAGTAAACAATTTATGATTTTCATGGCAGTATCATTACATACACAAGGTGGGAAATGGAATTCCCAATACTCTTTTTCTGTCTCGAGATAGAAACTTCAGTAGAATTTATACATTTCAGGAGCAAGGATGCCAATTTGAATATTATGGAAATCAAACGATAATTAGAACATTGACTTTCAGTATTACAAACTTGAGACCTAATGTGGTACATTTCTCCGGTTAATCAGTAATCTTTACGTTATAGTTGTTCTAAAAGGTTCTTATATACACAACATTTCGGAGGACACTTTCCATAATGACACACATGAGTGTGCATATTTTTCACATTTATTTCTTAGTAGTGTAGACCCAGGACTATTTCAGTTTGCTACTAGTTAGAATTAGCTTTATGAGGTACACCAATGTATTTTTCTGCAGCTTTAGGGCCATGAAGCATTTTATTCCTGTTATACGGTGGGGTGTTTTTTCATTAGCATTTAGGAGTACAAACATGTGCTATCAAATCTTAGCACTAAGATATTAGCATCAAGAATGGGATACAGGGGTGGCCTAAGAAAAGTAATACAAGACATGGAAAAGGGAAAACCACAAAGTTTTCATAAAGGGAACAATGCAACATGAAATGCTGTGCATTTACAGTTCTTCTATCTAGTGACCGTAATCAACACTACATTGTAAATTTGGATCTCTGTAAGCTCCCTTGAATATATTACTGCTGTGTCATTCTTATTTAGTATCTCAGGGAGAACATATGTGATGCCTTTGAAAAGGGGGTTATGTTGCTTGTATCAGTTTATAAGCACTCTTTACGGCAGTTCTCCTTACTCCTAGGGATCTGTTTCAAGACCCCCCCTAGTGCAGATGCTGGAAACCCCACATAAGAATCTTTATATACACCATGTTTCCCCCACATACTGCAATGTTGCTGTATAGTACCAGAACTGATCTGTCTGTGTTTTCTGCCTCATTGTCCTCTGCCTGTACTTATACTTTGGGGCTATTACAATGTAAAACAGGGATTACTTAAAACACCAGCACTATGGTACCAAGACAAGTGATCTCTTAGCAGATCAGTAATGGATGCGCAGAGCATGATGATTCGTGGTCCAGAAGGAATAGAACTGAATGCCTTATTTCCTAATGCTACTCAGAATGGTGTGCAATGTGCGGCTTATGAATTGTTTATGTCTGGAATTTGCCACTTAATATTTATGGGCCACTTTGACCACATGTAAACTCTAACCATGGAAAACGAAGCTGTGGTTAAGGGGGAAATTGTAATGCACCCCGACGCATATTTCGTTAATTCGTTCTTCAGTTTCTAATTTCATTTAATGACTCCAGCTGAGAGTTTTAATTTTTTTTAAAGTGCAGCTGAAGGGATGTCTCAGTGGCTAAGAGGATATGCTATTCTTACAGAGGATTTAGATCGGGTTTTCTGTACCTAAATGGTGACTCACAATCATCTGTAACTCTAATTCCAGAGGGTCCAGTGCCTTCTGACCACTGTGGGTACCAGCCATTCATGTGTTACACACACAGGCAAATAGGAATACACATGAAATAAATCTAATTTTTAAACATTAAAAATTAAAGACAATTATCCATATTATTTTTTAGTATATATGTCTCCAAGTGTGGTATATATGTATAATGTGTACACAATTTGTGTGGTACACACAGGTGCATATAGGTATGAATGCTTCTGCATGTGAACAGAAGCCAGAGAAAGTCATATAGTGTCCTTCACTATCACTGTTCATCTCACTCCTTGGAATCGGGGTCTCTGAATGTAGAGCTTGGGCTTTCTGTGGGCTGGAAGTCAGAGCACACTGAAATCCTCTGGTTTCCCTTTCATGCAGTACTGGAATTGCAGGCACACAGCTACAGCTGCCTTCTTACACAGATGCTATATCCAAAAATCAGGTCCCCATGGTGTAAGCACCCTTAACCACTGAGCATCTCGCCAGACACACAAATAGGCCAAGTCACCCTCAAAACTCTATAATTCATCAAGTTTCTACTTTTGGGTGGTTTGTACATCATGGGTACACTTTGATGTAGATAGAGGGAACCTCAAAGGATATGGACATATCCTACCTTTAAAAGCTGAAGAGAAACTTCTCATATTTACCTTGTATTTAATGGCTGGATTCTTTTTATCTCTAAGGATGGTATTTTAATTTATGATTTGTGAATTTCATGCATATATGTACTTATACACATATACACATATACATATACACATATACAAATATACATATATACACATAAACATATACACATATACATATATATATACATATACATTTATACACATATACACCTATACACATATGCATATATACACATATACAAATATACATATATACACATAAACACATACACATATACATATATATACATATATACACATATACACATATGCATATATACATATATATACACATACATATATACACATATACATATACACACATATACACATATACATATACATATATACACATATATACATATGCATATGTACATATGATATATGCATGTATACACATATACACATACATATACACATATACATACATATGTATATGTATACATATATCAGGGAGAGACTGCTATATTAGGCTTAGTTTGAGCATATGAGACCTCAAAGCCTGCTTCCACAGTGACACATTTCCTCCAAAAGGCCACACCTCCTAATAGTACCACTCTCTATGGGTCTAGTAGTCAAATGTATGAGTCTATGGGGCCATTTCTATACAATTCACCACAGGTGTCCTATTTAGGGCTGAGAACTACACAATTCCTCATTCTCTATACATAAAAATGTGGTGAGTTTCTATATGAACCACTAGCTACTGCAAAAGGAAGCTTTCCTGATATAAGCTGAGAGATGCACTAATCTATGAGTAGAAGGTTAGGGGTTTAAGGGGCAATTTGGTATTATTTTCATTTAATAAAATAGTCAAAGTAGATCCCCCGCTATACCTGTGGGGTTTTGGCCCAGGTTGCAATGCCAGTAATGAGTTCCCTGTAAGCAACATAGGATGCCCCAAGCCAGTGAACTTCTGAGTGAATGTCTACTGTTGACATGGTGATGGCCACATCAAAGACCCTAGCCATGATCCATAGGAGAATGGTAAAGCCTTCTCCCCAATGTCAAGTCCTAGAGGAATATCAAAGCCTTTCTCTGGTCTGAATATCAGTGTTGACAGCATGTGCAGGAAATGTCCACCAAAGCTTTCTCCCCAGAATACTTACAAGACTGTTCCCCTATAGAGACTGACCCAAGCAAGATTAGATAAACCTGTTTCCTTGATACAGATACATACCATAAACCCCAACTCATTGTTTATCTGTATGTTACTCCTTCTCTATATGTGTGTTACATTTTTACCTCCTTGTTCAGCTGCAGTAGCCCTGCTTCCATGTTCAACTGTACGTATTAAGCATGCTGAATTTGCAGGATGCTGAGCCTTGTCCAACAGAGACACCAGACCACCCAAGTACAGCTTTTCCATGTGTCTGTCTTTTCTTCATTCCTGCAATGTCCAACTCAGATCCATCCCTGGAGCTATGCAGAATGCTACAATTCTATTTTGTAGAATGAGCTTTAAATCAAAGCACACATTGCTTGATTACTCCTATAAGATTCATGCCATCATTGTAGCCACAAGCATATCTTGCCAAGATAGTCATTATTGTAGCTTATGTGTTTCACAAATGTTTGAAAAAATATAATGATACATTGTCCCCCAATCTTTTCAAAAGATGATATAACTCTGTGGTATGGATACTCTTGTACCACGAAATCAGTTTTCCTCATCTTCTTTTCAGGGATGGTGAAACTTTCTCTTAAACAACTTTAAAGGGATGGGGGCATTAGGCTCTTTAAAATCTTCACATCTTCACGTTTCATCAACAAACCAAGTTGTGTTTATATTCTACAGGGCTCTCATTTCAGTACAGGTTTGGACTTATTAACTAGCACTATTTCTTTTTAAGCAATGCTTTTCCTATAACAAAATGATCCAGAGACAGCAGTCTCTAAATATAGGTCAAGTAGTACTGTCTTGGAAGTAAAGTAGAAAACCTTTATTTTCCCTACAATTTATTATGGCTTCTATCATGCTCAGAACCTTGCTGTCTGGGAGTGTATTATTTTTTCTCATTGCTGTAGCCACATGCCTGACAAGACACGACTGAAGGGAGATTGAGTTTGCCTTGGCTGACAATTTGACAACACAGTCTATTGTGGCAGAGAGAGACAAGGTTGTGGAAATAGCTTATGGCACCAAGAGCAAAAGTATTTGCACATATTTTGATTGACAAGTAAGGAGAGAGAGAGAGAGAGAGAGAGAGAGAGAGAGAGAGAGAGAGAGAGAGAGAGAGAGAGAGAGAAACTGAAAACAGGGCTGGACTAAATCTTAAGTCATCCCCACTGACTCAGACTTCCTCCACTAAGTAGATAGTTCTCCAACCTTCTAAAGTAGTACCGTCAGCTCAGAACCAAGTATTTAAACACATAAACTTGCAGGGGAAATTTCACATTTATGTCATAACAAGGTGCTAAAGTGATCATCCTAGAGGAAAGATTGCCATCACAGAGAATTCTGTTTCTTGTTCTCTGTCACAAGAGCAGATCTCTTATAAAACTGTTGAAGGAGTATATCACAACTGTGTTTTGTTCTAGAATTGAATGCAGTTACAATCATTAGGCATATAAATTTGTGTGTGTGATTTAATTGTACAATCTTTTGTGTGTGTGTGTGTGTGTGTGCATATGTATATATCAGCTATAAACGAGCTTTATGTCCTGCTCTTCCAAGTACCTATTTATTCAGAGTTTTTCATTGACTTGGAACATGGCAGGTAGGTGAGCTGGTTGGCCAGGGAGACCCAAGTCTGTCTCCCCATGATTGGGATTTCAAGTGTGTTCCACTATACCTGACTTAAAAATATTTAATGAGGGTTCCGGGGCTCAAACCCAGGTTTTTATGAGTTTTAAGGTATCAATTGTAAAATAGGATTTAGGGGGCAAGAAATCTTACTGAACTAATAATACAGTTATGCTTTCCATGTACACACCATAGATTAAACATAGTTGGTACATTTAATATACAATGTAACTATATTTGAAATGAATAAAACAGACAATTCGATAACTTAAAGCCTATTTAATAACTTTAAAAATCACTGAGCCACATGAAAATAAAAATACACCAAATGTTAGGGCCTACATACAGTACACAAGAAGCTTCATTCTTCATTACACAAGAAACATGCAAGAATATTTAGATAAGCTTTTGGAGTACAAAGTTTTACTTTTCTGTTTTAAATTATCATGCATGCCTTACTTACTGATGGGGGTGTTTAGATAGTGTTATTCTGTATGATTTCAGTCTGCCATGTGAGTTCTTTGCTACTTATGTAGTCTCCTTGCCTAAGAGGGCTGAAGAGCTCTTATGTTAGTGTACACACTGAATTATGGTTGGGGTTAAATGTGCTTCTCTGTTTTTGCTCAAATAAACTGTTTATAATGCATACCGTAGCAGAATTTTACTTTAAGTATATACACAGACATAATACAACCAAGTTCTTCCCAGATGAAAAAATAGGTGTTCAGAAATTACTTTGCTGTTGTCATAATCCTATATAGTAACATTTATCTTCTAGAAGTCACGATGTGCTCTTTCACATTTCACATAGTTCTAGTTCCTTGGACATCAGTGTGGAGTTTACAGAGAAATGTAAAAGCATTTCTTGGCTCATTCTGCAGCAGCCATTTCTTAATCACGTGGAGGGTCATAGTTGCTATTTTGTCATATTATTTCCTTTTAGACTGATAGGTAACTGATAAGGAAGAAGTATTACTTGCAATTTAGCAAGTAATACTTGATAATAAATAATAAAAATGTAGCAAGATACTTCCCTTCTAAACAGTACTATGGAAGTAGGCTGGCAGCAGTTGACTGATGTAATATTTGATGGAATAATTAATTTACTGAGTAGCATTTTTCTGTTAAAATGAAAAGCTTTGCTGTGACTGCAACAGAACTTGAACAATGGATTTTTTTTCTAAAAAAATGAAAAAGTAGTCGAACCAGTTCCCAGAAAGAAGAGGTTATCAAAATAGCAGTTGGAACTTAAATTTCATTCTTTTTGAAAACTAGAGGCATGCCAATGTAGAATATGAGTGCTGAGGTAGGGAGACTTGATGTTTATGGTTGGGAGACCAGTTAGAATGTAGTCAGGAGCAAATAAATGGAATCAGAATCTGCCTTCCTACTGACAAGTGCCAAAGATGAGTGCCAGTTTCTTGGAAACAGTTCATCTCTCATGTGAATTAGTTCTGGGAAGTCCAGATGACATTAACCCAGAAAGTGAGCTCTATTTGTAGGATTCATTTAGGAATTCTAAAGTCTCAGACCTCAATAGGAAACTTTCTCACTGGCATCAAGGTCTGAGACTTCAAGTGAAGAAAATCACTGGTCCTGGCACCCAGAGGACCAAAGCAGATTCACAGCAGGAGGCATATTATGATGGACAATTTAGTGGAAGAGAGCAACACTCAGTACTGACCATGTGATTCAAGTACAGTGTGATGAGGCTTTTCAGGGAGGTTCATCCTTTTTCATCTCCGCATATGCTCACTCATGTCTTGATGTCAGAAGGATGGTTGTCCATGCTAGTGGAAAAGCTTCTTGTGCTTGAGTATGTTACATGTCTGTGATTTTTATTAGTGTTCTGCAATTGCAAAATGTTGTTCAAAATATGGCCTTGTTTGAGCAGGTGTGACCTTGTTCGAGGAAGTGTGTTATTGTGGAGGTGATTTGAGTCCCTTCTCCTAGCTGCCTCGAAGCCAGTCTTCCGCTGACTGCCTTTGGATCGGGATGTAGAACTGTTGGATCTTCCTCTAGCACTGTATCTGCCTGGACGCTACCATGCTTCCTGCCTTGATAATTACAGACTGCACCTCTGAACCTATAGTACAGCTCCAATTAAATGTCCCTTATAAGAGTTGCTTTGGTCATCTCTTCTCAGCAGTGGAAACCGTAAGACTATCTATCTATCTATCTATCTATCTATCTATCTATCTATCTATCTATCTATCTATCTATCTATCCTTTGGTCTGTCTATTTATTTGTCTGTATGTCTGTCTATCTATCTATCTATCTATCTATCTATCTATCTATCTATCTATCTATCTATCTAGTCTGTTTATCTTCTAGGCTATTTATTAATCTAGAATTTATCTAAATATAGCTTATTTTCTCCTCCCCTCTATTTATACTACAATTCACAAAGGAAGCACCCAGTGTTTTCAAGAAGATAGACTTGTTAGTTGAAAAGGTAGGAGTATAATTACCTGAGAATGAGAAGTTTCCCCAGCTCTAGTTGAATCATTGTTCAGAGGAGCCATGTTTTTAGAGAGCCAAGTAGAAGTAAAAATTCTCTGTGCAGCTAATAAAGTTTGAACACTAAGATCTCTCAAAATTTTTATGACTGAGAGAAAAGCCATATAACAACCATAAGATACTTTATTGCCACAGAAGTGAATTGTCCTCATTGTCTCCAATTGCTCACAGTCTAGAGATATCACTGATGATAGTGGGGTCCAGAGTGAGTATGAACAGAGTTAAGCACCAAGATAATGTTTTGGTAAAGAGTATAGTTCTGCTTCCAGGATCAGGTACCCAAAGGAATAGAGGAACTCTAATAAGTCATTTATCAACACGAAACATCACTACCTGATGCCATTTCTCCCCTCAGAGCTCACGGCTTTCTTTTTTATTTTTAGTTGTTTAGTTATTGTGGTCCTGGGGAGCCTTGGAAATACTCAGCAAGCAGCATTTTTATTGCTGAGCTATCTCCTTATACTCAAAAAATAAATTAATGTAATTTGAATCACACATGTATGTACAGACATCGTATTTAAATGACATCTTTAATCTTTAGCCCAGTTACTTTTTTCAGGAACCTTCTAAAAACCTAGTTTTTACTAACTTACATTGAATGTGTTGAGGTTCAATATGATCTGTGCAGTGAAAGGGATACACAAAGCAATTTCTCCCATCCTTTACAAAACACCTATAATTATAAAACAGCTCTTTTATCTAAGGGCCCCTTCCAGGGCTACTTTCCCCAGTACACAGAGCTACTACAATAACACATTATTTTTTCTTCCTTTTTCATAATTTCCTCATAGTCTAACTCTCTTTGTGTTTACTATTTGTCCTGGAATTTTAGCTCACTTTCATGTTTCATTTGGTTTTTATTTCATTATCAATCTTTGCTTAAATTATTGCTTATAAACATACTACTTATAGAATCATGGCAACAATTAAACATTGCCTAGTGATAGAAATCTGACTAGCTTTGTGTTGCTTTTCAACTGCTAAGCCTGTCAGCATGCATGTTAACTGACCTGTATGTGGGCAGCAGAACCATTTTTTTTTCTGTCACAACAAGTTTTAGGATTGCATATTTTGCATCACTATATCTAAATTAGAATATGTCATTTATGAATGGTAGAGATTAGAGTTCTCATGAAAGATTAGCATATCTAGTGGTTATTAAAAATGCAAGACTTAATTTACAAATCTTAAGGTAAAATTTAGTTCTTCAAATCATTAGCAATAATTCATTAAAACATGCCTTAAAATACCAACAGTAAAAATCTTTGATTTGTCATGCATGTAGCTCTCCAGAGATCAATGTACCATGCATCTTTGTATTATTAATTCAATAGTTCATTAAGAATCTCAATTTCTAGCTCTTGGTATGGATGAAATTAAGGTATGGTTATGTTCATTCACTTTAAATAATGAAGTTTTGATGAAGAAGGCTAATAGATAAAGAAAATATCATTTAATAGATCAAATATTACCCAGAGCTATTACTTTGATTGGAAGATTGATATTTATGCTAACTTAACTAATGTCATCATAAAACAAATGAACAACCCAGTACCCAGTAAAGATCGGATTGAACTCCTAAGTCAGCTAATTCACTGGCCATAGTGGGTGGAAGTAGAAAGTCCTGCTGGGAAATGTGAATCGAGTCTACAGAGATGAAAAATACCTTTGCAGGGTTTCAAGTGAGAAGGCCCGTGAGAGTATACTCTGGTTAGGTGAGTGTGCTGTAGGGATTTGAGGAACCGTGACAACTAAGTGTGGCAGAAATGTGGACTGAGACTGAGTCAGGGAGGGCTACGGGAAGACAGAGGGTGGGTGGTGAAAGGCATGTGGAGAAACATGGCAGGGGCTTGGGGATGGTGAATGATGGTGGGCTTGGGGACAAAAGAATCCAGGCCTGAAAACAAAGGCTCAGGAGAAGATGTTACCACGATGCAGAGAATGAGATTGATATTATGAGAGGTCCAGATCAGGATCTTGCTTCTTACACCAAAGCACTTGTTATTCAACTGAAACACTGAACGACTGCCTTCAAAGTAAAGAACCCAAAACGTTGCACTAGGATTAAATTAGAGAAATTCCACAGTCATTTTTATTTAGGAAGAACCTAGATGAATTATGCACACTCTCTGTATCTAGAAAAGGAGAAAAACAAGGAAAATAGTTGAAAAGTAAATATCCAGAATATCTTA
This sequence comes from Apodemus agrarius, assembly GCA_964023405.1. Classification (NCBI taxonomy): domain Eukaryota; kingdom Metazoa; phylum Chordata; class Mammalia; order Rodentia; family Muridae; genus Apodemus; species Apodemus agrarius. Next base: position 106,915,168 of record OZ030011.1, on the reverse strand, counting down.
AAAAGTGATGGAACTTTCTGTAATAAATATACCATATGACTAATGTAGTTCTCAAAATATATTTACAAATTATAGAGATCGCACAAACCTTGAAGCTAAAGTGTTATATACCATATGTTTAGGTAAAGATGGGTTTGGCTTTACCTAAATTATTCAAAACCAAATAAAGTTATCTTTTTATTTTGATCATAGTCAAAATACATTAGAAAATATTTACAACTTATGACAAATATTCTTGAGTTTAATATCAAGCTACATGTTTGCATGAGCTAAGTTTATATCATTGATTATTAAGTTAATATCCTGATTATTACATGTCATAGCAAACAGCTTTCTTATTAACAAAGAATAAAGCAAAGTTCAACATAGTTTTTTAAGGGTTATTATCTCACCTCAAAAGGGATATTTCCTCTTTGGACAAACTTTTGCTTTATTTTTCACTGTATGTGTGCATATTTTAATGTATGTATGTATGTATGTATGTTTGTATGTGTGTATGTATGTATTTATTTGATGTGTGTGTATGTGTGCATATTTGTGGATTTGCACATATAATAGCATGCATGTGGAGCTCAGAGGAAAACTTGTGGGAGTTGATTCTCTCCTTCCAGCGTCTGGGAATCCTAGAAGTAAACTTATAGTATTAGACATGGTGTTTGAGTCATCTTGCCAGCCTCTGTTAATTTTCATTCAACACTGATAAAGGAAAGACACCCTATAAAACAAATATATACATGTGTACTATCTAGCTACTTATCTGAATCACCATTATCTTAAATCTTTCACTTTCATAGTGTTTATTTCTCCTTTGCTTCTGTGATACAGGTTCTCACTTGGGTGAGAATTAAACTTCTGATCCACCTGTCTAGGCTTTCCAAAGGCTAGAATTATAAGCCTTTGGCAAGTTTTACTATCTTGAGGGTGTGTATGGTCAAAAATGACTGTAAATCTAGCTGTTAGTGTTTTTGATGAGTGGACACTCTTAGTTATTGATTTACTAAGTTACTCACACATTTATATGATGACTATTTACTAAATATTAGAATACTCAGAAACAAAAGGATCTTCCTTTGGTGAGTTTCTCTAACAGGGAATAATAATAAAGAATTCACTAAATTGTTGAACCTTATATGAAAATTCAGATAAAGTTTGAGGACAAAGTACTGGGACGAAAAATTAAAAAAACAATATCAGAAGTTAGAGGGGTTACAGCAGGACTTTGCTGATAAAAGGAAGACTTAAAAGGGACTGGGTGCTAACCAAGAAGCCACTGGGAGAAGACGAATATTTCTGGCTGAGAGACCAACAAGCCCAAAGCTTCTTCAGTGTGTTCAGGAGAAAGCTTATGTCAGAGAGGCTGATAGATACTAAGTCAGGGAAAGAAAAGCAACATCAGACAGGCAAGAACACCCAGAACTGGAAAGATCTGTTAGCCATTGTATGAGCATATGTTTTCTATTTTAACTGATGTGGGTGAATGACCTGACATGGACAAGAGTTTCTATGACTTAGGTAGGAGACCATGAAGGTGGAACAGATCTGTAGATGAATGGGAAGTCGATGGACGAGGAAAGCAGAGCATGACTGACAGTCCTCACTAATACCTTAAAACTTATAAACAAAGTATGAATATGTTTAAAGTAAGATCCATCACTGCGAGTTTGCTTTTATTCAGCAGCATTCTGGCTTTTGAGTACCTGGGGCAGGAGTGGTCAGAAAGTGAAAAGACAGTTTTATACAGAATAGCAACTTAGCCCAAAGAATAGCCATGTCATGATCAAGAGGAAAATGGGTTGTGTTTATATGTCAGAAGATATTGTGGTTATTCTCCATATCATTAAAGAAGGATAAGAGACAGGGTGAAGACTTACAGTAGGTGGGGCGATGGTTGGATCATGTGCTTGGTGGTTCCAAAGTAAAAAGTAGGTACGATAGGACATCTCAGGGAGGTTGAGAGAAGTTTGGTAGTTGGGGACATTCTAATGACTCTTAGCTGCTCAAGATCCCAGAGTTAGGAATAGTGGAATGTTTCTCTCTGATGACATTTATACCATCTCCTATAAGGATCAAGAAATATCAGTCAATTAAAGGCAAAGGCTTATTTAGATTTGGAAGACAAGGAGTCTGGCTGTGAAATCTTCTCCTGAGTATGAACTCATGAACTCACAGCAACTCCTGACACTTACACTATATCTGCAAAAGACCACTGCCACCATGAGCCAGTTATGGATGTAGGAGGGATCCCAAAGCCTCATGTGGCCATGCTGAGCTCATGGCTACTGAAGGATGCCAGGAGAATGGAAATCACTGACTTCAGCTGTCTGCCCACTGGTGAACCCATCAGGCTTCACCAGACGGTTCCATACCTGTCATCACTCCAATATCCCTGGTAAAACACAGTGGGTCACAAAATAAAACAAAAAGACCTGAACATGAAAAAGAGATCATGAGAGAAGGAAGTGGTTTTGACCATGATTGGAAGAAGATGAGAGAGGATGGAGGAGAGAGTAAATGCCTTATAAACATTTGGGTCTGGGTTACCTCACTCAGGATGATATTCTCCAGTTCTATTCATTTGCCTGAAAAATTCATGATGTCCTTGTTTTCAAAGAATGAGTAGTATACCGTTGTATATGTACCATATTTTCTTCATTCATTCTTCAGCTGAGGGGCATCTAGATTGTTTCTAGCTTCTGTCCATTACAAATATAGCTGCTTTGAACATAGTTGGGCATGTGTCCCTGTGGTAAAGAAGGGCATCTTTGGGTTATATGTCCACTAGAGGTATAGCTGGGTCTTCAGGTAGAACTATTCTCAGTTTTCTGAGAAACCACCAAATTGATTTCCAAAATGGTTGTGCAAGTTTGCACTCCCACCAGCAATGGAGGAGTGGTCTCCTTACTCCATATCTTCACCAGCATGTACTATCACTTGAATTTTTCATCTCAGCCATTTTGACAAGGGTATAAAGGAATCTCAGGGTTCTTTTGATTTACATTTCCATCATTATTAAGGAATTTGAACATTTCTTGAAATGTTTCTCGGCCTATGTTGAGAATTCTCTGTTTAGCTCTATACCTCCTTTTTAAATTGGGTATTTGGATTGTTGGTGTCTAACTTCTTTAGTTCTCTGTAGAATTTGGATATTAGTCCTCTCTCAGAAGGTTGGTAAAGATCCTTTCCCAATCTGTACATTGCTGTTTTGTCCTCTTGACTGTGCCCTTTGCCTTAAAGAAGCTTTCCAGTTTAATGAGGTCTCATTTATCAATTGTTATTTTTAGAGCCTGAGCTATTGGTGTTTTCTTCAGCAAGTTGTCTCTTGTACCAATGAGTTGAAGGCTATTGAACTCACCAACTTCTGTTCTATTAGATTTAGTGTATTCAGTTTTACATTGAGGTCTGTGATCCTCTTTGATACATAAAACTTGAGTTTTATGCAGGGTGATGAACAGGGATCTATTTGCATCTTTTACATACAGATATCTCATTAGACCAGCACCTTGGTTGAAGATGGTTTCTTTTTTCCATGATATGATTTTGGCTTCTTTGTCAAAAATCAAGTGTCCTCTAGAAATTCTTTTATTGCTCTGGACTGTTTTAGCTATCCTGGGTTTTTTCTTTTACCATATGAAGTTGAGAATTGTTTATTTTTTAAGGTCTGTAAAAAATTGTATTGGAATTTTGGTGACAATTTCATTGACTCTGTAGACATCTTTTGATAAGATGGCAATTTTCACTATGTTAATCCTACTGATCCATGAGCATGGAGATCTAACCTTCTTTTGATATCTTCCTCAATTTCTTCAGAGACTTGAAGTTCTTGTCATATAGGTAACCCAGACTCAAAAGGACACACATGGCATGTACTCACTTATAAGTGGATATAAGCCATAAAATACAGGATACCCATGCTATAATTCACAGGCCCAAATAAGCTAAACAAGAAGGAAGGCCTAAGTGAGGATGCTTGAATCTCACTTAGAAGGTTAAGTATAATAGTTGTAGTGATGAGATGGAGGGAAGGAACTGGGTTATAGAGGGATGGGGAGGAGAATGTAGGAGATTTCAGGATCAGATATAGGGAGATAAAGGGGAGATGTCCAGATGGCCATGAAAATGAATGGAAATCTGCAGCAGGTAAAGGTAGAGTGGGGAGCATCTTGAGGATATACCAGAGACCTGGGTAGGGGAAGCTCCCAAGAATCAATGGGAGCAACCTTAGCTGCAGTGGGGATGTGGAGCCTCAAGAGGCCACCTCCTTTAGCCAGACAGGAATCCCAGTGAGCAATAGGGATACCAACACACCCACAAAGTTTTTGACCTCAAATATATTCTGCCTATAAGAAATCAGGGTTGAAGGGTGAAGCAGAAACCTAGGAAATATCCAAGAAATAACTGGTTCAACTTGAGATTCATCCCATGGCCAAGCACTGTTCCCTGACACTATTACTAATACTCTGTTATGCTTGCAGACAGGTGTTTAGCATGGCTGTTCTCTGAGAGGCTCCACTCAGTAGCTAACTCAGACAGATGCAGACACCCACAGCCAAACACTGAATGGAGCTTAGGAATTCTTAAGGAAGGAAGCTGGGGGAAGGATTAAAGGCCACAGAAAGTGTAGGAACTCTACAAGAAGACAGAGTCAACTAAACTGGACCCTTTTGCTCTCAGAGTCTGACTTACCAAGCAAAGAGCATACATGGGCTTTGCCTAGGCTTCCACACACATATGCATCAGATGTGCAGCTTGGTCTTCATGTGTATCCCAAACAACTAGAGCAAGGGCTATCCCTAAAACTATTGTCTGTCGGTGGAAACTATTCCCCATGGCTGCTTTGTCTGGCCTCAGTGGGAGAAGAAGTACCTAGCCCCACAGAAACTTGATGTGCCAGAGCAGGGGCTGGGGGTGGGGTGGGGGCTCTAGTCTCTCAGAGGTGAAGAAGAGGGGGGAATAGGGAAAGGACAGTGGAAGAGAGACCAGGAGTGGGGACAGTAACCAGAATGTAAAGTGAATAAAAAAATAAGATAACAAAACAAAATATGTTAAAGTCATGCATGAAATTGTCAAACAACAAATTTAATGAAAAGTAAGCTAATAAAGGACTGTAATAGTTTTTTAATCTTTTTATTATCTTTTGTTATTGGATATTTTCTTTGTTTATATTTCAGATGTTAACCCCTTTCCAGGTCTCCCCTTCTGAAACCTCCTATCCCATGCCCCCTCCCCCTACCTCTATGAGGTTCTCCACCCACAATTCCCACCTTCCTGCCCTAGCATTCCCCTACACTGGGGCTTCAAACAACCTCAGGCCCAAGGGCCACTCCTCCCAATGATGTCCAACAAGGCTATCCTCTGTCATATATGTGGCTGGAGCCATGGGTTCCTCCATGTTCCACTATTTGGTTGGTGGTCCAGACCCTGGGAGCTCTGGAGGGTCTGGCCGATTGACAGTTGTTCCCCTCATGGGGCTGTAAACCCCCTCAGCTCCTTCAGTTCCTTCTCCAACTCCTCCATTAGGAACCCCTGTGTGTAGTCCAGTGGTTGGCTGAGAGCATCCCCTTCTGTATTTGTCAGGCTCTGAGCAGAGCCTCTCAGGATACAGTCATCTCAGCCTCCCTTCAGCAAGCACTTCCTGGCATCCCCAATAGCGTTGGGTTTGGCCACTGTATATGGGATGGATTCCCAGGTGGGGCAGTCTCTGGATGGCCTTTCCTTCAGTCTCTGCTCCACCCTTTGTCTCCATATTTCCTCCTGTGAGTATTTTGTTCCCCCTTCTAAGAAGGACTGAAACATCCACACTTTGGTCTTCCATCTTCTTGAGCTTCATATGGTCTGTGAATAATTGTATCTTGGGTCTTCTGAACTTTTGGGCTAATATCCACTTATCAGTGAGTATCTACCATGTATGTTCTTTTGTGACTGGGTTACCCCACTCAGGATGATATTTTCAGGTTCTATTCATTTGCCTGCAAATTTCATGAAGCGACTGTTCTTTTTTTTTTAAATTTAGAAATTTATTCTGTTTAATCCACAAGCTTTATATAGCTTTTGTTAAAATAAAATAAAATAAAATAAAATTAAAATAAAATAAAATAAAATAAAATAAATAAAATAAAATAAAATAAAATAAGTGAAACCGAGACATTGTCCAGTCCCTTCCTGCCTGCCAAATACATGAGCTCTTCAGTTGTGGGTACCAATTGGAAAGAGTAAAGAAAAACATGAGTGGGAGTCACCAAGTTCCATAAAACAAATGTATATAACTAAAGGGTCCATCCTAGGTCTAGTAGATCACCTTTACAAAAGAGGAAGAAAAGGGGAGAAGGAAACAAAACAATACAACCTGAAGTTCCGAATCAGCATAGGAACTGTCCCACAGGGCAGCCCTGCAGCTCTGGAGCTGGGATCCTGCCACACAGTGTACTCCACAGGTAACAGAGTGAACACTCACTCACTCACTCAAACCTCTGTGGTACTTCAGCAGTGGTCTCACTTCTGGGAAAGCTTGCAAACCTATATGAGGCTGGAAGCATAATTTATGTGAGTGTTAAGATTCACGAGAAAAGGGAGAGAAAATAGACAACAACCTCTTGGGAGAGGCAAGGGCTTTTAAAGAAATCACAAGAATGCCAACAATATTCAACCCCCCCCTTTTTTAAAAAGAGAATTATTTTTGGCTTAAAATATTTCACTCTAAATGACAAGAAACACAAGAAGCACAAAAATCACAAGAGGAGAAGGCTGTGGCCATAGCCACCCCAGCTCCTGCAGCCCCTACAGCTGTTTCTGCTGCTGCCACATCAGCACAGGAAGAGCCTGCAGCAGCACCAGAGCCCAGGAAGGAGACTGAGAGTGAAGCTGAGGATGACAACCTTGACCACTTAGAGAGGAACCTATGGCGAAGGCCCTGTGGTCCATGTGGAAGGCTCAAGTGTCCCCACAGATGTAAGCAGACATGTTTGTTATGTTGTAAATTTTATTTGGTTTGTACTCAATTGATTTGCAGAATTGCTGAAATGTGTTTGAGCGTTAGACTATAACATTTGTTATAATAATTGCTAGGTTGAACTTTACCATGTTTAAAAGGGGGGTGGAGTGGGGTGCATGGATTTACATTACAAAGTCATTGTTTTAAATAGCTGCGTAGTACTCCATTGTGTAAATGGAATACATTTTCTGTATCCATTCCTCTGTTGAAGGACATCTGGGTTCTTTCAGCTTCTGGCTATTATAAATAAGGCTGTTATGAACATAGTGGAGCATGTGTCCTTATTACCTGTTGAAGCATATTCTGGGTATATATGCCCAGGAGTGGTATAGCTTGGTCCTCAGGCGGTACTATGTCTAACTTTCTGAGGAACTGACAGACTGATTTCCCAAGTGGTTGCACTAGCTTGCAATCCCAGGGCTGTAATAGTTTTAAGTCATAATAGTAGAATGAGAAAAATTAGGATATAAAAGACTAGAGAGCTAGATGTTCAAGAAACTGAGAGGCTTTGTTTCAGAAAGCATTTAATAACATACTCAATTCACACCAATTTAAGTAAGTATTTGAGAAATTGTAAGTGAAACTAGAGTCATCAAGAAATGAAAGTAATTTTGAGTTATGTAGTGAAGGAGAGTACAAATTGATGGTTTACAATTTGGGATGGAGTATTTTCCAAGAATCTCAGTACACAGCAAGAGACAGCAATGATGTACAATGAGGGCAGATCCCTTCCATGTGATCCCAGAGACACAAGAGAGGTAAGTAGGTGAATTGTCACCATCTGAAGTGATATCAGGAAAATACAATGCCACGATAGGAGAGAGAAGTTTTCATCAAGAGAAGATGGTGAACAGAAATGTAGAGATGAATTAGAAGAGGGAAGACTTTTTCTGATGACAGACTTAAATGTCAGAGAACAAAGAGAATTGTTTAGAAGTTACAAAAGGTAGGAGTAGGGTAGCTGGAAGACATATAGAACCTTGTGGGCTTAGAAGCAGGGAGAAGATTGGATACCTGGCAGTCTGGTTTTTGGTGAAAAACATAACACAGATAAAGATGATGGAATTATTTTAATTTTATCAAATGTGACAATCTTCTATGTAATTAAAGCATTTTTGTGCCTTGTGAAGGATCCAAAATTAGAAATAAAATATATTCATCTACCATTTTTCTAAATGTTAAACTAGCCTAAGAAATTTGTGTATTTAAAAATGATATGGCTAACAGCAAACTAGGAGCTATTTTCAATCAGAGATGTGAAAAATCAGAGTTTAAAGATTATTTTGCTGTAATATAGAAAAAAATGTACTAGGGTGGTAGAAATAGTTTGTTAGATGACTATCTAACTCACTAACTAGTGAAATAATTCCAATGTAAAGAGAGAGGAAGGAATAGGGAATGAGAAAGTTAAAAGAGGAGAGGAGAGGAGGGGAGGGGAGGGGAAGGGAGGGTAGGGGAGGGTAGGGGAGGGGAGGAGAGGAAAAATTTTTGAGACAGCATCAATATGATTCAAGGTTTGCAATGTAACAGATACTGAGTAGAAGTAAGAGAAGAGTCAATTATAACTGGAAGTTATCTGATTTTATCAAATCAAATACTGAATGTATTTGATTTTAGAGAAATAAATTTTGCTCAGAGCTCAACTTTTCTATATTTAGATTTTTACATTTTCCTAGGAAATACTACTTGAATATGTGATGCAAACTACCTTTTGACATTTTCCAGAAAAGTATGAGCCACACATATGAACATACAATAGGAAGATGCTTGGTGCCCTTCGGTGCATTCTAAGCATGGGATTTAGAAGGTAAATGTTATTTAACATCATTATAAGTATTTTCCTTTACACATTTCGGAGAACCACAATAGACCTATTAAAAAACCCCAGAATTAGAAAAAGCCACCTCAAACCAAATGTCAGAGGAGATAAAATGCTTAGAAGCTCCGTGCCTGTAGCTCACGGGATAAAACCAGGATGGTATTTTGATGGTTCTCTAAATAGCCTAAGGGAAGAGTTATGTGATTTCAAATACACCCCAGAAATAAAGGCCAGCCCCGGACAGCTCGTGCTAAGCTTTGTGCTATAACCTTCATTCAAAGACATATTCAAAGCCAACCTTATGCATCTCAGAATATTATTACCATGACATGAAAATCTTCCAATTCAGAGCCTATCAGAAGCAATAAAAACACTGTATGTGACACATCACATTAACCAGCCTTGTGGTAATTTTTACTCTAAAAGTGCAATCAAGAATGTTCTATAATATTTTAATTAGAAATTTACTTTTGGATTTTTCATTATTCACCAATCTAATGAATTGTTTTATCAGTCTCCAGTTCTCTGAAATACATGTTTTCTTGAGACTGTAATCTCTGTTTACTTCAGTAGATCACATATCCACAGAAGATATAAATATTTTTTGAAGGAACTTTAAATGACATCATATTATAAAATTTCCAGTTCTCTCCTTTTCAAAGAGACCCATAGTAAGGTATATTTAAGAATTTTGGTAGAAAATGGGAAATATAGAAATCATTAAGTTTATCCTTTGAAAGAAAGAGATTTTGTTTTTCAAAATGTGTTAGCCTCAAGTTTCCAACATTGATTTTTTTTTGCAATAAGTAAACTCTAGATCTTCAGCAAATCTGTTTATAGATTTTCCATTTGGAAAAGACCCTCTGCCATGCTTTCTTTATCTCTGCTAATTTATGTAGTTGTTCATTTAAAATATTGACACCCTGAGGTCTTTCAGTGATGACCATATCAGAAATGCCTATATGGCTATCAGCAAATAACCTCATTTGACAGTATTTTTAAACTGACATTCTATTCCTGGGGAGGTTTTAGCAGCATAGTGCTGACAGGTAGGGATGGGTGCTACCAGTTGTGGACCCCATGGACTCTATTTCTTGGTTTATTCATCTGCTAAATTGAGTATAAATAGTTGTCATGTATGGTTTGCTTGAAGTTTGCAGGACAGGATCTATGAAAAGATTTTAAGGTATAGTCAATGTTCAATAAAATGTGGTGCCAAACATTCGGAATTTATTGTGAAGCTTGCAGGTAACAAACTTTATTCTTGTATTTGTTGAAATATGTTCAGTGCATATTGATGGACTTTTGAAACGTAAGTCATGCCAAACAATGCTCGATACTGACTCTTCTCTGGGAGATGATGGTTTTAAGGAGCCCTCTGAAACTATGAGCTAAAATAAGTCTTTAGTCCCCGGAGTTATTATTTCCAGGTATTTTGGACACAGCTACATAAAAGTAATTAATAGAGAGGAGAAAGTATAGTGAGGCAGGGTTTCCTAATAAGGCTTTTTAAGTCAGAATATGATTACAGTTGGTGGAGGTAACTCCTTTCCCCACTGTGCTTTCTTTGGCACCAACAGCTTGGTGTATCACCTACAACACTTAGGACCCGGCCTAGTGGCTGGCACATAGCACCTCCTTCATGAGTAATTGATTTAGAAAATGAATGGGTATGGGGATTGATGCTCGTTCAACTTTGGCTGTCTGATCCCTGTGTAGTGGGAGCTATGCCTCTGAAGCACCCTCTTAGCCTGGAGTAACAGCTCTGTGCCTCATCAGCTGTGCACTGCTCTGCCCATGCAGTGCAGTGCAGTGCAGTGATGTGAGTTGCTGAAGATGCTATTGTTCTCCTACCTTATGGCTACAAAGATCTCTGCCTTTATTCTCCTACCCATGCTAGTGAGAGAACCCCCCCCCAAAAAAAAGCCCCCAAAAAACCAAGGAGACTGCTTGCCCCTTAGTATTATTTATTCTTTGCTTGGCTGGGGGTGGTGGTATAGGTAGAGTTCTCACAGTGAGGTTAATTAGTTCTTAAATTCATTAGCAGTTATTGTGACAGCCTTTTCCATGGATGCTTATGGTTCCATTACTTTTCCAAAGGTAAAGGAAGCATGGTGTCTCTTCCAGGATTGAGTTGGCTCACAGCAGCCAGGTCCTGCCTTGCTTTACCACTCCCTTGTAGACTTTATGTGCCATTGATACCTGCTATTCATGCAGTATCACATTCCTTCTTGCATTCTGTTGAATTATCTCTCCTTATAATCTTATAATCTTTTTTTGCATGATATAGCTACCCAATATAGCTACCCAATTTATTGATTACATTTTGAACATACCCTTACTACCCAGGATTCAAGCTACCCCTTATTTCCTGGGTAAATGAGCACAGATAACTGAGAACCGAGGTAAAGCAATGGCCTCCCTCCCTCCATTCACTGACTCTTTCTGAGTCTTGGGTCTAGATGAGATAATAATAACTGCTGGCACAGTTGTAGAGATTAGTAAGATACATAACACCAGGCATATGGTAGGTAGGCTTCTCAGTAGATGGAAGCCAGACCAGCAGGGTTTGTGAGCAGATTTTTCTAGAGCTAAATGGGGTACTCAGTGTCTGAAAAAAATAAGAAATCACAGAAGACTGTCAAGGCAAGGCACAGAGGAAGAAAACAAAACATAATTTACAAAGAAAGAAAGTATGATAGAGCAAAGTTGAAGCTCAAAAAAACTGGTTGCGAGGCCAGTATGGGACAACCTTGTACTGAGGATAATTAGTTTCATCTCCCAAGCCAGGATGCCGTATTCTTTGTTCACATGAATCATCTCTGAATCTATTATGTCATGCTCCCTCTAGCATCACATCGGTTATGATGTTGATTAGCCTGAGAGCCCTCAATGGCAGACTCCAGGTCAACAGTAAATGGGAAAGTTATTTGTCAGGGAAAATATCTGTGAGGAGAAATGAGTGTTAGGAAGTGTGTTCTGATCTTCAGGAAGGTGAGAGGGGGAGTTTAGAAAGAAAGATTCAATAGTGTGAGGTTCTGAAAATGTTTTAAATGGTTGATACTGACTCCTTGAGGCAAACAGCAAAGGTGTTCTTGGGAGGAGGCCAGCATTTCCCCAGAGTAGATCTGCCTGGATATTTTTTTTATTTATATCAAATTTTAGTAGTTTTATTATCATTATTTATTTTATTTTTATTAATCATTTCATTCATTTACATCTCAAATGATATCCCACTTCTCAGTTACCACTCCCACACTCCCCATCCACATCTGTACTACTCCCTCCCTTTTTCCTTATTAGGGTGCTCCCCCCACCCACACTTGCCTGTTCCACCACTCTAGCTTCTCCCTACACTGGGGCATCAAATCTCCCTGGGACCCAGGGACTCCCCTCTCATTGCTGTCAGGTAAGGCCATCCATCCTCTGCTATGTATGTATCTGGAGCCATGGATTCCTCCAAGTACACTCCTTGGTTGATGTTCTAGACTCTGGGTGGTCAGGTCAACCTATGTTGTTCTTGTTTACATTTTTTATTAGATATATTCTTTATTTACATTTTAAATGATTTCCCCTTTCCTGATTCCCCCCTCCTCGAAAAATCCCATAAGCTATCCCCCATTCCCCGCTTCCCTGTCCTGGTATTCCTCTATACTACAGCATCAAGTCTTTCCTGGACTAAGGGCCTCTCCTCCCTTTGGTGTCTAAGAAGGCCGTCCTTTGCTGCCTATGTGTCTGGAGTAACTCCATGAGCACTCTCTGGTTGATGGTTTTGTCCTTGGGAGCTCTGGGAGTACTGAGTGACTCATATTGTTGTTCCTCCTATGGTGCTGCAAACCCTTTCAGCTCCTTGGGTCCTTTCTCTAGCTCCTTCATTGGGGACCCTGTGCTCAGTTCAATGGCTGGCTGAGAGTGTCCCCCTCTGTATTTCTCATTCACTAGCAGAGCCTCCCAGGTGACAGATATATCCGGCTCCAATTAGCAAGCCCTTGTGGGCATTGATAATAGTGTCTGGGTTTTGTAACTGTATATGGGATGGATCAGAATCTGAGGGAAAGACCATCCAGAGACTATGCTGTTCTTCTAGTGGGGTTACAGTTCCCCTCCGCTCCTCCAGTCCTTCTGCCAGCTTCCCCACCAGGTTCTCTTGGCCCATATATACCTGGGCTGCTTTAGAATTTGGAAGCAGTAGCCTTCCTCACAAAAGGTAGGAATTTGTAACCATCACAGCAAGTACTGAATGTAGTATGCCTATGTTCTTTTCTTGTTTAGAAGAAAAGATATCAAGATGTTTTTCTATGTCAAATGCATACATATTCAAATGTTTTTAAATGTATACTAAATTTAAATCTAAGATGCTAAAGAGATAAGAGAAGAAATAATAAAAGGCCAAGTGGAAACCACACCACCATATAGTGCAAATACATAAAATGAATAAATCATGGAAATAAACAAAAATAGACTAAAATCTCCAAAGACAGAAATTTCCATATTGCAAAGTAAACCAAAGATAAAGCTATGTATGTAAACATACGACCTAAAAAGGTAAAGATACAGAAAAAAAGAACGTGTGGGAATGGAAAGATGAGGATGTTAAGTCCAGAGAAAAGAACACTGGTTTAGTTATATCAGGAAGACTTCCAGGGGGCTGTGCTTAGCAGGAAAAACACTTGTTCTTAAAGAGAATCTGGGTTCATTCCCCAGCACTTACATGGTAGCTCAAAACCATCTGTAATTCCAGGGAATCCAATACCCTCTTCTGACCTCTGCAGTCACCAGGTCCACACATTGTACACAGAAATACATGCAGGCAAAAACCTCATACACATAAAAAAACATTAAAATAAAATAAATAAATCTAAATATTTTTTAAAAAGGAAGATTTCAAGGGAAAATGCATACCAAGCAGTAAGTGATTCAACTCCTTAAAAAGTATAATTTTAATTTAGTTTCTCTGTCTCTGTCTCTGTCTCTCTCTCTCTCTCCATTGTGTGTTCCAGTATACTTATCCATGAGTGCCTATAACGAATCCAGAACTTAGCATCAGCTGTCTTCCTCTGCTAGTGTCTACCTTAGTTTTAGGCATAGAGGGTCAATCACTGAACCTGGCTTTACTATTTGAGCTTGATGAGCTGGGCAGGAAACGCCATATCAGCTTAGCCCTGCCAGCCAGCACCAGGTTTACAGGTACATGCTCCCAAGCCTAGCTTTTATGTGGATACTGGGGTTTGAACACAGGTCCAAATGCTTGCACAGAAAGTACTTTCCCTACTGAATGCTCTCTCCAATCCTCATCTTGTTTTGTTTAAAGACCCATATTTAAAATAAGTAAAATCAAACTTAAACTTTAAAAAAGAAATTAATTAATTTATAATTCTGAATTGAAATCTTATTATACCAATCTTCATGTAGAGGATCATAAATGTATAAGCAAGGACACATAACATTTAAAGATTAGCCAGGCGGTGGTGGCGCACACCTGTAATCCCAGGACTTGGGAGGCAGAGGCAGGCAGATTTCTGAGTTCAAGGCTAGACTGGTCTACAGAGTGAGTTCCAGGACAGTCAGGGCTATACAGAGAAACCCCGTCTCAAAACAAAACAAAACAAAACAAAACAAAACAAAACAAAACAAAACAAAAACAAAAAAATTTAAAGATTAATGATAATAATCTTGGGTTGGAGAGATGGCTCAGTGGTTAAGGTGTCCGGCACCCATGTCAGATGACTCCTAACCACCAGAGGGTCTGTTGTCTCTGATCTACTCAGGTACCTGAGTTCATATGTACACACCCCCAAACAATACAAATAAATCTTCAAACATTAAAAAACATAATTTTGACCTAATGGACAGACATAGAATGCTACACAGGATAATTAAAGGTTTAGCAAATACATTGGAAATGCTCAGGTGAATTAGCCAAAAGCCTTGCCATAAAGACAGAAAGAGGGTGAGAGAGCTGTATCCAACAGGAAAAGGAGAATGCAAAGCTGGACAGACTAAGGAAGTAAATGTGGTACTAAGTGCATAACTCAAAACTTTGAAAAACAGCACAACAATCTAAAACCAAGTATGAAAGCAGCGGTTCTCAATCTGTAGGTGCTATGTCTTTAGAGTTTGATGGCCGTCTCACAGGGATCACCTAAGACCATCTACATATAAGTATAAGATATTTACATCCAACTCATAGCACTTACAAAATTACAGTTATAAAGCAGCAATGAAAATAATTTTGTGGTTGTGGGTCATCACAATATGAGGAATTGTGTTAATGAGGCATAGCATTAGGGAGGCTGGGAGCCCCCGGATTAAAGGAACATTAATGTACAGCACGTAAAAACAGGGAGTGATCGTGCAATACAGAGAATCAGCAAGGCCAAAAGTCATCATTCTTGACAAATGTGAAATTAACAGTTAAAAATGATAAGATTGGTCAAACTAAAGAGAGACTGTGCAGATAGCAGTATATTTAAAAGTTAGATGGGATGAAAGAAATGTCTAGAATGGCTTAATTTATTCCCAAATGGAACTTCCATAATTATACAGAAATACTAGGCCAAGTGATTCTGTCAGTCACATGTATCCACCTACTCATTTAAAAAATGAATTCCAGGGTCTATATCAATATTCTATATTGATTGGGGAGTCACTTGGACAAGTCTGATCAACTGTATAAGAAAAGGAGTCTTGTACCTAGCACTAGGAGTTTTGTTAGTTTATAATTGTTGTAGAGAACATTGTCAGACCAAGTGACATAATATTCTTTAAGATGCGTGCATACACACACACACACACACACACACACACACACACACACGTGCACACACACATATGTATTTTGTATAATTTTGGGTAAATATACAATAATATTGTTCTTTGAGACTTTATCAGACAGCCTTGGTATTACTTGTTCTTACAAGCCATAGGTAAACAATGACAAAACTAATAATAACTGACACTGGAGCCATAGCTTTGTGGCTAAGAGCACTTTCTGCTTTTATGAAAGACCTGAAGTTGGTTTTGCACACTAACATGGTGGTGACTCAACCACACTTCCAGGCATCAGATGCCCCCTTCTGGCCTCCATAAGGACTGACCAGGCATGCAAGCAGGCACTCAGAAATACACACAAAATGAGGAAATCCTCAACCCAACAAGAAATTTAAAATCAAAATGGGTTGAACTAATTCACTGCTTTCCCAAGACCTGATGATAAATAAGAGTTGAAGAAACAAAAAGAACAGTAGTAATACCCTGTAGGAGACACCGGAAGGATGTGGGCAAGACCAAAAGCCAAAGGAGGGACTGTGTCTGGTTTTGTTGTTGGTATTTCCGTGCAATAGTGAGTATCTTTGAATTTATTTTCATTTTTGAAGTAAGCATGCTGCTTGCGAAGAGTAACAATCGACTTGTGTCTCATTCTGAGTTCTTTAATGCTGATTGAGTGGAGTGTTATTATTCTAAAGCTCAGCACCATAGGCCTTTAATTTTTTGTTCCTGTTGGTAGTGATGCTGGGAGTTGAAATCTAGGTTCTCTATATGCTGAATACAGGTTTCAATACCGAGTTACCCTCTTGGCCAGAATCTTAGGTATTTTTAAGAGAGTGACATTACATTTCTTAGGGAAATCTCTTACTAATTTATTAGTATTACAGAATACTAATAAATTAACTAATGAGCTTATAATATTTATAATTATTAGTAAACTAAATTTGTACTGAATAGATTTGGCAAGGAAGGCCACCTTATCCAACCTTGTAAACAGTGACCTTTCCCCCATATTTTTCTTTTTGTTTAAGTTCTTTGCCTTGTTCAAATGTCATTTTATGTCCCATTTTCTCCTGAGCAACTGAGCCAGCTACTGTAGTTCAGGTTTGGCTTGTCTTACCTAAGGGCACCAGTTCTCTTGTTATTTTTGCCAAGCAGATAAATAAGAGTAATAGCCTGCCATCTGGACAATTTACTGCAGTCAGTGCACCCAATGGTCAATTTGGTCAGCTTTGCTGAAATGTTGTTTTCCATTAAGTTTTGCTAACTCAGAGGTCTATTTTTATGGGTCCATACCTTTTAAAAATATTTCACTTTTTTTTTAAATTTAAAATATAGTTGTACAACGTTTCTTCCACTTCTGCTTCCAATCTGTCCCCTGCCCTGCTCCCCTTCTCAAATTTATGGCCTTTTTCTTTAATTATTATGTATATGTGGATATGAGTAAATATATCAATACAACTTGTGAGAGTACTTAGTGTTGCTTATATTTGCATATGTTTAGTGCTAACTACTTTGTTATTGGTGAACCAATTAGGGGGCTCATCCCTGGGGAAGACTAATTCCCTTCTCTCAGTTATCATTAATTGCTCTTCATATAGGAATGGGGTCCCGTGAGATTTCTTCTGGCCGTGCTGGCATGTGCACTGGTTTTGTCATCATTCTAGTCTTTATGGAGCCTCTCCTTAGGTGTAGCTTCCTGGTCCTCTGGTTCTTATAATCTTTCTGCACTCTCTTCTGTGATGCTCTGTGAGCCTTGGGAGTAGAGATTGTTTGTACTTGTGGATCAACTAGGGATGGGAACCCTGTGATCAGCTGTTTTCTGCACTTTTACCAGATGTGGATTTTTGTAATGGTCTCCAGCTCCTTCAAAAGGAAGCTTCTCTGATGAGGTGTGAGAGCCATATTTCTCTGTGTATATAAAGATAAGTATTGACACTACAGTCTTTAAGAATCAGTCTGGTTTAGGAAAATGTCAGCAGTAGGTTTTTCTGTAAGGTCTTTGACCTCGGTAGCCATGGGTAGCTATGCTTAACATATCAGGTATGATATTCCTCTTATTGATCAGTCCTTAAGTCTGATTGGACAGCTGTTGGTTGCTACCAAAATATAAGAACCTCATTTTCACCTATACCAACAGCTGTTGTACTGACCATTATATTTCATAGACATCACATCTGGGTAGGATTATTGATTACCTTGTCTTTTTGGTAGAATCTTTCAGTACTATCAAATCCAGTCCCCAAGGAAGAAGCTTTTGGGGACTCTACTGAGTCCTGTGTTCAAAACATGTTGTACCTTTAGCAATAAGGCCTTACCTTAAACTTCTGGGAGCAGTAAAGCTATAGTTTTGGAAGCCTTGTTGTTTCTTGACCAACAGCTCAAAAGGTTTCTCACTTCTGTTACTACGGTTTTTGCTAGATAGTCCACAGCTCTTGGGGGGAACATTATCACTCCATGTGGCATAATTTCATTTAAAATAATACATATATGCTATGTAATTTAGGTAACTATGTAATTTAGGTAAATAATATGATTCTTGACTGGCTGCTATAGTGCATGTATTTAATCTCAATAATTAGAGGCAGAGGCAGGTAGATCTCTATGAGATTGAGGCCATCCTAGTCTACAAAGCAAGTTACAGGCCAGCCAAGGGCACAGAGTAAGAACTGCCTCAAAAAACTAGATGACGACGACGATGACAATGATGATGGTGGTGGTGACAATCACTATGGTTATCACCACCACCATCATCTTTGTGGTTTTTAAAAAATCTTTAGTGTCCCGTCTCCCCAATTAAAGCCACCTCTTTTGTTTTCTTTTTACCCCTTCATATCACCTAGCATCCTGTTACTCCTTTCTCTAGAGTGCATTGACTCCTTTCTAATTTAAATAGATGTCAGTGCTGAAGGGGTTGAATTGTCTTGCAAGTAGATCTAAATTTTTGTAGGGCACACTCTGAATCTGTCATAGTAAAAGAGCAATTTGATGGCTGATTTTGACAGTCAAGTTGACACGATATAGAATCATTGATAAGATGAACTTCAGAGCAGGACTGTGAGGGATTATTTATACTACATTGTTTGAGATGGGAAGATCCACCCTAACTGTGGGTAGTGCCATTCTATGGACTGGAGTCCTGGACTGGATATAAAGGAGAAGTGAACTGAGTGCCAGCAGTCCTCCTTCGCTGCTTCCAGACCTCTGTGACCAGCTACCTCCTGCTTTTGCTCCTATGCCTGATGGACAGCACCCTCAATCTATGAGCCAAAATAGAGCCTTCCTTCCTTTGTTAGCAAGACAGGCATACATAAACATCACCAGCAACTTGCAGGGATGACAACTCATTACATTTAGCATTTAGCAGTCTAGTCACAGAAGTGACAGCCTGGTATCTTCACTATGTTATGTTGACTAGAAGCAAAACCTAGATCCTACTGAACCTGGGGAGACAGACATAAGACGCACACTGTTACATATCGAG
Source organism: Apodemus agrarius (assembly GCA_964023405.1). NCBI lineage: Eukaryota > Metazoa > Chordata > Mammalia > Rodentia > Muridae > Apodemus > Apodemus agrarius. The sequence continues at coordinate 106,896,109 of OZ030011.1, read as the reverse complement.
AGCAGAAGCATCCAGGGCCACCTTAAGGTGTGCTGAACACAACAATGATGTTTGTGGCCAGAGCACAAAAGAAACCAAAGCACTGTTCTGCAGAGTGTCAGGAATTGGATTTCTAATAAACCTATGTGAGCAATCCAGACTCAAGACATTTTGAGAACTTATCAGTCTTTGCTTTTATAATCATTGTTTTACTTTCTTTTTTTGATAAAAACATTTTTTATCAAAAAAAGAAAACTAACAGCATAAACAGTCTTTTGGACAGCACATGTTGGTTTGTCTTGAATTGCTAGGAGTATTTGGGAAATATGAGATTTGGTCCTTTAGAGGAAAAAGCAATATGCCATTTTTATTTTCTGCTCAGGTAATTTAAAGACTCATTCCAAAAAGATCGGCAGACTTTGCTCAACCTTTCCTGTCTTTGAGTTATGCAATAGCAATTTATTTGGGGAAACAGTGTCTAGCTGATCCGTTGGAACATGGGAGAATCATAAGCGTCTGACCTGCATGTAGCTGTTTTTCTTTCATTTCTCTGTTAAAAAAGCCATAAGGGAAATATGTCACCACCTACTCTTTTCTGGAGAACTCTTTGCTTTGGGTTTTAAAAACTAAGTCTTGAAGGGCTCACTGAGTTATTCTGGGTTCTCCTGAGCCCCATAAGAGAATGCAAGGCAAGAATGGGTTTGTGAGACTTTTGTAATGTGGCAGGTCTTTTCTTCCTGACAAGGTATGGTCTGTGACTCTTTAATGGTAAGACTTGAAGCTTTTCATTCTCCATTTTGGTAAGGAATGGGAAATATCTTTCTGTCTCTGTCTCTGTCTCTATGTATCTCTCCCTCTCTCTCTCCCTCCCCTCTCTCTCTCTTACACACACACACACACACACACACACACACACACACACACAGAGTTAGAGAGAGAGAGAGAGAGAGAGAGAGAGAGAGAGAGAGAGAGAGAGAGAGAGAGAATGAGTTTAAAGACCTTGGGCCCAGCATCTACCTTCCGTAGCTCTTACTATACAGTCAATCCTATTGACCTCCTAAGCCTTCCTCACACCCTCCCTACACCAGTTTCTAAGATTATGTTAAGTTATATTCCAAAATCACTGGACTTTTTCTATGCTAGACTGGAATTTTTATCTCAAAAAGATAAGCACTTAAAACATGATATTGCTATGTAGTTCAGGCTGGCACTTGCAATTATTGCCTTAGCCTTCTGAGTTGGAATTAAATGTGTACAATATGATATCTAGTTAACTCTTTTAAATATAACCATAGTGGTTTTGCAGGCTTTCTTGCAGTGTCATTGACCTCTCTGGCTTCTTCAATCCTCCTCCCCCACTTAAACAAGTTTCCCTGAGCTCTAATGTTTGGCTGTGGGTCTCTGCACCTGTTTCCACTCGCTGCTGGGTAAAGCTTCTCAGAGTAAAGTCATACTAAGTTCCTGTCTGCAAGGAAGGAGAATATCATTAACAGTGTCAGGGGGTGGGCTCTGTCTCATGGTATAGTCTCAGGCTAGACCAATCATTGGCAAGAAAACCTATAGAATCAACTAACCTGGGCTCATAAGGGCTCACAGACACTGAACCGCCAAAGATTATGCATGGAACAGACCTGGGTCCCCTACACATACGAAACAGACATACAGCTTGGACTTCATATGGGACTCCTTACAACTGGAGCAGGGTCTGTCTTTCACTCTGTTTCCTGCCATTGTACCCTTTCCCCCAACTGGTTATCTAGGCTCAGTAGGAGAGGATGTGCCTAGTCTTACTGCAACTTGACATGCCAAGGAGTGTTGATATCCATGGGAGGTCTCCCATTCTCTGAGGAGTAAGAGGGTCTGGGAGGAGGGGAGGTGAGAGGAAGAGACTGGGAGGAGAGGGTAATCAGAAGGGACAGTCTTAAATGTCATCTTGTTCTCTCTCTATACATATCTACTGCCCATGCTCTCTTAGTGTTTAGTAAAGATCTTGCACAAATTCACCTCTATGCTTTATATCATGTTTCTTTTAAAGCTTACCAGGCATATAACCTACCTTCTCACATCTGTGGGTTGTTAGGCAAGCTTGGCTGTTAGTAGTTTTCTGCTCTAAACTTCTAGTTTGGGTGGTGGTAGCAGGTAGCTAGACTAACAGAATTGGTGGGGCTAGCTAACTTAACGGGGGCCAGTGGTACTTGTTCATTTGTAAGTGAACCTAAGCTGAATTTGGGTACTTTTATTTTGACAATAAACCAGCAACTCTTTCTTACCATCCTCTTTGCCCAACTTTAGCCCATTTTGATAATTTCCTTGATTCTCTGAGCTGTAGGAAGTACGTTTCATATTGTAGACCTCAAGCCTCCAGTTCTTACAGTTTAGTCTGTCAGGAAATGCAGCACTGAAGCAGTATAGAGAATCAAAGTGCTTATAGTACTGACTTGATTGCTTGTTTAGGCTTTCTTAAGAGACAGATTTAGCAAATACATATTACAAGGAAAAAAACCTAACATGGATTTATAGTACTATTGCCAATGAAAAGCAGTAGTGCAGGGTTTTTATTTAACATCCCTGATTCTACAGTTATATCTATAGTTTCCTAGAACAGAAAGTTCACTCTTAACACCAATGTGATTGGCCATTTGTCTTACATATGTATTTCAAAGTAATGATGTCAATATTACTGCTGAAATGTAAGCTCCAAATTCGGTTAGGATTTCTTTGCAGTTCTGTTTTACTGTTAGAAAATATTGTTCTAGGAATAAAATATCAAGATACTAAGTTTTTCAAGTCACTTGTCACAATTTCTCCCTGTTTCCCAACTCTTAGGATTTTTCTTATTCATTGGATGTTTTTGGTTCACAGTCTTGTAAAACATCTGTAGGACTCAATAAAACAAAAAAGTCACATTAGAGATAACTCTCATCGGTTTTCATAGCTAGTAGGAATCAAGCATTCCAGTGTGTTACAGTTAATTTAACCAGTTTTCTGTTGACTAGACATTTGGGTTTTTATTATATTGCTATTTAGAATGAGACGATGAATAATGAATAAGTACATTTTTTTCTGGGGTGGGAAGTAAGGGTTCACTGTAAAATCTGATAAAACTGCTAATTCAAGTGAGAAGAGCTAGCATAATTATACTAGATGCTGCTTAATTTTGCTCATTAACACTGACTTCATTGGGCATTCCTCCACAAAAATATGAGATTAATTCCTCATGGTCTGAGCAATCAAATATATTCTTAGTAAACTTTAAGAATCTTGATTGTCTGGTAGGTGAGAATAAAATCTCTGTAATTTTAAGCTCCAGATCTCATTATGAATGACTGAACATTTTTATGGTAAGAGTAACGTACATTATCTTTTCTGTTCCATGTCTCCTCATATCTTTGGCTAATTTCTCATAGAATATTGAAAATAGGTAATCAATTATTCCTTTTCTTCATTTACTAGATTAAAATGTTGCTTGTTAACAGCCCTGAGCTTCAGTATGCAACTAGACCCATTGTGGACATTTAATTTTATGTCATTGATTTGTCTGTTAATCCATTGCCCCTATCAGATGTCTCTACTTTTAAAGGCTGTGGTGGTTAGAGGCTGTGGACATAAGCTGTGTTCTCTTATTTAAATGTTCTTTTCATTTGCTCATTTGTGTTTGTACTTAGTTTATACTTTATTTTTGCCATAATATTCAATATGTTTATCATAGATTTTAATCTTTTTCTTTCTGGCAACCTTTTTTAAGCTTGTTTCTGATTATGGAGAATTTACCCATGATTTCTTTTTGTATTTGGTTGCTTTCAGTTTTACGTTTGTGTATCTTGTTAACTGACATTTTTCTTACATCCACTATGATAAATATTCTGTGATAAATACCAGTTTCTGTAGTATCACTTATTTGATACCTTTTCTTCATTTACTAGATTAAAATGTTGCTTGTTAACAGCCCTGAGCTTCAGTATGCAACTAGACCCATTGTGGACATTTAATTTTATGTCATTGATTTGTCTGTTAATCCATTGCCCCTATCAGATGTCTCTACTTTTAAAGGCTGTGGTGGTTAGTGTTAATTATCAACTTGACAAAATTGAGGATCACCTGGGAGATGGGCCTCTGTAGGAGATTATTTCGATTGTATTCATTGATGTGGACAGATTCATCTTCAGAATGGACTTTGGAGCAGGAGACTTTGGACTTTGCAAAATGGAAAAATCGAGATGGCTTATTTCTCCGTGTTTCCTAATATGGATAATGTGATCATCTGCATCAGGCTTTGCTGTCTCCACTTCCCCAGTCCTGTTGTACTGTAGCTAGAACTATCACCTGCCAGAAAGAAACCCTTTCTTCACTGTGTGACTAATTTCTCTTAAATCTTACGAATAGTGTTTGGATAAAATTTAATAGTTAAATTAGTGATAAGTTAACTTAGCATTTAATGAAAATGGACATCTTATTTAGGATTTTTTCTTTTCTTTCACTGGATTTTCCTTTATTTATATTTCAAATGCTGTCCCCATTCCCGGTTTCCCTCCAGAAACCCCCTATCCCATTGCACCTTCCCTTGCTTCTATGAGGGTGCTCCCCCACCCACCACCCACTCCTACCTCCCTTCCCTGACATTCCCCTACACTGGGGAAGGAAGCCTCACAGGACCTGTCCTTCCATTGATGTGAGATAAGGACCCTTTAGCTCCTTCAGTCCTTCCCCTAACTAACTATTGCTCTGTAATACCGCTTGAGGTCAGGAATGGTGATTTTCCCAGAAGTTGTTTTATTGTTGAGAATAGTTTTTGCTATCTTGCGTTTTTTTGTTATTCCAAATGAACTTGAGAATTGCTCTTTCTAACTCTATGAAGAATTGAGTTGGGATTTTGATGGGGATTGCATTGAATCTTTAGATGGCTTTTGGCAAGATGGCCATTTTTACTATATTAATCCTGCCAATGCATGAGCTTGATCAATGATCAATGCTCTGATCTTTCATCAGAGACTTGAAGTTCTTGACCTATAGATCTTTCACTTGCTTGGTTAGAGTCACACCCAGGTATTTTATATTATTTGTGACTATTGTGAAGGGTGTCGTTTCCCTAATTTCTTTCTCAGCCTGTTTATCCCTTGAGTATAGGAAAGCCACTGATTTGTTTAATTTTATAGCCACTTTGCTAAAGTTGTTTATCAGGTTTAGGAGTTCTCTGGTGGAATTGTTGGGATCACTTAAGTATACTATCATATCATCTGCAAATAGTGATATTTTGACTTCTTTCTTTCCAATTTGTATCCCTTTGACCTCCTTTTGTTGTTTAATTGCTCTGGCTAGGACTTCGAGTACTATATTAAATAGGTATGAAGAGAGGGGGCAGCCTTGTCTAGTCCCTGATTTTAGTGGGATTGCTTCAAATTTTTCTCCATTTAGTTTGATGTTGGCTACTGGTTTGCTGAATATTGTTTTTACTATATTTAGGTATGGGCATTGAATTCCTGATCTTTCCAAGACTTTTACCATGAAGGGATGCTGAATTTTGTCAAATGATTTCTCAGCATCTAATGAGATGATCATACATTTTTTCCTTTGAGTTTGTTTATATAGTGAATTACATTTATCAATTTCCATACACTAAATCATCCCTGAGTCACTGGAATAAAGCCTACTTGATCAAGAGGGAGAATCATTTTGATATGTTCTTGGATTTTGTTTGTGAGAATTTTGACTATTTTTGCATGAATATTCCTATGGGAAATTGGCCTGAAGTTCTCTTTGTTGGGTCTTTGTGTGGTTTAAGTGTAAGCGTAGTTTTGTTTTCTAGAACAAATTAGGTAGTGTTTCTTCTGTTTCTATTTTGTGGAATAGCTTGAAGAGTATTGGTATTAGATCTTCTTTGAAGGTCTGATAGAATTCTGCACTAAACCAATATGGTCCTGGGCTTTTTTGGTTGGGAGACTTTTAATGCCTGCTTCTATTTCTTTAGAGATTAGGGGATAGTTTAGATGGTTTATCTGATTCTGATTTAACTTTGGTATCTGTGTAGAAAATTATCTATTTCATCCAGATTTCCAAGTTTTGTTGAGTATAGGCTATTGTAATAGGATCTGATGATTTTTCAGATTTCCTCAGTTTCTGTTGTTATGTCTTCCTTTTTATTTCTGATTTTGTTAATTTGGATACTGTGTCCTCTGGTTAGTCTGGCTAAGGGTTTATCTATCTTGTTGATTTTCTCAAAGAACCAACTCCTGGTTTTGTTGATTCTTTGTATAGTTCTTTTTGTTTCTATTTGGTTGATTCAGCCCTGAGTTTGATTATTTACTGTCCCTTATTCCTCTTGGGTGCATTTGCTTCTTTTTCTTCTAGAGTTTTCAGATTCGCTGTCAAGCTGAGAGTATATGCTTTCTCGAGTTTCTTTTTGGAGGCACTCAGAGCTATGAGTTTTCCTCTTATGACTGCTTTCATTGTGTCCCATAAGTTTGGGTATGTTGTGCCTTCATTTTAATTAAATTCTAAAAAGTCTTTTATTTCTTTCATTATTGCTTCCTTGACCAAATTATCATTGAGCAGAGTCTTGTTGAACTTCCATGGGTATGTATATGAAGAACAGCCTTAATCCATGGTCTGATAGGATGCATAGTATTATTTCAATCTTTTTATATCTGTTGAAGCCTGTTTTGTGACCAATTATATGGTCAATTTGAGAGAAGGTAGCATGAGGTGCTGAGAAGAAGGTATATTCTTTTGTTTTAGGATGAGATGTTCTATAGATATCTGTTAAATTTCTTTGGTCCATAACTTCTGTGAGTTTCACTGTATCTCTGTTTACTTTATGTTTCCATGATCTGTCCATTGGTGAGACTGGGATGTTGAGGTCTCCCTTATTATTGTTTAAGGTGCAATGTGTACTTTGAGCTTTAGTAAAGTTTCTTTTATGAGTGTGGTTGCCCTTGTATTTGGGGCATAGATGTTCAGAATTGGGGGTTCTTCTTGGTAGATTTTTTCCTTTGACTTGAATGAAGTGTCTTTCCTTCTCTTTTTTGATAACTTTTGGTATGAAGTGTCTTTCCTTCTCTTTTTTGATAACTTTTGGTTGAAAGTCAATTTTATATGATAATAGAATGGCTACTCCAGATTGTTTCTTGGGACCATTTGCTTGGAAAAATTTTGTCCAGCCCTTTACTCTGAGGTAGTGTCTGTCTTTTACACTGAGGTGTGTTTTCTGTATTCGGCAAAATGCTGGGTCTTGTTTACATATTCAGTCTGTTAGTTTATGTCATTTTATTGGGGAATTGAGTCCATTTATGTTAGATATTAAGGAAAAGTAATTGCTGCTTCCTGTTATCTTTGTTGTTAGAGGTGGAATTATGTTTTTGTGGCTCTCTTCTTTTGGGTTTGTTGGAAGAAGATTACTTGCTTTTTCTAGGCTGTAGTTTCCCTTCTTGTGTTGGAGTTTGCCATCTGTTATCCTTTGTAGAGCTGGATTTGAGGAAAGATATTGTGTAAATTTATTTTTGTCATGGAATATCTTGTTTTCTCCAACTATGGCAATTGAGAATTTTGCTGGGTATAATAGCCTGATCTAGCATTTGTGTTCTCTTAGTGTCTGCATGACATCTGCCCATTATCTTCTAACTTTCATAGTTTCTGGTGAGAAGTCTGGTATACTTCTGATAGGTCTGCCTTTATATGTTACTTGACTGTTTTCCCTTACTGCTTTTAATATTCTTTCTTTGTTTTGTGCATTTGGTGTTTTGACTGTTATGTGATGGGAGCAATTTCTTTTCTGGTCTAGTCTATTTGGAGTTCTGTAGGCTTCTTGAATGTTCATGGGCATCTCTTTCTTTAGGTTAGGGAAGTTTTCTTCCACAATTTTGTTGAAGATATTTACTGGCTCTTTAAATTGGAAATTTTCACTCTCTTCTATACCTATTATCTTTAGGTATGGCCTTCCATTTGTGTCCTGTGTTTCCTGGATGTTTTGGGTTAGGAGCTTTTTCCATTTTGCATTTTCTTTGACTATTGTGTCAATGTTTTCTATGGCATCTTTTGCACCTGAGATTATCTCTTCAATGTCTTGTATCCTGTTGGTGATACTTGCATCTATGACTCCTAATCTCTTTCCTAGGCTTTCTATCCCTGGAGTTGTCTCTTTTGTGATTTCTTTATTGTTTCTACTTTCATTTTTAGATCCTTGAGGGTTTTGTTCAATTCCTTTACATGTTTTGTTATGTTTTCCTATAATTCTTTAAGAGAATTCTTTATTTCTCCCTTAAGGGCTACTACCTGCTTACCTGTGTTGTCCTTTATTTCTTTAAGGGAGTTATTTATGTCCTTCTTAATGTCCTCTATCATCATCATAAGATGTGATTTTAAATCAGAGTCTTGTTTTTCTGGTATTTTGGGGTATCCAGGGCTCACTGTGCTGGAAGAACTGGGTTCTGATGATGCCAAGTAACCTTGGTTTCTATTGCTTCTGTTCTTACCCTTGTCTCTTTCCATCTGGTTATCTCTGGTGCTAGCTGGTCTTGTTGTCTCTGACTGTAGCAAGCTTTGCAACCCTCCTGCAACCCTCTGTGTCATTAATCCTGGGAGACAAGTTCTCTCTGGAATGAATTTTGGTGTGGAGAGCTATGACACAGGGTCAGCTCTGAGGTCCAGACAGAAACAGGAAGGATCCTGTCCCCTGCTATTCCTTGGTTCCTGTGTCCTGATGGCTCTGGAAGGCTCCTTCTTGGGCCAGGAATTTGAGCAGAAATGGTGGTCTTACCTCTGCTCATAGGTATGTTAGGATTCCTGGGAGTCCAGATTTCTCCCAGTGGTATTTGGGTATGGAGAACTGTGGCACAGGGTCAGCTCTGGGTACAGATGGAAACTGGAAAGATCTTGTCCCAGGCTGTTCCTTGGTTCTTGTATCCTTAGGGCTCCTGGCAGGTCTCTCAGAACTGAAATGGTGGTCACAGGTGTGTCAGCATTCCTGGGAAACCAGCTTTCTCTTTGTGATTTTTGGGTATGGAGAGCTATGGTACAGTGTCAGCTCCCAGAACAGATGGAAACCAGAAGGATCCTGTCCCAGTCTCTTTTTTAAAATGTGTATGTGTCTACTTATGTACAAGCCAGGAATATGTTATATTAGTCTGCTCAATGGGTATTGAACATTTACTGATGAGTTTTGTTTATTGGTTTGTTTCTATTGAAAATGGAAGATTTTCCTGACTCTTAGTCCTTTTCATTGAGTACTATGGGTATGTGGTGGGTCTTGTAGCATAATGTAGTATTCTAGACTTCCCAGCTCTGTCCTCTTAATATAATTTACATTGTCGAAGTAAAAACTGCCTGTATACCCCATACTGCCTCGACATGGTATCCTAACACTCCAGCATTGCACTGTGTTCCCTCTTGTTTTTAATGTTTCATTTTTCTTCTCTCTCATGCATAATTTGGTAAACATTCTTGTGCCCTTTATATTTTGTCTTCCTCAGATCACTCCATTTGAATCATGTTATAGAGCACAAGCTTTTGTTCCATGTTTCTGTCCATTATCCAAGGCAGGTCAGGAGACACAGAAGGGCAGGGATTCTTCTCTCCCACTTTCCTTGTCACCCAATGCTTTTTTTGTTCATATAGTGTTCACTCATTGATCAATGAGTGAAATCAATGTCTTGCATTTCTCCAGAGTCATGATTTTGGATTTTCTCAATTCATGGATGTAATGTTCATGAATGCTTTGAGATTTGAATCAGAGAGGACTTTTATTGTACCCATGGGAGGTAACTTATTGGGAAATTCAAGCAACAGAAGGTCAGGTTGAAGTCAGCCCTTGGTATTAGCTATTCCAAAGACTCAAGGCTATTGTTTTTATTAAACCCTTTGGCCACTCTCCAACTTAAAACTTATGCTAAACGTGCTCTTAGAGCCATGGAGTACATTTCTAGATTTAGCAAAGATGGAAAGTCGTGAGGTCATTGTAGCTTCAGGGGGCATTTAATAGTACCAACCTGGACAATTCTATCCAGTTCAAGCATACAAGGTAAGTTATCTCCAGGTTACTGATCATTTTAAATAAGGATGACCAAATTCATTTGCTTTATTAAAAAAAAAACTGCACACGGTATGAAAGTGGTAACCATTTTCCAAAGCCTTTTGAATTATCCTCAACTAGTAAGTAAAATAATTTAGTCCCACTTCAGTAATGTGCCTCTTCTGCGGCCTCAAAGGAAAACAGTGTACAAAAAATCTTCTCATGTGTGCTGAAAGCTTCCACATGTATTATTTCTATACTCTTCACTTTTGGGGGGGTGGTGGAATTGTGATTTTGTGAACAGAAACTTGATTTCACAAAGACCTAATGTCTTTCTATTTTTATTTCAATACTATTTAACTTAACCCAGAGAGGTCTGGCCTCCTCCATCTTCCCATCCTACTGTTTGAAGATGTGAAAGAACTTTGGTTGGGCATTTTGTCATCTGGAAATAAAAATATGACATGTCAAACTACCAGCTAAGTTATTATTAATCACAACCCAGATTTAAGTCAGTTGCCAGTATTGTGAGGAGGAGTGAATCCCTAAGGTAAGACAATCCCTTTATGAGTATCTAAATGCAGAGAACTTGCTGACATTAATACTGCAGCTTTCCAAAGAGTAGAAAATCAAGGTCATGACTGCAGTGGGACAGAGATATGCCTGCAGGCTCCTGTACAGGATGCTTACTGAGGAAGATGGAGATATGAAATGGAGTTGTTTAAATTCTGGAGGCTGCATGATGGCATGGCTCCTTCCTGTCTTCTCTCGGCCCAGAGCAACATGAACAGAACTCATATTTCCTGACATTAGATGGGAATACAGAATTCCTGCAGAGGGTTAGGGAAGCTGATAGTTAATAAGACTGTGCCAGCACAGATTCAAATTATAGTTTCCTTAGGGGCATCGTGCCCAGTTAAATAAGTGTTCTGTAGAGCTTACTGTTATTTTACTTGGAAAGAGAAAAATATGTACACGTTGGTCACTGTAGACAGACAGCATAGCAAAGTGTGGGTTTCTCAGCCTGTGTCTGAGCTGGGAAGAATATATCCAAGTCTGCTCTCCCTCCAGAAAAATAGCTGGAACTTTGAGGAACTCACTGAGTTTTCTCACTGAAAATAGACTTGATTCTAGTATAGACTTTGCTCTTTGACCATCAGCTCAGACAGAAAGTCATTATGCAGCCATGATGGAACATTCATTTCCCCAGACCTTTTAATAGAACTCCTACTGGGGGAAAGGTTATTTCTGTCAAAGCAGGTGATGAGCACCAGGAAAGGGCCTAGTTACTTTTCCTTGTCTTGCCACACATGTTTGTTAATGCTTCTCATAGCATGAACTACTCTTTCGCTTTTCTGTACTCTTTCCCCAGCAGCTGACTTACTTGTAGTGTAGGGACCCAAGTTTTAGAGGCTAGAACTCCTTCTTCTTCTTAGGGTTTTTTAAGCCTCCTCTGCATTGCTGAGTCTTTTTGGAATATAAGACTGATCACCAGCTAAAAAAAGAACTATTAGACATCTCCAGGGAAATGAGGAAGAGAAAGTACATGCCAATCACCACAGTGATGTGTGCATGGAGTCTCCCCTCTATGCAGAATTGTTTCCTCATTTATAATTCACATTGAACTGTTTTGGGTTATTGTTTAAGGAAGCTTTACTAGTGAAGTAACTGCAGAAGATAATTATGGCAGGTATTATTTTGCAGAAAGCTTAGTTTCATATATGATGCTGCAGCAAATATTTGAAAGGCATGATACTGTTTAGAGCATATACCAGGGAAGCTAAGTTACTTTCTCATAATTACACATCCAGAAAGTTAGGTTTCATACATGGGCTTATAAAATCTTATACATCTCATAATCATCTTTGTATGCCAATGTTAAAACACACAGTCTAGGGAGTTTATTAATTTCCTCAGTGTTATGCCATCTAAGCCAAGTTTCTTCATATTAAAACACAAATGAACACTCAAATGGACAAGAACCAAGATTATTAGAATGCCCGTGGATGCTGCAGTGCTCATTTAAAATTACTCTCATTATCGAGCTGTAAATGGTGGCATGTTTGAACATTTCCCCATGCTGGGGATGTGATTTTTGCAGACCCTGCTTTGCAGTGAAACTGAACTCGGTGCAATTAAAACGGCAATTGCCATTAATTCCTGCTCTGTGCCGTCACATTTAATAGGGCTTCACAAGAATTGTCATAATGGTATGAAATGGGGTTTTGGTTTTTAGTTTAATTTCAAGAAGAAAGTGTGTGCTTATAAAAACCCACCAAAGAGTATCTGATAACATTCATTCTCCTCTCTGGGGATCAGAATCTGACAATTTTTAAAGGTACAGTGCAGCTCCAGGAAAACCCAGTCTCAGGACAGAAAGCTCACATTGGAGACAAGAGAGCTACAATTTCCTGAGTGGAGATGATCTGCAGTCTCAGCAGAATGCTAAGCAGGGGATCTCATGTTCTCTGAGCTAAGCAACAAATTGACTGAAGATAAAACACGCTTAAAGAATAAATGAGTTGCTTTGATGAGGTCCCTGTTTAATGTGTAACTCAGGTGTGAGCATGGGTGGTAATTTCAACATTTGTGTTGATTTTATATCCTGTGACTACAGTGTACTATCTCACTGAGGGGAGGGGTCTACAAGTTAATGAAGAAGGAGGTCCAGTGTTCTTATGGTTGCTAGTTCAGAGTTCTCCAAACTGAGTAACTAGCAAGGAATTATGTTTCCCAAGAAGATTGCTTAAAGATGCATGGCTGTTCTTCCAAACTGAAGGGACTTTTGCTCTAGTGGCTGCAGAGCAGTGGCTCTCCACCTTCCTAATACTGTGGCCCTTTAATAGAGTTCCTCAGGCGGTAGTGGCTCCTAACCAGAAAATTATTTCATTCCTACTTCACAAATGTAATTTTTCTCCTGTTATGAATTGTAACCTAATAAGTAGATGGCCTTAGGTGACTCCTGTAAAAGGGTTGGTGACCCTCAAAAGGGTCATGGTCCTCAGGTAGAGAACCACTGCCATAGAAGCATCTGTCATGGCTATCTTCTGTGGGCTTCTGCTTCCGTGAGGAGCCTTTCTAGAGTCACAAGCTTTGCAGGTCACTTGATAAACTGAGGAAGTGATGTATGCATCAAAGAAACCTTGCTTCCTTTTCTAATAAAGCCAACTAAACCCTTGTCCTGAAACAACTTGAATATTGATGTGTTTAGTGGAACAAACTATCACAGCATCTGTCAGGACTATGAACAGTTCTTGAAGATACAGAATTAAATGACCTACAGCCCAGAGGAAATATCTCTAGGTCAGGAATACTATGTCTTTGTTGCCACCAAGTGAAAGGAAACTATGCAAGTTCTTCTTCTTGATAGAATGGGTAGTCATATACTAACCCTATTAGTAGCTGAAACTATGCAGTAAAGAAAGCACCAGCAAGGAGTAAGGAGACCAACCTAACAAGTACCTATGATAAGAATTATCCCCATTCCCACCATTTTGCTCATTCATTCATTCATTCATTCATTCATTTTTAGTGGAGGAATAAAACCAAAGTCATATGCATACTAGGTAATGACTATCACTGAATTAAATTCCCATCTCTCTCTTTACTTTTGAATCATTAAATTACGCAGGCTGCCCCTAAACTTAGGAACCTCATGTCTCAGCCTTTAAAGTAAATGTTCTGCATTATTATGTCCAATACTTTCAATGGAGCCCTAGACTACCTTTATCTTTACCCATGGACAGACCACATTTAAAAAAAAAAACATTTTACTACTTCAAATTGAAGAGGGAATAGGTTGTGTGCCAAATTCCTCTGTAAGCCTGACCAGTGCTCTTTACATTTTAAGCACTAATCTGACAAATTACCACTCACTTCATTCAGCCACCCATGCAGTCCATTGTCCCCAAGTGCTGACAAAACATCAGTTCCCAGTCTCCATACAGCAGAGCTGCTACCAGCAACCAAGTCAGGAAGCCAGAGAACTGGGGCAGAGTAGTCTACAGTGATTTTCAGGAATCAGATGATTGCATTTGAATCTGAATTGATTCATGGAGAATATATATGTCTCAGTGTCTTCTTGGTCTATCTTCCTTAATGTAGAGGAGATAATTGTGAATGGAATTGAAAGATGATCACTGTGAGATTCATTAAATAAATTTTGACAAATATGTGGGCCTTGAGAGTTTTTTTTCATTTTTTTATTCTATACTCTTTGTTTACATTCCAAAGGCTTTCCCCTTTCCCAGTTCCTCCCTCACCATATGTCCCATAAGTCCTCTCCCCCCAACTATTCCCCAATCACACCCCCCACACACACACCATTTCTATGTTCTGGATCTACAAAACTGGATCCAAACTTTTCAGGCCCAGGGTCCTCTCCTTTCTTCTTCTTGGGAATCATTTGACTTGCTAATTGTGCCTTGAGTATTTAGGGCTTCTGAGCTCATTAATATCCACTCATCAGTGATTGCATTTCATGTATATTCTTTTGTGATTGGGTTAACTCACTTAGGATGATATTTTCCAGATCTAACCATTTGCCTACAAATTGCATGAATTCATTATTTTTAATTGTATTCCATTGTATGTATGTATGTATGTATATATTCCACATTTTCTGTATCCATTCCTCTTTTGAGAGATTGGAAGAAGAGAGAGTTTTTATTGATGAATGCAGAGTTGGGCTAACACCAGTTTGTGGTTTGTTAGTAGCAGCAAGAATATGGCATATTTTTAATATATTTTTTAACTGTAAGGGCACTTTTTGTTTTACATCAACACAAGAGTAAATTTACAATTTATAAAAATATGAACATTGTAAGTTGTGCAGGTGTATATGCACTTGAGGTGCATATGTGGAGGCTTGAGTGATTTCTACATTCAATCCTCATCTTATCTGTTGCATTGGACTCACTTGAACTCAGAGCTGACTAGTAAGTGTCTATCTAGTGACTCAGCCTGTTTCCAGGATCTTTTACCTCAGCCATTTGAGAGTTGGGATCACAGGATCCCGCCTATACCCTCAGTATTTACTTAAGTTCTGGGAGTCAGAACTTTCATCCTCATACTTGTAGAGCAAGTGTTTTTCTTTCTTTCTTTCTTTTTTAATGTACAGATCTTTTTTTAAAAAGATTTATTTATTTATTATATGTAAGTACACTGTAGCTGTCTCCAGACACTCCAGAAAAGGGCATCAGATCTCATTACTAATGATTGTAAGCCACCATGCGGTTGTGGGATTTGAACTCAGGACCTTCAGAAATGCAGTCAGTGCTTTTGACCTCTGAGACATCTCTTCAGCCCTGTCAAGTGGTTTTCTTGATGAGGCATTTCCCAGTCCTGTACCTTATAATTTTCAGTGCAAAGGCAGAACATTTTAGGACATTTGATTTTTCACTATAAAAACATTCTCTTTATCAATTTATGTGACTATGTTATGGTGGAAAGAAAATTCGATTTATTTCTTGTGAACTATTTGCATCTGATTGCAGTTTAGTGATTCAGATTTTTTCAGTCATACTATATCTTTTATGAAATCAAATTGATTTTATTTATTTATTCATTCATTCATTCATTTATTTATTTAGGACCACTTCTTTTTTAATTTTATTTTTTTATTTTTTTATTGAAAAGGGAAGTAAAAACACTTTATGATAAAATTAAAGATTTACATGGAAAATATTTCAGTTAAACACATTGAAGTTGACAATTTTCATGGAGAATTAAAGAGCAAAGTGGTAGACATATAAAACATTGCTAAATTGATTGAAATATAGACTAGAAACATTTTATGATAGAATTGAAGATTTACATGGAAAACATTTCTGATAAAATTGTAGAAAAATGTAGAAAACATGTTAAAATTGAAGATTACATAGAACTTTTTATATAGATATAATAATGGTGGACATAAAAGTATTCCTAAATTGATTGAAAGTGGAATTACAAACATTTCCTGATAAACTTGAAGATTATATGAAAAATATTTCTCATAAAATTGAAGAAATACATAGAAAAACATGTTAAAATTAAAGATTATCATGGAAGTTATATAGATAAAATGATAGGCATAAAGATAATTCTAAGTTGACTGAAGGTAGAATTATAAACATTTTCAGATAAAATTGATGTTTTACCTGGAAAATATTTCTGGAAAAATTGAAGAAATATATATAGACAAACATGTTAAAATTGACTATTTCATGGAAAATTTCACATATAAAATGGCAGATATAAAAACTCTTCCTAAATTAATTAAAGGTGGAATTAGAAACATTTGTGATAAAATCAAAGATTTACCTTGAAAACATTTCTAAAAAATAATAGAGGAAGTATATAGAAAGACATATTAAAATTGAAGATTATCATGAAAAATAATGCAGACAAAATGGTAGACATAAAACATTACTTAGTTAAAAGGGGAATTACAAACATTTTCTGGTAAAATTGAAGATTTACACGGGAAATATTTTGTTAGTCTATGTCTTTTTTTGGGGGGGAATTGAGTCCATTGTTGTTAAGAGATATAAAGGAATAGTCATTGTTGCTTCCTGTTATTTTTGATGTTATTTTTATGTTTGTGTGGGTGTCTTCTTTTGGTTTTGTTGGAAGAAGATTACTTTCTTGCTTTTTCTTTTTTTTTTTTAATTTTTATTTTCTATATTCTATGTTTACATTCCAAAGGCTTTCCCCTTTCCCAGTTACCCCCCACCATATGTCCCATAATTCCTCTACCCCCCATCCTATTCCCCACTCATTCTCCCCCCACCCCACGATTTCTCTGTTCTGGGTCTACAATACTGGATCCAATCTTTACAGGCCCAGGGTCCTCTCCTTTTTTTCTTCTTGAGAGTCATTTGACTTGCTAATTGTGCCTTGAGTATTTAGGGCTTCTGGGCTCATTAATATCCACTTATCAGTGATTGCATTTCGTGTATATTCTTTTGTGATTGGGTTAGCTCACTTAGGATGATAGTTTCCAGATCTAACCATTTACCTACAAATTGCATGAGTTCATTATTTTTAATTGCTGAGTAGTACTCCATTGTATAAATATACCACATTTTCTGTATCCATTCCTCCTTTGAGGGATATCTGGGCTCCTTCCAATTTCTGGCTATTATAAACAAAGGCTGCTATAAATATAGTGGAGCATGTGTCTTTGTTGTATGCAGAGGAATCCTCTGGGTATATGCCCAGGAGTGGTATGCCAGGGTCCTCTGGAAGGGACATGCCCAATTTTCTGAGGAACCGCCACACTGATTTCCAGAGCAGTTTTACCATTTTGCAATCCCACCAACAGTGGAGGAGTGTTCCTCTTTCTCCACATCCTCGCCAGCACTTGTTGTCTCTTGAGTTTTTAATCTTAGCCATTCTGACTGGTGTGAGGTGGAATCTCAGGGTTGTTTTGATTTGCATTTCCCTGATGACTAATGATGTTGAACATCTCTTAAGGTGTTTCTCGGCCATCCGAATTTCTTCTGGTGAAAATTCTTTGTTTAGCTCTGTACCCCATTTTTTGATAGGGTTATTTGGTTCTTTGAGGTCTAACTTCTTGAGTTCTTTGTATATATTGGATATTAGCCCTCTGTCGGATGTGGGGTTGGTGAAGATCATTTCCCACGTTGTTGGTTGCTGTTTTGTCCTTCTGACAGTGTCCTTTGCCTTACAGAAACTTTGTAATTTTATGAGGTCCCATTTGTCAATTCTTGATCTTAGAGCATAAGCTATTGGTGTTTTGTTCAGGAACTTTATCCCTGTGCCCATGTCCTCCAGGGTCTTCCTAAGTTTCTTTTCTAATAGTTTCAGTGTGTCTGGTTTTATGTGGAGGTCCTTGATCCACTTGGAGTTGATCTTAGTACAAGGAGATAAGAGTGGGTCAATTAGCATTCTTCTGCATGTTGACCTCCAGTTGAACCAGCACCATTTGTTGAAAAGGCTATCTTTTTTCCACTGGATGGTTGTGGCTCCTTTATCAAAGATCAAGTGACCATAAGTCTGTGGGTTCATTTCTGGGTCTTCAATCCTATTCCATTGATCTACCTGCCTGTTGCTGTACCAATACCATGCAGTTTTTAACACAATTGCTTTGTAGTACTGCTTGAGGTCAGGGATATTGATTCCCCAGAAGTCCTTTTATTGTTGAGAATAGTTTTAGCTATCCTGAGTTTTTTGTTGCTCCAGATGAATTTGAGAATTGCTCTTTTCTAGATCTATGAAGAATTGATTTGGGATTTTGATGGGGATTGCATTGAATCTGTAGATTGCTTTTGGCAAAATGGTCATTTTTACTATATTGATCCTGCCAATCCAGGAGCAAGAAATATTTTTCCATCTTCTGAGGTCTTTTTTGATTTCTTTCTTCAAGGACTTGAAGTTCCTGTCATACAGATTTTTCGCTTGTTTGATTAGAGTTACACGAAGGTACTTTATGTTGTTTGTGGCTATTGTGAAGGATGTTATTTCCCTAACTTCTTTCTCAGCCTACTTGTCCTTTGAGTACAAGAAGGCTACTGATTTGCTTGAGTTAATTTTATAACCAGCCACTTTGCTGAAGTTGTTTATCAGTTGTAGAGGTTCTCTGGTGGAGTTTTTTGGGTTGCTTAAGTAAACTATCATATCGTGTGCAAATAATGGTAGTTTGACTTCTTCCTTTCCAATTTGTATCCCTGTGACTTCGTTATGTTGTCCAATTGCTCTCGCTAGAACTTCAAGTACTATATTGAAAAGATAAGGAGGGAGAGGGCAGCCTTGTCTAGTCTCTGATTTTAGTGGGATTGCTTCAAGTTTCTCTCCATTTATTTTGATGTTGGCTACTGGTTTGCTGTAGATTGCTTTTACTATGTTTAGGTATGGGCCTTGAATTCCTGGTCTTTCCAAGACTTTTAGCATGAAAGGATGCTGAAATTTGTCGAATGCTTTTTCAGCATCTAATTAGATGACCATGTGGTTTTTTTCTTTCAGTTTGTTTATGTAGTGGATTACATTGATGGATTTCCCTATATTGAACCATCCCTGCATCCATGGAATGAAGCCTACTTGATCATGGTGAATGATCGTTTTGATATGCTCTTGGATTCAGTTTGCAAGAATTTTATTTAGTATTTTTGCATCGATATTCATAAGGGAAATTGGCCTGTAGTTCTCTTTCTTTGTTGGATCTTTTTGTGGTTTAGGTATCAGCGTAATTGTGGTTTCGAAGAATGAGGTGGGCAGTGTCTCTTCTGTCTCTATTTTGTGGAATAGTTTGAAAAGTATTGGTGTTAAGTCTTCTTTTAAGGTCTGGTAGAATTCTGCACTAAAACCATCTGGTCCCGTACTTTTCTTGGTTGGGAGGCTTTCTATGACCCCTTCTATTTCTTTTTGGGTTATGGGACTGTTTAGATGATCTACTTGATGTTGATTTAATTTTGGTATTTGGTATCTGTCTAGGAAATTGTACATTTCCTCCAGATTCTCCAGTTGTTTTGAGTATAGGCCTTTGTAGTAGGATCTGATGATCTTTTGAATTTCCTCAGTTTCTGTTGTTATATCCCCCTTTTCATTTCTAATTTTGTTAATTTGGATGCTGTCTCTGTGCCCTTTGGTTAGTCTAGCTAAGGGTTTATCTATCTTGTTGATTTTTTTCGAAGAACCAGCTCTTGGTTTTGTTGATTGTATGGTTCTAATTATTTCTACTTGATTGATTTCAGCCCTTAGTTTGATGATTTACTCTCTTCTACTCCTCCTGGGTGAATTAGCTTCTTTTTGTTCCAGGGCCTTCAGGTGTGCTGTTAAGTTGCTAGTGTATGCTCTCTCCATTTTCTTTTTGGAGGCACTCAGGGCTATGAGTTTTCCTCTTAGCACTGCTTTCATTGTGTCCCAAAGATTTGGGTAGGTCGTACCTTCATTTTCATTGAAGTCTAAAAAGTCTTTGATTTCTTTCTTTATTTCTTCCTTCACCAAGGTGTCATTGAGTAGGGTATTGTTCAGTTTCCATGTGTATGTGGGCTTTCTGTTGTTCTTCTTGCTATTGAAGACCACTTTTACTCCATAGTGATCTGATAGGAGACATGGGATTAGTTCGGTCTTCTTGTATTTGTTGAGGTCTGTCTTGTGACCAATTATATGATCAATTTTTGAGAAGGTACCGTGTGGTGCTGAGAAAAAGGTATACTCTTTTGTTTAGGATGGAATGTTCTATATATATCTGTTAAATCTAATTAGTCCAAAGCTTCAATTAGTTTCACTGTGTCCCTGTTTAGTTTCTGCTTTCCTGATCAGTCCATTGAGGAGAGTGGAGTGTTGAAGTCACCTACAATTATTGTGTTAGGTTCAATGTGTGCTTTAAGCTTTAGTAAAGTTTCTTTTACAAATGAGGGTGCCCTTACATTTGGCGCATAGATGTTCAGTATTGAGAATTCTTCTTGGTGGATTTTCCCTTTGGCCAGCAAGAAGTGACCTTCTGAGTCTCTTTTGATGACTTTAGGTTGAAAGTCAATTTTATCTGATATTAGAATGGCTACTCTGGCTTGTTTCCTGAGACCATTTGCTTGTAAAATTGTCTTCCAGCCTTTTACTCTAAGGTGGTGTTTGTCTTTGACACTGAGATATGTTTCCTGTATGCAGCAAATTGTAGGGTCCTGTTTCCGTATCCAGTCTGTTAGTCTGTGTCTTTTTATTGCGGAATTGAGTCCATTGATATTAAGAGATATTAAGGAATAGTAATTATTACTTCCTGACATTTTAGGTGGTTTTTTTTTTTTTTTTTTTTTTTTTTTTTTTTTGTATTTGAGTGGTTCTCTTCTTTTGGGTTGGATGAGAGGGGGGTTTCTATCTTGTTTCTTCTGGGGTGTAGTTTCCCCCCTTGTGTTGCTATTTTTCCCCTATTATCCTTTGTAGGGCTGGGTTTGTAGATAAATATTGTGCAAATTTGGTTTTGTTGTGGAATACCTTGGTTTCCCCATCTATGGCAATTGAGAGTTTTGCTGGGTATAGTAGTTTTGGCTGAAGTTTGTGTTCTCTTAGAGTCTGCATGAGGTCTGCCCAGGATCTTCTAGCTTTCATGGTCTCAGGTGAGAAGTCTGGTGTAATTCTGATAGGTCTTCCTTTATATGTTACTTGTCATTTTTCTCTTACTGCCTTTAATATTCTTTCTTTGTTTAGTACATTTGTGGTTTTGATTATTATGTGACGGGAAGTATTTGTGTTCTGGTCCAGTCTATTTGGGGTTCTATAGGCTTCTTGTATATTCATGGGCATCTCTCTCTTTAGGTTGGGGAAGTTTTCTTCCATAATTTTGTAGAAGATATTTGCTGGCCCTTTAAGTTGTAGATCTTCATTCTCATCTATCCCTATAATCCTTAGGTTTGGTCTCATTGTGTCCTGGATTTCCTGAATGTTTTGAGTTACCAGCTTTTTGCATTTTGCATTTTCTTTAATTGTTGAATCCATGGTTCCTATGGTATCTTCAGCATCTGAGATTCTGTCTTCTATCTCTTGTATTCTATTGTTGATATTTGCATCTATGACTCCTGATTTCTTCCCAAGGATCTCCAACGTTGTCTCCCTTTGTGATTTCTTAGTTGTTCCTACTTCTGTTTTTAGATTCTGTATGGTTTTGCTCAGATCTTTCAATTGCTTGTTTGTGTTTTCCTCTAATTCTTTAAGGGATTTTTTTGTTTCCTCTTTTATGACTTCTACTTGTTGACCCATGTTCTCTTGTATTTCTTTAAGTAATTTTTGTTTTTCCCCCTTATTGGGATTTATTTTTTGCTCTATATTCTCCTATTCTCCTGGATTTCTTTAAGTGATTTTTGTATTTGCCTTGTATGGGCTTCTAGCTTTTGATCTATTTCCTCCTCTATTACTTTAAGAAATTTATCTAAGTGATCCTCTATCAGCATCCTTACCAGTGATTTTAGATCTGAGTCTTGTTTTTCTGGTGTGTTGGGATATCCGAGATTTAATTGTGTTTGCCTTGTAAGGGCTTCTAGCTTTTGATCTATTTTCTCATGTATTACTTTAAGAGATTTATCTAAGTGTTCCTCTATCAGCATCCTGACCATTGATTTTAGATCTGAGTCTTGTTTTTCTGGTGTTTCGGGGTATCCAAGATTTATTGCTGTCAGGGAACTGGGTTTGGATGCTGCCATACTGCCTTGATTTCTGTTAGTAACGATCTTACATTTGCCTTTTGCCATCTGGTTAACTCTGGTGTTAGTTGGTCCTGTAGTTACTAGCTGGTGCTTGACCCTCTTGTGGCTCGTAAGGTTATTTCCCCGCGACTGGGACACCTGAACCACTGCCCTGCAGGGCTCTTGCTCACAGATTGCTGACAGATGGCCTGAATCCCAGGAGGTCTTAAACTCAGGATATCCCAGGTACTTGGTTCTGCCTGTTGGGCAGGTGCTCTGCACTGCTCCTGCTCAGGGTTTGCTGTCTGGTGTCCTGATTCCCCAGAGGTCTTAAAGTTGGGATATCTCAGTTATCTGGTTCCGCCTGCTGGTCCAAAGCTGCTGGAAAGCTGGCTGAGGCTGGCTCTACCGCCGGCTGGATGGGAAACAGCTGGGAAGATAGTGTTTGCTGCAGGGAGTTTGGGGTCCTCCCTGGTTCCGCAGGCTGGGTCTGAGCATCTGGGAAGCTGGCTGAGGCTGGCTCCCCTGCCGGCTGGATGGAAGCAGCTGGGAAGATGGCGCTGACTGCAGGGAGTTTGGGGTCTGCCCTGCGAGCACAGAGCCCAGGCTCGGCTGGTGTCCCCCAAACCGCTACTCTGTGCGCAGCTCCAGCTCCAGGCCTGAGTCCCCGAAGGTCTTAAACTCGGGATATCTCGGGTACCTGGTTCCGTAGGCTGGGTCTGAGCACCTGGGAAGCTGGCTGAGGCTGACTCCCCTGCAGGCTGGATCGATCCCCTATATTTCTTTAAGGGATTTTTGTGTATCCTCTTTAAGGGCTTTTACCTGTTGACTGATGTTCTCCTATATTTCTTGAAGGGATTTATTTAAGTCTTTCTTGAAGCCCTCTATCAGCATCATGAGATATGATTTTAAATCCAATTCTTGCTTTTCAGGTGTGTTGGGGTATCTGGGACTTGCTGTGGTGGGAGAACTGGGTTCTGATGTTACCATGTGGCCTTGGTTTCTGTTGGTAGGGTTTTTGTGCTTGCCTTTCATCATCTGGTTATCTCTGGTGCTAGTTGGTATTTTTGTCTCTGTCTGGAGTTTGTTCCTCATGTGGGCCTGTAAGCCTGGGTCCTTACTCCTCTGAGCTCAAAAGTGAAAGCACTGCTAGGAGATCACTCTCTCTCTCCTGGTGGGCTATGCACAGAAGGTTGTGGAATTTCCTAACTCCATGGTGCAAATGGCAGCAGGAAGACTTCTGTCCCAGTTGCTCCACTGATCTTATATCCTGTGTGCTCCTAGCTGATCCCCTCCAGAGAGAAGGAGGAGCTCTCACCTCTGCGCTCATAAGTGGAAGCACTGCTCTTCGTTCTTTAATAGTAATGCAAAAATCTGCTTTAAATTCTACAACTGCTATTTTTATCTGTAATGGAAGATAAGGTGCCGGGTGCTTCTAGAATTTTTCTGATTGCAGCCATCTACTGATAAAAGACTGAATTGTTGGTCTCGTGAGATGGAACAACACTAAGACTTGTAATGTGTGCTAATTTAATATGCATGTCATAAGAACTGCCAAAAATCAATCTTCAATTTGCAAATACCTTGGAACTGAGACACTGGTTTGTGAAAAAGCTGTTTTAGTTTTGGCAGCTCTATCTTATATAATAATGGTAAATCAATACCAGCTGTTGGTGTATTATTTATCTATTTCTTTAACAATACTGGTGTATAAATTTGGTTGTCAGGAGACTTGAGGTTTAATTCCAGACTGTCTTGATTTTACTTTGGCAAAAATCTTAGCCTCTCTGTATCTTGGTATTTTTGTTTATAAAATGAGAGGGAATGATTGGGTTAGTCTGGAGCATTTTGGAGATTCCTCTTTCCCTCTTATAATATTATACAATATTATATATAATAGGCTAGCACTGGATCTGGTAGGCACTGAATGTCATGAGACTGGTTAAGGTTAGAAATGAGAATGGATATGAATAATAGTTCAAGGAAAACTGAGAAAATTTAATTATCAATAAAGAAAGTGTTAGTAAAGACTCCTGACATATCTAACATGGGTACACAAAGGTCTGGGATGATTAAATGAAGTTGGGTTATATGTGACTGAGAGGATTGTGGTGGGAGGGAAGAGGGAAAGATTCTCAGAAGGAGCAGTACAGAGAAAATTCACATTTGATGGAAAATGCTCAGACAAACGGTATATGAACCTAAATTTGGGTAACAGGGTGCAAAGAGGCCAGAAATCCAGGATTCTGAAACAGGAGGATAGTCCAGAGAAACATGCAACAGAAGCACAAGAAATGCTTTAGCCGGGGATCTGTGGGTTTGATAGAAACCCAACTCTATGATAGAGATGTTTTCTTTGCTGGTGGAAAAATATTAGTTCAAGATCTGTCAGCTTTAGGTGAGATCATGTCTAAAAGCTAGCATGTGTTACTATGCATGGGAAGATGGAGGGAAGAGTGATTTGAACTACAAGGAGCCTTAGCTATCACAATTTCTTATGAAAGTCTCTATTCATGTGTTATAACAAAATTTCTAGTAGTCAAAGAGAGGATCTGAAATATGATGAAGATCTCCTGAGAGGAGATTTAAAAAAAAAAACTGAAAGACTCTGTTTTAACTAGAATGAGAAAGATGTTTCCTTGGTTACAGATCTGTATGTGTGGCAGAATTATGGTAAAAACATTTAAGGAAAATTACTTAGGAGGTATCAGTATTTCCCAACAAATATTCCATTGCATGGAAATGGATTGGCACCTGCTACACTCCAAAGTTTGAATCGAGTCCTTGGGGGATGTGAAAACTATGCTTACCATTCTCATCTCCAGTAAGTACATGCTGGAGTGAATAGACATAAAGTGTATAATCAGAAGTGTAATAGAGAAAAGCAAGCATCACCGATCCATGCAGAAGGCTGAGACTCTCTTACCTCCCAGGATCCAGACCTAGACAAAGGTGCTTGGTAGAATGCATCTAGGGCTATGGATTGCACTTTCCTAGTACATAAAGGCTAGATTGAAGTCTATACAACTTGAGGTAGATTTCAGTGAACATTTGGCATCTGTCCTGAATTAGCATTACACTCTTAGCTACACAGTGACTCTGTCCACATGGAGCAGAGGCGGCTCATACCGGAGATCTTGTTTCCGAAAAAGAAAGAGAAGCTGACTTTATTGTCACAAGTTTAGTCTTTCCGGTCTTACTCTTAGATGAAACAAATGAGACAGTGGGAGACAGAGAAGGAGAGGGAGACAGAGACAGAGAGAAGGCCACACAGACAGAGACAGAGAGAAGCTTCTTGTTACGGAAGGAATCATCAGGATATAGAGGAAAATTTTCTATTTTTTCTTTTAAAAATCTTTTTATTAATTCTTTATGATTTTCACATCAGTCATCCCATATCCATAGATCTCCCTGCCCCTTCATATCCACCCTCTGTCCTTGCAACCTTCCTGTGCCAAACAAAACAAAACAAAACAAAACAAAAAACTAAAAACAAAACAAAACAAAACAAAACAAAAGACTGCAACAAATAAAACCATCTTGCCCTGGAAATTGTAGTGTGTCACAATGTGTCCCACAGTATACCCTTTTTTCCCAGATAACTTTACTTACAAATATTCAATGCAATGTGTCACTGGTCTGGTTAGAGGCCTCTGGGTTCTGTTATACTATTTATACTGGATCTTTGCTAGGACTCCTCTTGGATATCCTATTGCTGCCCTGTGTCATGGAGATCTTGCAGCTTTAGATCTACAGGACTGGCCCTGTGATTCAGCAGTTCATAGATGGGACAGATGTTGTTGTGGGCTAACTCAAAACCCTAGATCTGGGCCTGGGTGGAAGCTAAGTTGTTTAGTCCTCCAGTTCTCCTGATTTGCCTAGGTGAGGTGTGGGCCCACTTCCTTGAGTGCTGGAAGAAAAGTTCTCAATGGATAAAATATAACCATACAAGAAATGAAACATGACCTGCAGAATATCAAAGAAGCATCCATACCTCCTGGGGAAAGGAATTATGAACTAGGTCAGAGAAACAATCAGACCTAGCCTTGGCAGGGAGCTTCTGAGCTATCAGGCACAGTCATGGCAGGGAGCTGGCTTTCCTGCAAGAACAACCTCATACTGATTTGGATTACAGCCTGCTTGTCAGAATGTGAACATTGAAAGGTTATGGACACCACAAGAAGATGAGAAAAGAAATAGAGTTGAGGTAGGAAGCGTTGAAGAAATGCCTTTGAGGGGAGGAAAAGGAAACCCTTAGAAAAGAAAGCCTGTGAACTCAAGGTAAGCTCCAACTTCTCAGGATCCTGGCTACATTAGTGTGTCATTAATCCCTTTAGGGCTGCCTCAGTGTTCTGAGCTGAAAAACGAGACTTTGGGCGGTTAGGCTTTGGTAGTCATTGATGTCATGGTTATATTGATGGGAGTAGCTATTATATGAAACCAGAAAGGCAAACACTGGGGCAGATGTACAGCTTTGTTTCTAAACATCTGGAATGTAGAATGCAGAATATAGAGGCCATAAGTAGTTAGCAGATATCTCTGGAGATGAGAGCACAATGAGCAGACTGAGCATTGAGAAGAAAGAAACTGAATTAATATTCTATTGATTTTAATGCCTACATCAAGAGAAAAAGCACCCAGGCCTTAGCAAAGACTGTCTCAGAATGTCCAGCAGAGAGCTCAGGGGGAAACCAGAAGAAGCTGACTTAAGGTATACATTCATAGTCTTAGGTGGACTTATTCCCATACAAACTTGTCTTGAGAATAAGACTGACTTTTCTCTACTGCCCTTACAGCTGGGTAGCACTGCAAGCATGTGGAACATTTTCTCTACTTTTCCAAATCCAGAAACTCACTCATGTTTTTGGATAAGGCAGATAAAATGTAATGCCTGCCCTTGAGCACCCTGAATTTCCCAGAAGGACCAGCCTTTATTACTGTTAGCTGGTGAGATTTGTTACATGCTTTGAAGAAGCTGTCATTTATCTAAAATTAAAAAATGAAAACTATATGAAATTACCTGAGGAAAAGGAAATTGAACCCACAAAATAGCTATTTTCAAATAAGACAGGATTGACGGACCTCCAGTATGAATGGATGCCTAATTTAGATCAACCACAAACAAATAACAATTGTTTATTAACATGTAGCATTGTGGTAGCTCTGTGCTCACTTTATGATCCACCCATTCCTTCACTGAACTAGTCACTGAATCCTGTGTTTGGAGCTTAAGATATAATGGTGATCAGAACTGCTGGGGTTTCTGTCTTCAGGAGTGGGTTTGTTTGGGTTAGGGTAGATGGGAGAGAAACTTACAGATATATGTTTGTTAATGCTGTTCAGAACTGTGAGCTGCTTCAGCAGTTTCCAATCAAACCAACAACCGAATTTTCAAGGTAGGGGAGGGCAGATCCCCCTAACTCTGCTTTCCAACCCCATTGTGTGTAGGTCAAAATTCTTAAAAACAAAACTCTATGCAACATTTCACCTATCTCTCAGTGTTTCACCTGAACACCAATCTCGTTTGCAGGTGCCACTCTTAATTTTGTATTAGTCAATGTGTAATCAATTTGACAAGCTTTAGCAAGTATATCTCACCCATGACTGCCCCAGTTCATTCTCCGTTGTTCCTGTAATAGCTGTGTGAGCTGAGTTCACCTTACTCTGCCTGTAGGCTCATATCTACTTTATTAAAAAGCTGTCTCCTGAGAAGCTCTGCCAGAGCCTGACAAATTCAGAGGCAGATGCTTGCAGCCAACCTTTGGACTAAGCACAGGGTCCACAATGGAGGAGTTAGAGAAATTACTGAAGGTGCTGAAGGGGTTTCCAATTCCAAAGGAAGAACAATAATATCAACCAACCAGAGCCCCCAAAGCTCCCAGTCACTAAACTACCAACCAAAGAGTACATACACACGGAGGGACCCATGGCTCCAGCTGCATATGTAGCAGAGGATGGCCTTGTTAGACATCAAAGGGAGGAGAGACCCTTGGTCCTGTGAAGGCTCAATGCTCCAGTGCAGGGGAATGCCAGGGCAGGGAGGTGGGAGTAGGTGAGGGGATCATCCTCATAGCAGCAGGGTTGGTATGAGATAGGGTGTTTCTGGAGGGGGAACTGGAAAAGGGGATAGCATTAGAAGTGTAAATAAATAAAATATCCAATAAAAAAGAATCAGAAAAGAAAAGCTGCATCAATTTATTTTAGAGTAAATTACTAATAATTACAACCTCAGCCTGGATTATACAGCTCAGAGTCCTACTCCTTGTCATCCTTGTCACCTCTGAGACTTCACCTAGGACCTTCATAGATGCCCTTCTATGCTCCTGGGTCCCAGCACACCTTAAACTGTCATTTTAGTCCTGGTTTATGACAAATTGCCATTCTGAGGTCCCTGTGGTAAAGTTTATTTGATCTTATAATATGTGTCCAAGAGATCTGCAGAGAGAGAGAAAAAAAAGAAATTCAGATGACCAAGAACTGATAGGAGGAAACAAAGATCATCACATTCCTGAGATACCTATTAAGTAGCCAGGAATTATGCTGATCTGAGGAGAAGGGTCTTCAGTGTCTCATCTCTGGCAAGCGAGGCACAGTGGCAGTCCCTGAGTTTGGAAAGGACACTCTGAGATATGGTCAAACACAACCTGGATGGCACAGGGAAGATTTCTCTTCCTGTGGGCTAGCAACTTGAGTCCTGTGCTAAGCAACTAGTCCTGACACGAGCTTCATTCTCAGGGGGTAGACCTGAGCTGAGAAAGTGTGGCCACAAGGAACTTGATCAGCATACATGGGCAGCCTCTGTGAAGACAGATTTTAATTATTCTAGGGAAGTAGGGGAACACAGAGAAATGGAAGCTTCAGTGTGTGCTAGAAGGCAGAGTAGGGCCAGAGGATGGAAAGGCATTCAGAGACTGATTGGAAAGTAAACTCGGCTAACTTCGATTCTTCTTCTTTTCCTCTCAGAAATCTTTGTTTTGGGAGCCTCTGGCAGATCAGCAACATGGGATATATGATTCCAGATTTCTAAATTAGAGAGTAACTAAATGAACACAGTCCTAGAAGACAACAGCCCTTATAGAAAAAGCTGAAAAACTTAACAAGCTAAAAATGTTTGCTTTGTACCTTCCCTCTCTCTCTGTCTAGCATTGGCAACACCACACCATCATATGCTGACTGGGATGCCGCCATTTACTCTGCTCTTTCTGCAGCTTCTTAGACACTCCCTCTGCATCACTGCCTGCGAGGAGCCTTTCCTAGAGAATAAGCTGGCTGAATGCTGCATTGCACCAATTCTACTCAATCAGTTCAGGGAGCTGGCAATCCCTTACTGTTTATATGATCATCTGTGTGAGGCTGTTTGCAAGCCAGGAAAATGTGCACAGGTGCAATGGAAGCCCAGGGACCCTTATTGTACCAACAGGGAGGTGAGCTATATATTCTAGCTGGCTAGGGTTCATAAACTGTTTAGGGTGCCAGGGAAGATAATTATCAATTGTGTGCAATCTCAAAGTGAAAATGTCAGCTCAGAGGTGAAGTATTCGTACCTCTGTGTTTGGTTATGCACTGAATCAAGGAGAGAGTGTGTATTCTGGCTTGTGCCAAAGAAGCATGAGATTTTAGGAAATGGTTAGCAACAGTGTCACTCCAACAGCTAGCCAGAGTGGACTCAGAACCCTCACATGGGATAAATTGGTGCAATCTGGTCAGTGTTAATTTGATACCTGCTTGGTACAGGATATTATTTTTGGACAATGCTGAGAGAAGGCAGAGAAATGAAAATTAGTTCTCAAGGATATATATTTAAGGAAAAAACCAGAGTAGGCTCTAATGAAAGGTGATTGTTGAGAATTTAGTATGGGTGTGTGAACTGTTAGGGGAAATAGTTTGGAGACATGAGCTCCCAGGGAGGGTAGGCATGCAGTTGAACTGTAGGGACAGGAGAGGTGACCTGAAGACCCAGGGTAGAAGAAAGAGGCTTGTCTTGAATAAATTAATCAAGGGGAGGAGAATCTTATTTCTCAGCCCCAGTGATTCAGGGATATTACAAAAATAATGCAGTTTTAACCAAATCCCACTGGACTTCCTGAACATTTAATTGACTATACAGGGCAATTATGTTCAGTATAAGAACACTTACTGAGTATGCACTCTGTGCTGAATTATGAAGAGACAGGCATGAAGGGTTCTGTCGCAGTTCTTGAAGACTCTGAAGAGCACTTTGCCCCATCATGGGAGTAAGGACAGACAATGGGATAGGAACTTCTTTGCTAGAAAAGTAAAGATTTAGAGGTAACAGATTGAGTTCAGATCTGGATTTTACCCTTTTTGGTAGTCTCAACTTTGAGCCAATCATTTAATTTCAGGGAAATGTAGTTTGTTTGTACGGAAGATGGCATTAAGTATGTATTTTCCTTCCTGGATAGGGGGATCCGAGAATCAAATGGGATCCTGTGCCTGAAGCTTGGGTGAGCTGTAAACCAATTAGGGGCATGCATTAGGAGTATGCATATGAGTCATAGTGGTAGAAATGCAGAGCCAGCATTTTAGACATACCCATATCTTAGGATTCATGTCTGGCCATCACTGAAAATTGATGCCACAGCTTGTATCTAGGGAACATTTTGAGAGACGACTTTCAATGAAACCTATATCTCTTTAGAGGTTCTGCTGTATCTTCTTAGTGATATGCTGCCCCTGTGTCATGTTCTATGCAAGACTGAAGAAAATGTGTAAAATAGTACGGTAGGTTGCTTAGAAGGAGGAAGTAGTGTTCTATTACTAAATGGAGTAATTGAGACCGAGCCCAAGTTTGGGAGCCAAAGATTCTACTCTTCCTGCTTTAAACTCTTTTTACTAGCTCCATGTCTTACCTTTTGGAGACTAGTTTTAGATTTTCTTTTGCCATCTTGGAAATTAATGATTGTAAACTTGAAGAGAAGCATGACTGAAAGCTATGTAGAGAAAAATGTCTATGAACGTCTACCAGGGAAAGCCAAGGTTATTTGAATTTTAGTCCAAGGTCATCTTGTTTCTTGAGGCAGTTTCTGTAATCTGTTGAATTCTGTGAAGTCCTCCATGAATGTGATTATGACTTAGATTGCTTGTATCATAGAGCAGCCATGCTCCTATGTCTTTGAGACACCTGAATTGATCAGGTTATATACATTAAGGGTATATATATTAAGTATGTGGTTAAAATAGTACTGAAATGATACTGAATGTTCTTTGAAAATGGTATTTGGAAAACTCAAGGCTTTGGGCAGGGCACTCATAATCTAATAGGCTATTGAAGAAATGAGAAAAGTCATAGAAAAGCTAGAGAAAAAAAGAAGGTATACCATAGTAAAATCAACACATGACACTGGCTTACTTTTACAAGAGTGATTAAAGGTTTTAAGTAATAGAAAAACATAAAGTACCTAATTTACTCATTGCTGAAGAGATTTTTCTGCCAGCTATATTTCTGTTTTATTTTATTTTTTGTTGAAGCATTCTTCCATTTCAATAAGATTCTAGTCTCCATCCTAGAGTAACAGAACTGGAACAAGTGTTGGTGTGGAAGAGAAAGAAGAATAGGGTGATTTGCTGGCTGTCATGTTGGAGAATGGACATTGGTTTCCATTCAGTAATTCAGTCCAATTGCAAAAGATCCAGGAGAGAGAATATGGCTTCTCGTTTCCACATTGTATAAAGAGCAATTTCAGATGTCTGAAACCCCCAACAGGCAAAATTGTTCAAGATAATCTTGAACAATGTAAATCCTCTGAAAATAACACAAAAACATGCCCAAATCTAGCTAAGAATAACAAACTGTATCAACACAAAAGCAATTTTCCCAAATAACACTTGACTAGGAAGAAGACAAAACTCTATAGTGTTCAGAAGTAAATATACAAAGTCCTATACACAACCAATGTAAAGAATAAGGCCAAGGATATAATCAGAAAAAAAAATCAATGCCATTTAATATATTTACTTCTAAGAAAAAATATGATACATAGAGAGTATCACTAGTTTTTCATTGATGGAAAAGTGCAAAAGATCCATTATATGAAAATTAAATTAAAACACTGATCACTTGGATGCCAGAACTGAGAACTGGCAAGCAGAAAGGCCAAATTTTATGCCCTTGTCTCCAGATGCTGTGGCTGACAGAACTCTCTGCCTCTCATTATGTTAACCATCCATCCACACCCTTCAGTCCTAATACCCTCAGTACATATGAATCTGCTTATCACCTTCATATAGTGGAGCAGAACCCACAAATAACCTCATAGTATTGAGGAGAATTACATGTTATTGAAATCACAATTCCCTGATATATCTGAAATTTTCACAAAGGCCTTTGTCTTAGAATGCTACTAAACTATTAATTTACAAAATTTTATGAGATTATATCACTTGCAAACCAACTACTTTCTATTAGCCCCTTTTATGAGTTTGACAATATTTATCTAGTTGAGGCAATTTTCTGGAGTTTACCCAATACTGCTCCCTCATCCAATCCATCTATCTATTTACATGTCTTTCCTTCCTTCCTTCCTTCCTTCCTTCCTTCCTTCCTTCCTTCCTTCCTTCCTTCTTTCCCATCTTTCTTTCTGAGACCAGTTAAATTATAAAGGATAGAGATTGAGGATGGAGAGATGGCTCAGTGTTTAATAATGCTGCTGTTTTTCGAGAGGACATGAGTTTCTGAACATCCATGTTGGATAGCTCACAAACACCTGTAACTCCAGCTCCAGAGAATCCGAGGTCTTCTTTGACCTCCATAAGCAACTATACTCACATGCCACATGTATAGAAACACACACACACACACGCACGCACGCACGCACGCATGCACGCGCTAACTATTAAACAGTTAATTTTTAAAAAATCATTTTGGAAATATAAGACCAAGATCAAGGCCCTGTCACATTTGATGTCATCAGGGAGCTCTGCTTTAGCCTCAAAGATGGTGCTTGGTGCTCTATCTTAAATGTAGTGGAAGGCACAAAAACCAAAACGGCCTTTGTAATTCCTTCTAGATCCTTCATAAAGCATCTAGCCAACCTGTGGAGGCTGTACCCTCATGGAGGCTTGGGATGAATGGAGGGAGGAGCTGTGTGAGGGAGAAACAGGGAGGAGAGGAGGGGCAGATAATAGGATGTAAAGTGAGTAAGTAAATAAATTAAGGGAAAAATGGAGAAAAAGAAACAAAGTGTTAATTTTTCAGCATGATTGGGAAAGAGATGAGAAGAGAGAGACTTTAACACTTTTGCAAGAATCAGCTTACACCTTCTTGGGATCTCTAGTAATGAGGACAGGTAGACAGCTTTCAAAAGCATTCATGGGTAAGAGACAGGGTACTGTCAACAAGCTAAAAAATTGGCTAAGTATACAAAATTGCTCTGCACTTACAGTGATATTAAAAATGCTTTGTAGTAGAATTTTGCTTACATGCCTTTGAAAAATAAAACCAGCACCCCGTGCATGCTATGTAAGCAAGTGCTCTATCACAAAGCTACATTTCCAGTTCTTCTGGTATGTTTTAAGCTGGAAAAGAGGCTGTTTACTGATGCCTCTGTATCCTGAACATGAATTCATTTTTCACATGCAAAATCAGCTGGAATTTTCAAATCCAATAATTCAGGGGATGCTTCTGTTTACTGCTATGAATGATTGATGGTGCAATAGAAATTCCAAACCATAGTATGCTCTCAGGATGTGTCTGTGTTGGGAAATTAGAAGGACATGAACCATAGGAAAATGGAGAACTATTTTGATAATTTTTTTTTGAAATTGAATCTTCTTCAGACATTACCAGTGGATAAATAATTAAATCTGCTTCTGCATATAATTCTTATAGTAGAAAATCACTTGCCGCCTTCTTCCTTCCTGGAGGAGATGAACAAACATTTAAAGAATATTGGCTTGGAAAGAGGTCAAGACCTCCATAGAATTTGGCTCATTTTGACTTCCTGTTCCTGAAGAGGAGTGATTGGCAAGGACAGAACCCCTCTGGACCCATGGTCCTCAGCTGTGGAAATGCTGAGTCAGGCTCAGGCTTCCCTTCCTCTCTCTTCTCCATCCAGCATCTTTGTCTCGGCCAACATTTCATCTTGTCTGTGATATCTTTGCTATATATTAGGATATTCTAAGGGTGCTGCTAACCTAGATCTCTTTAATGATTTCTAGCTGTTCTTCTATTTTTCAGTCATGTCTTCTGGGTCCAGCTCAGCAAAAGGCACTGAAGGGGAACAAAGGGACCTATAGCAAATTCCTGTTCACTGCAGGAACTGCTCATTATTTCTTATGAATACTAAGTATAGAGAATTTATACTAGTCTTGAAAGCTTTCAGCTGGTCATGAGAATGTGTCTCTGAGTTAATATGTATTCTAGGCATTGAGTAGATTATGCTCGAGGCTGGTCCATGTGCCAAGCACACTAGGATTTCTTGAGGGAAAATTATCATCTGGTTTTTGGTAGAGAAGCCCCTTGTACCTCTAGGAGTCTCCATTCAAAATAAGGAATGAAAACAAAGCACAACATGAAGGATGATAACATTGGTCTTTGGAATGGAAGAGATCCTGACATTTTGCAGGAGAAATAGCCATTGGCAAAGGCTTCATCAAGCAAAATGACAGGAGAGCCATTTATGTAAACTGTTCAGTATTCTGACAATTGGGATGAACAGGGAAAATAAAACCAATGGAAGAAAAGAAAAAAAAATCACATGAAGTAGAATCATGTGGATCATGTTTGGGAACATGAATGGTCAATGTAAGGGGGTAGTTGAAATTTAAGCTAATCATCGGGTTCATTCACATTATAATATGTGTCAGATCTGAGGAACTGGAAATAATTTGGCGGGTAATGGATTTCATTAAAAGGCATATTTCAGGAAGTGATAGGATTAGAGCTATACTTTAGAATTATTCCTAAAAGAAAGCATGAGATATACTGATACAGTAGAGCAATCAGAAAGCTATTAGCTAAAGGGTCATTATGGTTTCTCCTGTCACATCAGAAGGGATGAGTAAGACAGTAGGAGGGTAATTACTGCAAAATAGTCCATAGATTTAGTGGCCATTTTTTTTGCTGAATCTACTACTGACCATCAAGGATTAAACAAGGAAGAAAAAAATAATTCTAATCAATTCTTATTTAGCATATTAGAGAGAATGCTGATGGTGAAGATGCCCCACTAGGGCATTCC
The DNA here is from genome assembly GCA_964023405.1 of Apodemus agrarius. Classification (NCBI taxonomy): domain Eukaryota; kingdom Metazoa; phylum Chordata; class Mammalia; order Rodentia; family Muridae; genus Apodemus; species Apodemus agrarius. The sequence goes on along the minus strand of OZ030011.1, from coordinate 106,860,812 downwards.
TGCTGCTTGAGGACATCCTTCTGCCTTTTTTTCTGCTCAGTGGTGGCACAGGCTTTTTGTTTCCTGCATGCTCTTGCCTTTTTATTTGTCAGGGCATTTTTAATGCTTTTATTCTATTGTGATATAATTTATTTAATGATAATTTTGATTTTAGATCTCAGTGAAGCCATGTTCAGACTTCCAAGGGCAGTAGGTACCTTACATGTAGCAGGTCTACTTCAGTACTAACCTTTGTCAGGAGACTCACAGCAAAGGAAAGAAAAAAAAAACTAAGAAGAGAGTTCAGCTCAACACTGTGCTTACTGAATACCAGTTCTCTCATTAGGTGAGCTAAGGTGGCTTTGTACTTGAGCATTGGAAGCCATAGACACAGGAACAAGTAATTACTATACTTGGGGAAGGTATCATAAAAGAGAACTGCATGGAGAAAAGGGACTGAGTCAGGAAGGATCCTCAGAGGAATCAGTAGTACTGGGTGTGGACCTGTTTAAAAGAAGGTATGTGGTAGAGAAACTGTAATGGATTTTGAGTGATATTGTTCTTTGGAAAAAGGTTCCAGAATAAAGGAAAGAAACAAAAATGAGAGAAACATACATATAAAGGAGGGAGTGATAGATAGAAATAGAGAGATTTACATTTATTATTGATTGATTGATTTCAGTACTGGGTCTGGAACGTAAGGTTTTGGTACATATTAGGCAAATGCTTTATCACTGGGCTATATATTTGAGGCAGCATATCACTAAGATGCCCAGGCTGGCCTTAATCTTATGCTTCTTTTCCTGTCTCAATGACCCCAATATCTGAGATCCCAGACCTTCATTATTGGTCCTGATCTATTTGTATGTTTTTTTGTGAAACTAAATCTAAAAGAAAGAGATGTGTGGGTTGGCATGGTCATAATGTGTCTTGATGTGCTGGTGATAGGTTGCCACAAATATTACTTCCCCAATTATAGTTTTAAGTGTCATCCACTTTCAGTCATGTAGATGACATCATCTTTCTTTAATCTAAATGTAGAGGTTTGTAGGAAGTTAACTAAGGAGTTTTAGCCATTAAGTCTTTTCATAAGCAGATTCCTGGTTGACCTATTATTTTTTTCTGGAGAGGGAACATACTACAGAAGGTTAGGAGGAGGATCACATGATTCACCTTCAGCCTTTTGGATAATGAATCAATTATCAACTTTAGAACCACTCAAGGCATCATTCTGCAGACTCCCACATCATAAGGAGAATTCTAATTTCACAGTGCTGTCGTAGAAACAAAGCTGGAAGGTATTCAATGAAGTGGAACTGAAAAGCACAGCACATGCACATTGATTTACCCGAAACCTGCTGAAGAGGTGGATAGTTCAGAAAGCTTTCTGCCTCTCATAGGCAAGAGTGAAGATTCTGTGCTGGGAAGGAAAAGCATTGTTGCTCGAGTTCCAGGAAAGGGGAAAGGAGGACGTACTGAGAATGGTTTTGGATCACAAAGTGTTAGTTAATATTTAACCACTTGCTGAAAAGATTCGGTGATTTTTGAGGCTTGTTACTTGGATACCATCTAATACAGAGCCAAATTCTAGAATTGATAATAATAAATACAGATTTATTTATCTTAAAATATCTGTCTGTCTGTCTTCTATCAATTTCTTGTCTGTTGTCTGCCTGTTTCTCTCATCTATCTGTTATCTGTCTGTCTATCTCTCTATCTATGGCTCATCATTATATATCATCTGTCTAGGTGTATGGACACAGATGTGGAGGTCACAGGACAAATCGTGGGAATTAGCTTTCTCTTTATACCATGTAGGTGCCAGGAATGGAACTCAGGTTTTGTTTTTGTTTTTTTTTAAGATTTTATTTATTTACTTTGTATATACGAAGAGTACACTGTAGCTGTCTTCAGACACACTAGAAGAGAGCGTCAGATCTCATTACAGATGGTTGTGAGCCACCATGTGGTTGCTGGGAATTGAACTCAGGACCTCTGGAAGAGCAGTCAGTGCTCTTAACCACTGAGCCATCTTTCCAGCCCCGGAACTCAGGTTTTGAGGTGTAGTGGCAAGGGCCTTTACTTGCTGAGCCACTTAGCTTATAGGTGAGAGGACCCTAGCATACCACTCCTGGGCATAAACCCAGAGGATTCCCCTGCATACAATAAAGACATATGCTCCATTATGTTTATAACAGCCTTGTTTATAATAGCCAGAAATTGGAAGGATCCCAAATATCCCTCAAAGGAGGAATGGATACAGAAAATGTGGTATATTCCACATTTATATGCATTCGTCAAAGGGGTGAAAATATTCAATCTGGTTAAATTGTGAAAAGCTTTATATGGATGGTGAGGTATTAGCCTCATTGAAGGTGTATCCTTCAATGGATACCGAAAATGTGGAATACTACTCAGCAATTAAAAATAATGAATTCATGCAATTTGTAGGTAAATGGTTAGCTCTGGAAAATATCATCCTGAGTGAGTTAACCCAATCACAAAAAAATACACATGAAATGCAATCACTGATAAGTGGATATTAATGAGCCCAGAAGCCCTAAATACTCAAGGCACAATTAGCAAGTCAAATGATTCCCAAGAAGAAGAAAGGAGAGGACCCTGGGCCTGTAAAGATTGGATCCAGTTTTGTAGACCCAGAACAGAGAAACCGTGGGGGGAGGGGGAATGATTGGGGAATAGTTGGGGGGAGAGGAATTATGGGACGTATGGTGTGGGGGGTAACTGGGAAAAGGGAAAGCCTATGGAATGTAAACATAGAATATAGAAAATAAAAGTTAAAAAAAGAAAAAAATTGACATTATTAATAAAAACAGCAGATTTTTATTTTTAATTTTTAAATGTCTCAATCTTTTATTTCATTAAAATGACCTAAACTTGCTTCCCTGTGGCTAATACCTCAGCATCCATATAAAGCTTTTCACAATTTAACCAGATTGAATATTTTCACCTCTTTGACGAATGCATTGTCCTTTCTTACTATTAAATATAAGATTCCTAACGAAAAGTATATTGAATTTATGTATATAATTAAATAATAGTGATTGTCATAGCTTTGTCAACTTGATACACCCAAGCATCATCTGAGAAGAAGGCTTCAATTTGGGATTACCCAGATCTAATTGTTCTTTGTGCATATCTTTGGGGCACTGTGCTGATTGCTAACTAATGTAGGAAGACACATTATTGTGGATAGCATCATCCCTGGGCACGTGGTCCTAACCTGTTGAAGAATGGTAGCTAAGCATGAATTTATAAGTGAGTTAACAAGCAGTGTCTCCTCATTGTTTCTGCTTCAAGTTCTTGTTTAAGTTCTTGCCCCAACGACCCCTAGTGATGGTTCACAACCTCAAAGTATAGGTCCAATATAGACTTTCCTCTCTAAGCTGCATTTGGTCAGAATGTTTCACCACCACAACAGACAGGAAACTAGATCAGCTGTCAAGCCAACATCAGGATAACCACTGTCTAAGTCAAGAAGCAATGTTTCATGGTAATGATTTTGATACATGTGTATCCAATTTGCATTTTCCATTATTATTTGTAGATTATTTGCATATGTAAACAGTGTACTTTAGCTTTGTCTAATAGGGAACGCAATACAAATAGAGCCATACTGAATGTTTTTTTTTTATCTTTTTGCTTCATGTTTTATTTTTCCTGTCACTCATGATTTTTCAGGCAGCTCTAGTTCATTTGTTCTTGTTATATGATGTTCCATCTATCCTTTACTGATAATAACTGAATTGTTTCTCATTTAACATGCTATCAAAAATACTTCCAAAAGCAAGCCCGTTCATGTTCTAGTGCACATGTGCACACATCTTTATAAATAATGATTCTAGGTAAAATTTGTATCAAAAGCATCAGTGTCATTCATTCAACATGGAAATTCCCAGGTTCCTTCTCAAACCTACTCGGTCATAGACTTTGGGGATGCGGCTCACCATTTTATAATTCAATAGCTTTCTATATGTGTCAAAAAATATTAAACACAGAAATGAAATAATTCTATAGACATACATTCAAGATAGTATTGAGTCCTGGGTTATGCATATCTCAGCTTTGCTAGATAAACCTGAACTATTTTCCTCAATGACCAGCAATACCACAAATCCACATTTGACTGCAAAAAACTTGAGGTCCTATTTTAAAACTGAAAGGGTTTTGAATTTGAGCATGCTTATAAAATTCAAATATGTCATTATTCGGAGTTACTAATATCATCTTCCCCCTGGCTATAAAAAAGCTACTATTAGACAATCAGTTGCTTTTGTACCCCAGATAATGCTTAATTTCTTCACTCAGTTTTACATACCATCTTAAGTTAGTTACTCTGTGAGCAGGTATTTCAGCAGTTAAAAAAGTGCATGTCACACCAAAACCAAGTCTCTACAATATTATTGCCTGGTTATCCCCCTCCCCCATGGTAACCAGAGTGGTGATCAGTAAGTGTGTTTTTGTATACTTATTTAGATGCCAGTTAGGAGTAGTGGTCTTTCTCTTGGTCACTCACAGCCCTCTAGAACATCTTGTTTAAAAAATATGTAACCTTGCATGGTAATGGTTTATAGTTCTGCCTCCTTACCTGGGAGAGAAACAGGTACAGACTACATCTTCTTATACCGTCATCTTTAGTACAGAAAATGCCTGGACAACACAGGCAATAAAACAGTATCACTAGAATGAATTAAGCCAAGACCGTTTCCTATTGATATCAATCCTTTCCCTAGGGTGAATGTCTGGCATCCTATCTGATTTTCTTTCCCAGGCTCATCTCTCTTTGCATAGTTTACAGATATCACTTCATAATGAAAATGGTCATGGGAAGGCAGATACATGGCTAATGAGCTTGATAGGCCTTTAGAGACCCAAGTCTGGAAGGTGGCTTCTCTTCTGTCTCTACTCTGCAAGGCTGTGTGGGACAGTGCTGCTTGCTGGCTTTGAAAAGGCTTTAGAATAGTCTAGTGTGGACAGACCATCCATTCCCCTTGACCACTGAGCAAAAGCACACCCCTTTGATTAATGGAAAATGATTAGTTAGGATTTTGTTCTCCTAGAAAAGGAAGCTTTTCTCCTAGAAAAGTTTTGATCATTGATTCTAAAATAAGGTCTCTTCTGGCATACTTGTATGATTGTATGTTTCTGGGCATTCTGGGATTTTATCTGTCTTTACTGGTCTCACATAGTGAGGTTTCCTCTGTTTGAATCAAACACAGCCCACTGTTAAGGCCCTCATCAAATTCAGGAAAGCCTCCTAGCACATAGTCCAGTGTGCACAGTGCATCCTTTCCCATTAACCACTGAGCACAAGCACCCCTTTGGTTAATGGAAAATGATTAGTTAGATTTTTGTTCTCCTAGAAATGAAAACTTTTCTCCTAGAAAATGTAGCACTGACTACATTTGAACGTTGACAAATTATCTTCTAAGTACTGATTTTGTGGAGACAACCCACTCAGAATTATAACCACCACATTGTGTGTGTGTGTGTGTGTGTGTGTGTGTGTGTGTTTTACTTTAAAAGAAAAACTGGAAACAAAACTTTCCTTTTTATTAGTGTGACCTTGAAGGTGCTTTTCTTAAACTTCAACGTCTTAGCAAAAGTTTTCTGAAGCTAGTGTTGGGTCAATACAGCTAGTAGTAGTTAGGATAAGTAAGTCTCTTGATTGGGGCTGTGCATGGTAAAGAGAGAGGCTTTTGTCCTAGATGACTCTCTTTCTCTTAGTTTGTAGCATAAGCAACAGAAATAGAAACCTTCTACTTGGTCCAGATAAAATGGTCTCTTTTTGTTTTTGTTTTTGCTGAGTCCTGTTAAAGTTGGACCCATAGCATTCTGAATCTATTATAGTTACTGAGCATATAGAAAGGATAGTGGTTTTCAGGACTCTGCATCAGTGAGTTCTACTTTTTGCTCTTAAAATTTAATCTGTCTTTTTAAATAGCACAAGGTAGAGCTGCATTTGTGGCTCTAGAAACATCATCAATATGTATCACTGCAGACACATGAAGATAACACCACTTGTATATTTAAAAGACTGTATGTTTTTTTGTAGTATTTGATTTTTCTCAAGACTAGGCAAGGCTGGGTACTCCTTAGTTCAGAGAGCAGGACCCAGGGGACAGTTATATAGTCAAATATACAAAGAGTTTTCATTTTAATTGAAAAAAATGTTTAGTTGTGAGCAGGCATATTTTTTATGAAAAAAAAATGAAAGCAGCTTTACATAAATAGATGTGAAATCCCGCTGTGTGACTTATTTTATGGAATACTTGCTGGTTTGAACTTCAGGCTCTTTTATCTAAAATAACCAATGGCAATTACTGCAGTAATTATTGCCTTGAATCGTCCGCTCTCCTGTGCTGCTATACAAACAGTGCAGCTCAAAGCTTTCCGTTGGAAATGAGGGCCCGGAGCATGGCTGGGGTCTGAAGAAATAACACTGTTCTGCAAACCAAGTCCTCTTGAAATTGGTATCATGACCTTGTTCACACCAGTTTTATGAAACTGAAAAGTTATTGCTGGTTCCTGAGGCTTTTGGGGAAGATCAAGTGGGAAAATTTTTAGTGAATGGCTTCTGGAAAGGTACTTTGCATCAGTGCTGTGAGCAGTCCAAAGAAGATTGCTTTCTCAGAGAGAGAGACTACAGGGCTAGAGAAATGGTTTAGCAATTAAGAGCACTGACTGCTCTGGCGAATATTCCAAGTTTCATTCCTAGCCTGTACATTATGGTTCACAACTGATTATGACTCTAGGCTGAGGGAATCTAATGCCACCTTCTGGCCCCCAAGGGCACCAGGTATGCTAATGCACACATGTGGTCAAAACATTCATATACATAAAAAATAAAATAAAAGCAAAGACATTCAAATACTCTGATTTCAATTTTTTTCTTCATTGGTGTGTGTGTGTGTGTGTGTGTGTGTGTGTGTGTGTGTGTTACCTGAAAGCACTTCTCTCTCTGATGCAATGTGGCCTTGAATTCCTGGCTCTTGATGTCCCGGCTATCTGAATACATATATTACAAGTGTGAGCCAACAAATCCAGCTGTACTTTTTACTTTCATGTGTGGTTAGATATTAATTAAATTAAAATTCACAATTTTCACAGAAACATTATGACTGAATTTGCGTTTTTTTTAAAATCTAAAAGACCTTTCCTTTAGCATTTGTATTGGAGTAGTATTGGAAAGCCATCAAAAAATTTGTTATGGATATTAGGCTGAGGAGCAAAATCTATTTTTGTTTTATTTTTTATCTTTTTTTAATTGAATATATTCTTTTTTACATTTCAAATGTTATTCCCTTTCTTGGTTTCCCGCTTCTGAGAAAACCCCTATCCCATCTCACCTATCCCTGCTTCTATGAGGATGTTCTGCCACCCAATGCATACCCATCCTACCCTTCCTCCATTTTTCTATGCTAGGGCAACTATAGAGCCTTCATAGGACCAAGGACCTCTCCTCCCAGTGATGCCTGACAAGGCATTCCTCTGCTGCAAGTGCAGTGGGAGTGAAGTGAACTCCTTAGTTGTTGACTCAGTCCCTGGAAGCTCTTGGGGGGAGGGGGTCTGGTTGGTTGATATTGTTGTTCTTCCTATGTGGTTGCAAACTCTTTCAGCTCCTATAGTCCTTTCTCTAATTTCTCTTTTGGGGACCCTGTGCTCAGTCCAATGGTTGGCTGCTAGCATCTGCCTCTGTATTTGTAAGGCTCTGGCAGGAACTCTCAGGAGACAGCCATATTAGGCTCCTTTGGGCAAGCATTTCTTGGCTCCACAATAGTGTAGGGGTTGGTGACTGTTTATAGGATGAATATCTAGGTAGGACAGTCTCTGAATGGCTTTTCCTTCAGTCTCTGCTCTACACTTTATCTCCATAATTGCTCCTGTAAATATTTTCTTCCCTTTATCAGAAAAATGAAGCAGCCCACACTTTGGTCTTCCTTCTTCTTGAGCTTCATATGATCTGTGAATTTATCTTGTTTATTCTGAGCTTTTGGGCTAATATCCACTTATCAGTGAGTACATATCATGTGTGTTCCTTTGTGATTGGGTTACCTCAGTCAGGATGATATTTTCTAGTTCTATTCATTTGTGTAAGAATTTCACGAAGTCATTGTTTTTAATAGCTGAGTAGTACCCCATTGTGTAAATATACTACATTTTTGGTATCCATTCTTCTGTTGAAGGCTATCTGTTTTTTCCCAGCTTCTGGCTATTATAAGTAATGCTGCTATGAACATAGTGGAGCATATGTTTATTGGAGCACATGTCTCCAACATGTTTATTACATGTTGGAGAATATTCTGGGTATATGCCCAGGAGTGGTAAAGCTGGGGCCTCAGATAGTACTATATCTAGTTTTCTGAGGTACCACCAAACTGATTTCCAGAGTGGTTGTACCAGTTTTCAATCCCACCAGCAAAGGAGGAATGTTCCTCTTTCTCTACATCCTCGCCAGCATCTGCCGTCACCTGAGTTTTTGATTTTAGCCATTCTGACTGGTATGAATCACCGTTCTTTTGATTTGCATTTCCATAATAACTAAGGATATTGAACATTTCTTTAGGTGCTTCACAGCCATTTGAGTTTCCTCAGTTGAGAATTCTCTGTTTAGCTGTGTACCCCATTTTTTATTTTCTATATTCTTTGTTTACATTCCAAATGATTTTCCCTTTCCTGGTTCCCCCATCCCCCTAAGTCCCATAAGCCCTCTTCCCTCCACCAGTTCCCTAATCAACCCCTTTCCACTCCTCTACCCTGGCAATCCCCTACAGTGCTGCATCAAGCCTTTCCAGGACCCAGGCCCTCTCTTTCCTTCTTCTTGGGAATGATTTGATATGTGGGTTGTGTTTTGGGTATTCTGAGCTTCTGGGCTAATATCCATTTATCAATGACTGCATTCCATGTGTGATCTTTTGTGAATGAGTTACCTCACTTAGTAGAATATTTTCCAGTTCCAACCATTTGCCTAAAAAATTTCATGAATTCATTGTTTTTAATTGCTGAGTAGTATTCCATTGTGTAAATATACCACATTTTCTGTATCCATTCCTCCATTGAGGGACATCTGAGTTCTTTCTAGCTTCTGGCTATTATAAATAAGGCTGCTATGAACATAGTGGAGCATGTGTCCTTATTGCATGCAGGGGAATCCTCTGGATATATGCCCAGGAGTGGTATAGCAGGGTCCTCCGGAAGTGTCGTGCCCAGTTTTCTGAGGAACCGCCAGACTGATTTTCAGAGTGGTTGTACCAGCATGCAATCCCACCAGCAGTGGAGGAGTGTTCCTCTTTCTCTACATCCTTGCCAACACCTGCTGTCTCCTGAGTTTTTAATCTTAGCCATTCTGACTGGTGTGAGGTGAAATCTCAGGGTTGTTTTGATTTGCATTTCCCTAATGACTAATGATGTTGAACATTTCTTAAGGTGCTTCTCAGTCATCTGAAGTTCTTCAGGTAAAAATTCTTTATTTAGCTCTGTACCCCATTTTTAATAGGGTTATTTGGTTTTCTGGAGTCTAACTTCTTGAGTTCTTTGTATATATTGGATATTACCCTCTTTCAGATGTAGGGTTGGTGAAGATCTTTTCCTAATTTGTTGGTTGCTGTTTTGTCCTTTTGACAGTGTCCTTTGCCTTACAGAAACTTTGTAATTTTATGAAGTCCCATTTGCTAATTCTTGATCTTAGAGCATAAGCTTCTGTACCCCAGTTTTAATAGGGATATTTGATTCTCTGGAGTCTAACTTCTTGAGTTCTTTGTATACATTGGATATTAGCCATCTATTGGGTATAGGATTGGTAAATATACTTTCCCAATCTGTTGGATACCATTTTGTCCTATTGACAGTGTTGTTTGCCTTACAGAAGCTTTGCAATTTTATGAGGTCTCATTTGTCAATTCTTGTTCTTAGAGCATAAGCCATTGGTGTTCTGTTCAGGAAATTTCCCCCTGTTCCTATGTGTTCAAGTCTCTTCCTCACTTTCTCTATAAACTTCAGTGGATCTGGTTTTATGTGGAGGTCCTTGATCCACTTGAATTTGAGCATTGTACAAGGAGATAAGAATGGGCCTATTTGCATTTTTCTACATGCTGACCTCCACTTGATTCAGCAGCATTTGTTAAAAATGCTGTCTTTTTCCCACTGGACGTTTTTAGCTCCTTTGTCAAATATCAGCTGACCATAGGGGTTCATTTCTGGGTCTTCAATTCTATTCAGTTGATCTTCTCTGTACCAATACTATACAGTTTTTATCACTATTGTTCTGTAGTAAAGTTTGGGGTTAGGGCTAGTGATTCCCCCCAGAAGTTCTTTTGTTGTTGAGAATAGTTTTCACCATCCTGGGTTTTTTGTTATTCCAAATGAATTTGCAGATTGCTCTTTCTAGCTCTATGAAGAATTGATTTGGAATTTTGATGGGCATTGCATTGAATTTGTAGATTGCTTTCGGCAAGATGGCCATTTTTACTGTATTAATCCTGCCAATCCATGAGCATGGGGGATCTTTCATCTTCTGAGATCTTCTTTGATTTCTTTCTTCAGAGGCTTGAAGATCTTGTCATACAGATCTCTCACTTGTTTGGCTAGTGTCACTCCAAGGTATGTAATATTATTTGTGACTTTTGTGAAGGGTGTCATTTCCCTAATTTCTTTCTCAGCTTGTTTATCCTTTGAGTAGAGGAAGGCTACTGATTAGTTTGAATTAATTGTATTTCTAGCCAATTTGCTGAAGTTGTTTATCAGCTTTAGGAGTTCTTTGATGGAATTTTTAGGGGTTACTTAAGTATCTGATCATATCATCTGCAAATAGTGATATTTTGACTTCTTCCTTTCCAATTTGTATTCCTTTGACCTCCTTTTGTTGTCTAATTGCTCTAGCTAGAATTTCAAGTACTATATTGAATAGATAGGGGGAGAATGGGCAGCTGTATCTGATCCCTGATTTTACTGGGATTGCTTCAAGATTCTCTCCATTTAGTTTGATATTGGCTACTGATTTGCTGTATATTGCTTTCACTATGTTTATGTATGGGTCTTGAATTCCTGATCTTTCCAAGACTTTTAACATGAAGGGATGCTGAATATTGTCAGCTTTCTCAGAATCTATTGAAATGATAATGTGTTTTTTCTTTGAGTTTGTTTAAGTAATGGATTACATTGATTGATTTCCATATAGTGAACCATCTTTGAATCCCTTGGATGAAGCCTACTTGATCGTGGTTCATGATCATTTTGATGCATTCCTGGATTCAGTTGGCAAGAATTTTATTGAATATTTTTGCATCAATGTTCATAAGGGAAATTGGTCCGAAGTTCTCTTTGTTTGGTCTTTGTTTGGTTTAGGTATAAGCATAATTGTGGCTTCATAGAACGAATTGGGTAGTGTTCCTTGTGTTTCTATTTTGTGGAATAGTTTGAAGAGTATTGGTATTAGGCCTTTGAAGATCTGAGAGAATTCTCCACTAAACCCATCTGGCCCTGGGCTTTTTCTGGTTGGGAAAGTGTTAATGACTGCTTCTATTTCCTCAAGGCTTATGGGACTATTTAGGTAGTTTATCTGATTCAGTTTTAATTTTGTCACCTGGTTCATGTCTAGAAAATTGTCCATTTTGTCCAGATTTTCTAATTTTGTTGAGTATACGTTTTTGTAGTAGAATCTGATGATATTTTGAATTTCCATGCTTTCTGTTATTAAGTCTCCCTTTTCATTTCTGATTTTATTTGGATTCTACCTCTGTTCCCTCTGGTTAGTCTCACTAAGCATTTATCTATTTTGTTTATTTTCTCAAAGAACCAGCTCCTGGTTTTGCTGATTCTTTGTATAGTTCTTTTTTTTTTCTATTTTGTTTCTCTCTATTTAATTTGATCTTGGCTATTACCTTGCTGTATATTGCCTTTATTATGTTTATAAAGTCTTTAATTTCTTTATTTCTTCCCTGACCCAGTGATTATTGAGTAGAGAATTGTTCAGTTTCAATGAGTTTCTAGGCTCTCTGTTGTTTCTGTTGTTGAAGTCCAGCTTTAGTGGTGATCCCATAAGATACAAGGGGTTCTTTCAGTTTTGTTGTCTGTGTTGAGGTTTGCTTTGTGACCAATTACATTGCCTTTTTGAAAAAGGTTCTGTAAGAGATCTGAGAAGAAGGTATTTTCTTTTGTGTTTTGGGTGAAATGTTCTCTAGATATCTGCTAGGTCCATTTGATTCACATCCTCTGTTAGTTTCATTATTTCTGTTTAGTTTCTGTCTTGATGAACTGTCCACTTCATCCAGATTTTCATATGTATGCTGAGAGTCCTACCTCAGATCTTCATGCTGTTCTGCAAAGACTGAACCATTTTTCCCAACAACCTGTGTTAATGAATTATTTTATAGTCTTTTACTAATTTTTTTAGGACAATAATGAAATCCCAGCTGATAGCAATTTTTTTACCTCCAATAATAGTATCTTATTAATTAAAGAACAGTGGCTTTAGTAATTGTTAATTGGGAAGTCAATTTTTATATGACATAATGCTATATGTTTATATGTAACACTATGGAATACCACCTTATTTATTACTTTAAAATGTATTTTTAATTATGTGCAAGTGTTTATGTGTGGACATGTACTGGAGCACAAAGCCAGTGTATTCCCTAAAGCTGGAGTTATTATGGCCACTTGTAAGCAACCTGATGTGGGTTAAGGGAACTGAACTCTAGTGTTCTGTATGGGAATACATACTCTTTACTGCTGAGTCATTTCTCTACTGTGCCCATGGATTGACTTTGGCATTACTTAAGGACTTTCCATTGTAATAACAAAAGAGCTCACAGTTGTAACAGAATAAAACACAAATAACAGAATAGTTTGAACAGAAATTCTTCATAATCTTTATACTAGAGATAGTGACTGCTGACAACTTATAATCAATACCTGGAGGCTCATATGCCCTTTGATGAGATTACTGTAATATTTCCTGCTGTATAATGATTCTGAGCTGGTTTTAGGATGTTTTCGTAATGTCTAAAACTTCCCTTACATCTATTTCAGTCAATTCCCATTCCACCCTAGCCGCTTGCAACCCCCAGTAGACTACCCTCCTTCCTCTCTCCTGTGGGGCCTTACATGTCTTAAAAGACATAAAATGACTTTTGGTCTCATTACATAAATGTATCAAGATTTTAATTTATCTTCAATCATAAATAAAACCATAAAGATCACCATGACACAGATGCCTCTGTATGCATTCATTTTTTATAGAACAGCAAATAAATTTTACATTTTGATACACCAGGAGAACAGCTTTGCACAAGCTGTGTGATTTACATTCCCACCATCTACTTAGGAGTTTTCTAATTTCCTCAGTATCACCAAGAACGATCATTCATTTTGATCTGTGACATTCTGGAAGGTGAAATATGATGTCATACTTTAGGACACATTCTGGGGATGTTTGTGACCCAAGTTGTGACTCCTTGGGCGAGCAAACAGTTTATAGTTTTATTATATGACACATGATATTATTATTATTTATTCAGAGATATTGTATTCTATCTGTTGGGACTTTTTATACTAGAAGCCTGTAATATTTTTGTTAGTTGCTTTTGTATGTAGATAAATATATAAATTTAAATATATTGAGATAAGCACAGTATATATTTTTGTATCCTAATACCATGCTACCTTACTCAGCTCAGAAGAGGTGATGAGGGTCTTTAATGCCTCTATTTAATTGGGTTTCTATTATTCCCTTTCTATGATCCAGCCCCAACTGGCAGGATAATTTTCCTTTAGTTTTGAATACATCCAGAACCCACTACATTTTCTGCACACAACGCAGACTGAATGCATTCCTGCTGATTTGTCGTTTGAATAGATAAGCACACCAATTATTTGTGAACATAAGGTCATTCACTTCCTTCAGATAGGCCTGCAGATGACTGCATATTCTATTTGGCATTCATGACAGGCAGTTCTAGGAATACAAAGAAGTAATATCTTAGGCATCCTTTTGCAATTCTGCTAGAGAAGGAAGATTGTTTTCTCCCTACAAATATCTCTGACTTCATTTTTTGGAAGGCCTGAAAGGGCAGTTGTATTTGTTTTCAGGAAGGGTGCAATATTGGCAGAGCAGAACAATTTTCTTTCTCCCTGTGCATGAGAAAGAGCACACCTTACTCAGTGTGATCTACTGAGGAAGTACTGATGAGCCTCTGGTCAACATTTTCAGAGAGACTTAGGGGAAGCTGTGCAGCAGAGAGAAGGACGCATCAGCTTTGCAGATGACATGGGCCTGCCAAACTGGAATCAAGTAAAGAGACACCAGAACCCCGAGAGGAGGCCAGCAAGTCTGACCTTTAAAAGGTACAGTGTAGAGCATTGCTTTTAAGGTCAAGTGGTTTTCTGCTTAACTCAAGGAGACACTGCTCGGAAGCATGTCAAGAAAGGATTTTGCTTGTATTTGTCCACAAGGGCAACTGAGGCTGTGATTGCTGCTGCATGAGCCAAAATGTAGCTTCATTAATTGCTGCTCGTAGTAAGTGCCCCTCATTTCTCCTGGGATTGAGATCATGTCTGGAATATTGGGCTCAGTTCCTGCCAAATATAATCAAGAATCATAATCAACTGTGTCTATGGTTTTAAAAAAAGCTCACACAATTTTGAATACACACAGTATCACATTTTCTAATTTTATTAGCAGCAGCTAAAGAACTTTGATTTCACAAAGGAAACTTTGAGAAGCCAATGTACACAAGAGAATACTTACAGCAATTCTTATTTAATTCTTATTTTATCTCCAGGAGATACAGGAAGGCCAATAGGTGCAACTTTTGGTCACAAGCGGAATATCAGCAGAGATGTTATGCTCTACAGCTTTATGAGCTTAACATCCTTATCAGCATTTCAGACAGCATGTCTCCATGTGTCAGAGGCTGAGGCCTAGGGCAAGTCAGTTTTATTGCTCTGGCCTTCTAACCTTAGTTTCTATGCTCTTGTCACCGTGCACTTGCTAGATGTGAAAATGGAAGTCCCCGGGGGTGATGACTACACACACTCTAGTTCAGAACATGGTCAATCAGAACCTTAGCTGCAAGTCACTCCAGAATATTCCTGAAGCTATTTTAGGATTGGGTGACTTATTGGCCCAGAAATTCTCATTAGAGCACTGGTTTTTTTTTTTTTTTCCTTTGAGTTAGGTTGTCATGTATTTCAGTATGAACTCAAAGTTGCTATATAGTTGAAGATGACCTTGAACCACTCAATAATTTCTTAGTTGGGTTGGATATTGAGTTGGATTATAGGCAGGAACATCCCTGCCTGCTTTATGCAGTGGGAGTAAATGGAATCCAGGGCTTCATGTATGTTCAATAATCATTTTACCCACTGAGCTATATATGTCTTTAATCCTATGATTTGAAGAGCACATTTCTGAGTTAATGTTATGTAGATTGTGTTCTAATAAGAAAATCCTCTTCCTGGTACTAACTACTAGTATTTCTTACACAAGTTTGTGAAATGTGTTTATGTATGTGTCTGACAACTAGAAAACAATCCAGATATGTTTGATAGTAGCCATTGTTCTTAAAGAGCATGATAAAAATTGAAAGTAAACTAACTCTTGCAATAAGGGAATCTGGAGGGGTGGGTAGTTGCTCATTCACTTTGTCTTTCCCTATTGGATGAGAACATTAATTCAAGAAACAAGCTGAATTTGAACCCAACAGGCAGTAGAATGTATTTCATTTTTCTTTTCTTCCTTGGCAATTTATGAAAGAGATCTATGGAGTTCCCTCCTGAGTACACAAGACAGGAACTGATTTGAGCATGTTCTGCTAGGGCAGTCAGATTACTGTGCACCAGACATGTTTCTGTAAATTTACTCTGCCTTCAGGAAACATGAATGACAGCTCAAGTGAGTCACTTCCCAGTGACAGAAGCATTGGGTGGGTGAAGTGATTCAGCCAGGCCCAGGGATAGATATCAACTTGACTAGACCACAGAAGCCTTGAGTTTCTGATCCAACGTTATTCTCAATATAGCCGAGTGTGATTTTTATGAAATTAACATTTAAATGGGTAGACAGAGTAAGGCCGATTGTCTTCCTTTATGTGGGTGGGTTTCATCCAATCAACTAAAAACCTGAACAGAACTAATTTATGAAAGACTGATTAAATGAAAACTTCGTTATGATTGCTTGAACTTGGGCATGGGTTTTGGACATTGGGCACTGAATTTATATTGGAACTTGTCATGGGCATGATTCTATTATTGTCAACTGGGGATTTGGGGGTTCCTGAGTTTCCCAAGCTCAATGTGAACCAATTATTTCCTTACCTCCTCTCTCTCCTCTTTAAATGGACCAGTATTTTCACAAGACACCCCAAGACTAAGTTCCCATGCATAAAGAAGATGATTTGCCCTAAATGAGCAAAGGGCATGGAATAAGAGACAGGTGGTAGAGGATGAGGGAGAAGGGGAAGGCAACAAGGGAGAGGGAGAAGGGAACTTTATTCCAGGGTGAGGTGGGAATTAGGACAAAGGACTATCAAATGGATAGAGAGGAGGCAGCCATGGCCCACAGGCAAAGGGCAGTTCATAAAGATACAAGGGGAAATGCTGCATTAAGATGAGTTGTTTAATTTTGACCATATACTTTAATTAGGGTAGGCAAAGGGGGTTTTTGACTGCTGAACCATAATACTTTGATAGCTGGACCATGGTAGTCAGCATCAGCAGGAGAAAGTAGCAAAATAAGGGAATAGACTTTGGTGGCTAGCTTTAGGAATGTAATCAATGGTTTTTAAAGGCAGAGGGAATGGGGGAGAAGGGCAAGGCCTGCGAGTGCCACGTTTGCCATGCTTGGGCTGGCTAGGGGCCCTTTTCCCTATTTCTTCTGATTTAAAAACATCTCTTATTCATCATCTAGCCATCTAGCTATGATATCAACTTTCTTCTCTAAAGAACCCTGACTAGTACAGTTCGTTTTTTTATATTAGTAATAGAAATTCAAGCTACCACATGTTGTAGGACAACTTTCATGTGGTTGTATACAAATAGCAGAGCTGGAAAATGGCACACTCTGGTCTTAATAAAGCAAGGCTCCAGGTGAAAGAGGTGATATGCTTTCAATTCATTCACAATGTTGTGGACATATGTTCAAACAAATCTCCATTTCCCAGAGTTTGACTTATTCATATTCTTGTCTTAAGTCCACTTTTCACCTGCATTGACCTTGCTTGCAATTAGATTCAGCTTAGTTATACCCTTTTGCTTTGATAGGATGAACCTGTGACATTATATATTATCTACCCTACCCCTGCTTTAGTTCTTAGGAAACATTAGTTCAGTTTCTGAAAGAAAAACATAATAATCTATGCTCCAATTTCCATATTAAATTGCCAGCCATCTTCCTATGGATTTGGCTTTGGTGGTTAAATTGTAACCATGTTTCATGGTTCAGTTAGCTGGAGTAGGAAATGGATGGCCACCTATTATAAGACAAGCCACCTGGGTTTTGTTCAGTAAGGGCTATATGCAGGCAGCTTCTCATATAAGAGCTGAGGCATGATTTAAACTACCCTTGTCATGGGAAAACATCTGCTCACACAGGGAGAGGTGAAGGGGAGGGCAGATGTTGAGAAGAACCTTAGTCATAGGTCTTATTTCACTTTATGAATGAAGCATACACCTGGTTCTGCTCCTTACTTCCTTTTTTCTTTTTTAACCTTTTATTTATTAATTTATTTACATCCCAAATGCTGCTCCCTCCTGGTTCCCCCTTCCAGAGGCCCTCCCCCATCTTTCTTCTCTTCTGAGAGGGTTTCCTCCCCTTTCTTTTTTGAGAGCCCCCACCCATATCCCCACCACCATCCCAGTATATCAGTTTGCCATACTAGGGGCATCCTCTCCCACTGTGGCCATACAAAGCAGCCCCATTGTGGAACAGATACCACAGTAATGCTACAGCTTTAGAGAAACCTCTGCTCCAGTTGTTCAGGTGCCAACACGGAAACTGAGCTGCACATCTGCTTATATGCACTGGGGGCCTCATTCTCATCTCTGTGTGTTTTTTGTTTGGTGGTTCCATCTTTGATAGCTCTCAGAGGTCCAGGTTAGTTAACCCTGTTGGTCATCTTGTGAGGTTTGTATCCCTTCAGGTTCTTTAATGCTTCCCTCAACTCTTCCATAAGAGTCCCAACCTCTGTCCAATGTTTGGCTGTGGGTATATCATGAACAAACAGAAAGCAGTGTTAGCAAGATTTAGACAAATACAATTATAGAAATAACCTAAGTGTCAAAGAACAGTGTGAATAACAAGTGAATTAAATGTACATATGCTTATTATTAATGTTTGTATAAATGTAGAAACATTTATTCTTCTCTTAATACTGGGCTCATCCTGCCATGCCCTGAAACTCAGCTAGGTTCTTCATCTCTTGGAAGATATTCCCAAACCATGATAATTACTAGTCCTCTTTCCCAGCTCTGTATCCCCTAAAGACCACAGCTGATGCTTTGGAGTGGGTGTGTAGGGGAGGAAGACAGACTCTTGTGCTTACATGTCTTTCAGGAGATAATGTATGGGCAGTTGACAGCACTTTGCTTTGACTGTGGAGACTGCCTGGCAGACTCCACCATCAGGTGGTCCAACTTTCATGTTTTTCTTTCTCCTGCGATCTTCTCCTAAAATTTCGAGCAGTATTTAGCATAGTAGACTGGGAATCTTACTGAGGTGTATATTCTATCTCCATAAGAAAATGAATTCTATATAAAATCTCACACCTGGGATTAAAACAAAAAGATATTCACATAAAATAATTGTGTTTTTAAATTAACCAAAATTCTCACTACAGAATCCCTCATAAATGGAGAAGAGAAGTCACTGCGTCATGGCCTTCCAAAATGAAATTCTTCCTACTCCCATTAGGCAAACACTGGTGGTTGATTTTCAACACTCTTTCTGTTCTCATTTAAAAGGAGAAAAGATGGATAACAAATGTTGTAAGTGAAGAAGAAAGAAGAGATTATTTGAAAGTCTATAGTTTATTTGTAGAAGCAGCTCTAACACTTCCCACTTACTGGTGCATATCATGTAGTTGAAATACTTCATTAATTATCAGTAATAATCATAAAATAATAACTTTAAATTTTTTGTCTCTATGCATCTTAATTTCACATATTTATTTTATATCAACTATTTTTAATTTTTTATTCAATATATTAATTTACATTTCATATGATTTCCCCCTTTCCAGGCTTTCCCCTCCCCGCAAGTCCCATAAACCCTCTTCCCTCCCCCTGTTCCCCCATTCACCCCTTCCCTCTTCCCTGTTCTGGTATCTCCCTACACTGCTGCATTAAGCCTTTCCAAAGTCAGGGGCCCTTTCTTCCTCCTTCTTGAACATCATTTGATATGTGTATTGTGTCTTAGGTATTCCAGTTTTCTAGGCTAATATCCGCTTATCAGTGAGTGCGTACCTTGAGTGTTCTTTTGAGATTGGGTTACCTCACTTAGGATGATGTTCTCCAGCTCCATCCATTTGTCTAAGAAGTTCATGAATTTATTGTTTCTAATGGCTAAATAGTACTCTATTGTGTATATATAGCATATTTTTGTATCCATTCCTCCATTGAGGGACATCTGGGTTCTTTCCAGTTTCTGGCTATTATAAATAGGGCTGCTATGAACATAGTGGAGCATGTATTCTTATTACATGCTGGGGAATCCTCTGGATATATGCCCAGGAGTGGTATAGCAGGGTCCTCTGAAAGTGTCATGCCCAGTTTTTTGAGGAACTGCCAGACTGATTTCCAGAGTGGTTGTACCAACTTGCAATCCCACAAGCAGTGGAGGAGTGTCCCTCTTTCTCTATATCATCGCCAACACCTGCTGTCTCCTGAGTTATTAATCTTAGCCATTCTTACTGGTGTGAGGTGAAATCTCAGGGTTATTTTGATTTGCATTTCCCTAATGACTAATAATGTTGAACATTTCTTAAGGTGTTTCTCAGCCATCTGAATTTCATCAGGTGAAAATTCTTTGTTTAACTCTGTACCCCATTTTTTAATAGGGTTGTTTGGCTCTCTGGAGTCTAACTTCTTGAGTTCTTTGTATATATTGGATACTATCCCTCTGTCGGATGTAGGGTTGGTGAAGATCCTTACATTAACTTTTGAACATTGACACACAATAACTGGCATTCTTTTTTTTTTTTTTGTTTTTTTTTAACTAGCCTTCTTTTTGTTGTTGTTGTTGTTGTTGTTGTTGTTGTTGTTAACAAATCAGGCAATCAAATTTGAGATTAAATGTTGAATTGAAGATGTCTAGTAAATAATGAACAAAACCTCAAATCTAATTCTTTACAATTCCATGTCTACCATTATTCTCATTATAGGATGTTTTTGTACTCCAGAGAACATATTTTCTCCAACTACACATAGTAAAAGGTGGGCTTATTCTAGATGCTGGAGGAATGGTTCTGTGTTTGGAAAGCCCTCTGGGACTCACATGCTCTGGGAGGAGCTCAGCACCTTCTTGGTACTCTGAATTTGTCATTGCTTGGCTAACATCTGGAGAAACTTGCTCAAATGCTCTTTCTTTCATTGTGCAGCATCCACCACCTTTGTTAGGCAATGCCTTCAGGGACTGGGCCATTTTTGGTCAAATACGGGAATAGAGTCACTGAATCATATTTCACAAGATGTGGTCTAGCACTATTTCCAACCAATGTGGATAGGTAGGGCAGTTCTAATCAGAGGAGACCCTCCTCATAAAAGCAGTAGTCTGCTTGAGGCAGCTATTCTTCCTTGAGAGACCAAGGAGGAAGGAATGTTGGCATTGTTGAAGCCACAAGTCTCTGTGATGTCATATAGATGCATAACACTGCTCAAGAGAAAGCATATCTATGTTAAACAGTAGGTAGAAACACAAGTTATTTGGATTTATAACCTTTAAAATAGAGCTAAATTACCATGAAATCTGTGTGAATCATAGACCACGCCTTTGGAAACGTTACTCATCATTGTTAATTTTGGAACAAAATCAGCATTTATCAAAACCAACTATCAGATTTTTCTGTAAATAGCATATAAACCAACATAAAAACTTAAGTAGTTAACTGAAGATAAAGATGGCTGGAGACTTTGGGTATGCCTTTTAGACATGTGGCCTGTTATAGGGCATGATTAGGGCCATATAGATTAAAGTTTTCAGTCCCTGATAAGAGCTTGAGATAGAGTCTGGAAGTAGGAATTTCATTGTACACTAATTTTTAAAAAACGATTTATTTATTGATTATATGTAAGTACACTGTAGCTGTCTTCAGACACTCCAGAAGAGGGTGTCAGATCTCTTTATGGATGGTTGTAAGCCACCATGTGGTTGCTTGGATTTGAACTCAGGACCTTTGGAAGAACAGTCAGTGCTCTTAACCACTGAACTCATGGAACTCCCTGATCCATTTGTGTTTATTTCCTGAGTCTCTAGAAGTATCACTATGATAGGAAAACTATAAGTCCTCAGTAGACTGAGTGCTGGATTCACAGTTGAAATAAGGGAGAGATGCTATTTCTCTCTTGCGTGCTGAGAGTCAAAGATCAAATCTTTCAACTTAACAGCAATGACATTTTCTTTTTGGATCCAGTAAACAAGAAAATTTGTTCCTGGTACTGTCATCCACTCGACTTCAACCCTCTGTGCTTGTAGATCCTTCCTGCCTGATTCCCTCATGTTTCCTCTTATTTCAGTCTTTGTCCATCTCCAAACCAATCATACTGTTCTATCTTCTCTAGTATCTGCTCACATTTTATTTCCCTCAAAGAAATAAACTCTTGAAAGCATAAAACTGATTAATAATTCTAAATGGCCACAATATAATGCAAACATGAAAATCAAGGTGTTATGAATTGTATCTAATGTCTTCCACAGGGCCATGTGGTTGAACACTTGTATGTAGTGTGTGGCATTATTTTGGAGGCTATAGACTCTTTCATGAGTATGGATTTGGTTAGTTATAGTCATTAGGAATGTGTCTTGAAAATGACGCTCATAGCTCTGTTTCTGGCCTGAACTCTCTGCTTCCTGATCCCCAGTTTCTCTCTGCTCTATACAGAGCTACTCCTCTATATCATGCCTGCCATGATAAATTGTATTCCCTGATGCTGTTAGACAAAATAAACCCCTCTTTCTTAAGTTGCTGACAAGCAATGGAACTAATACAAATGTTTGAATAGTTAAGTGATCTAGCATCTTAGTCCATCTTGTGTTTCTATAACAGATTACCTGTGTTTGGGTACTTTTAATGATCAGAAATGTATGGGTTCACAATTCTGGAAGCTCGAGCGTTTACGATAAAAGTCTCAGTACATGGCAAGTGTTTTTGTCATTACCTGGCAGAAGATGGAAAGGCAAGAGGGTACAAACTCACTTCTGACTCCTTTTTAATAATGATGTTACTCCATCTATATAGAGAGGGCAGAGAATTTAAAAACACATCCAATTAGATCTCACCATTCAAAACTGTCATGTTGGGGAATAAGACTCCATCTTTCAAATTCTGAGCAATATACATGAAGTGCAGTGCTTGGGTGGGATTTTAATTTTTTCCTGTTTCACTTTTATCTTTCTTACATTGCAACTGTTAATGCTTTTAATGGTGCACAAATCTTTATAGCACTTTCTAGGCTCTTTGGGGGACATTGAGAACGACTTTCTCATCAATAATTTCTGACTTAAAGATGATAGAAATCTCTGGGATGTCACTTTCCTCTATGCATTTCCAAATGGCTCTACACAGTCAGTTTGCTATTTTTTTCTTTGCCATGGTCCAGCATGTCTCCTTTTAAATGTGTACAGCTTGCATTTGGCCTTAATAAGAAGACATTTTAGGTGCTTAGCTATACTATCTCTACCCCCTGGGCTTTGCTTTCTACAGTTGGGTGATTCAAATTCTCCCTAGCTTCTCTTTTGCCTCTTTTTGTGGGAAGCAAATACTTCTCAGCACAGTAGGATCTCTTGGCTGCTAGAAGAATGATAATATCCAATTCTTTACTCGGAATTTAGGTCTCATTGGGGTGGCATTAAAGGATCAAGTAAAAGGGCTTGATTAATTTGTCTGTTAAGGGTTCACTTAAGACATGCCCAATAGCTTTTAATATGAGTTAATTGGTCTTTGGAATTTTTTTCAGTCACCATAATCTGTAGGTAAACATGATGTAAAGATAATCTACAGCCATGGTAGATGCATTTATTTAGATTTAAAGCATATTTAGACCCTTCTTCCTACCATATCAGCTTTATCTGCCACAATCCACTTTTAATTTTTTTAAAGGGAACAGCTTATTTCTAATCAGACACTTAGGCATAAATTTAAATACAAAGGTGCAGAATAGATTCTAAAAAGGTTTGTTAATTCCAAATCAGGGTTCTGTTTTTCTAGATATCTGTTATATTGCCAGGGCATTTGCACCCTAACTCTTATTGATTTGTGCCCCAGTTTGCCACGAAGTAGACAGCTCTTGCCCAGCATAAAAAATGACTTTACTTGAGTTAAAGGAAAAACAATGTGATTAATCATACTTTTATGGTCCAACTTTCTCCCCTCAATATCACAATGATAGATCCAATTTAGAAAATAACCTCTGAGATCAGACTGATTGTGAATTTCTCTTCTTACAGAAAAGCTCTTGTTTTCTGGAAGTAAGTTCGTGGGAGAGATTCATGGATAAGTAATTGTGAATGTGATGTTTCTTTTATGCACTTTTAAATCCTACTTACTCAAAAATATCCAATAGCAACTCTACTTCGATTTATGTTTTATTAAAACAGTGACAATTAAAGAGAGAACATTACTCTAATTATATAATTGAATAAAATAGCGAACAGATGCACTCTGGCTGCTGTGGACAGCCATCCTCATTTACAATGGTGAGCACAGCAAAGCCATCTGGACCTTTTTTGTATTCTTTCCTCTAAATTGGTTTCTGTTTTTGAGATGTCACTCCAAGAGTTCCATACCACTGAGGCTAATGCTTCCAATATGACCATGAGAGAATGGAGAAGTATTCACAGGATGATGGTCATGCCTTCCTCGGAGATACTTTATACCTATAGGGAAAGAACCCAAACCAGACCCCTGCCTGTGCCCTGTTGCTAGATCACAATTTGAACATCATACTGACCTGATAGAAAGATGTTCTTTCGTATACAGCATTCAACAGGGCTCATCATTAATTTTCAAACTTGTCTTTGATGCTCAAAAGCAAGAATGGCACAGAGATGCATGGAAAGAATGAACTGACATGACTTCACTCACCTTGGAAATTGCTGCCATCTTGAACATGATACCAAGTATGTAATAACAGGAGCATGCTGTACCTTTATTTTCTGAGAAGGCACCAGATGCCTAATAATTGATCTGATAGGTGATAGCTTATCTTTTCTAAGCATGGAAGAAAAGGATTATTTTTTTCCTGAATAAGACATGCCCATTAGTTGCTTGTTTTTTGCTCTATAGCTTGGATTGCTGTTGTCATTTGAGAGATCACATTTCCCTGGGCTCTACAATTTCTTTTGCAAAGTTGACTATATGTTATTAGAAGTAACTATTTATGTATTATATTTATTTAAAGGAAAGCAGTTGTAATGTGGGTTTTGTTACATTCAAGAGGACTGGCATCAATGACAGTATGTCATGTGCAAGGTATAATGGGACTAGAATAAACTGTATTTTGTTTCTAATTTTGGCCTCAAAAATATATAATCCAATCTATACTTCAGGTCTAGACCAAAATATGGAATTTAATAGCCCCTGGTATGCGCAGCCCCACTACAACCCAGTCTGTGTGTGTACCCATGCTCCTCTGTGTGTGTCACACACACACACACACACACACACACACACACACACACACACGAGAGAGAGAGAGAGAGAGAGAGAGAAAGAGAGAGAGAGAGAGAGAAGAATCTATATAAGATCTTTATTCTATCCTTCTTAAAATAGTATTATTTAGAATACTCAGAAGAGAACACTCAGTAGCTCAATAAGCTACTCCATAAAGTGAAAGTAAATTTCAGAAATTCTGCTATATGCATTTAATAACGTGTGCTATGTCTCCTCCTAATCTAAGGAGTAGACATGCATAATAGGAGACCAAAGTGAAGTGAAAGTAGACATGAAGACAGAACTTGTTTTAGCAAATGACTTTAAGACAAGAAAAATCTAGTCTCTGAATAAAAGTTTGCAATGGAAGGAGAAAGAAGTGAAATGTTAAAAAAAAATAAGAAAAAAAGAGATTAAACAAAAGCACATTTGGAATAGTCTCTTGGAATATTGACAAAGGGAAAAAATGAAAATAAGTCTTAAAAGATAATAAGGATGAGGATCATAAAGTAAATATCTAGTTGTGGTTATCTGTATAAGACTTGTTCAAGATTGGGATCATCTGATTTCATCATGGATAACATAGGGGCCTATGACTCTCCTTCCCTTCCAGAGGATATTGCCAATGGATGCTGGTTGAGACAGGGGTTGTCATTTTCTTCTCTGTGTTTACACAGCTATGCTGCCCTTGCTTAGTTGATTAAGTCCCACCCATGCTCTGACAAGAAACTAATGAACCTCAGTGTGCTACATTGAAAAGAAGGCACAAAAGTAGGAAGGGTCATGTTAAAATGAAGGGGGTGGGGGTGGGTATGAGAGAGGGGTGATATTTTAAAACATTCATTTTATGAGTATATAAACTGTGAAATAATGAAGTCCCAACTCCAATAAAATAGTTGTTTTAAAAATAGTTGTTCCTATTTTCCTACCAAAAAGATAAAATAAACAGTCCTAGAAAAAAAAAAAAAACTCTATGTTGTCATATAATTGAATGGAGAGGAAGAGAAGCATTTTGTTTGTAAATTTAAAGAATTGCCATATCCTATGAGAAATATAAAGTTACAGTTAATTTTCTAATTGAAAATAATTTTTTTTCATACAATATATTCTGATCTCAGTTTACCTTACTGGAGGAAGTAAATTACTCGAGGTTGGTTTTGGGCATATCTAGACTTGCTGCACTTCCTACTCTCTGTCTCCCTCTGTCTCTGCCTCTGTCTCCTCTGCTCCCCCATCTGCTTCTTGTGTGTGGATGTAATATGATCTGTTTCCTGCCCCTGATGCCAGTCCATCCCACAACTAGGGACTCTAGCTCTCTGGAATCATAATTGAAATTAACTCCTTTTTTCCTTAAGTCTCTTTTATCAAGATATGCTTATCCCAGCAATAGAAAAGTAACTAATATGCTATATATTAGGCTTATGATCCATTAGATGATACATTAGAATCTATTCAGAAAGTTCTCAAGTAAACTGATCAAAGGGAACCATGATAAGCTTTCCAAGTAATAACATCACTCTTTCTTAACTGTGTTACCTGTGCTTACAAACATATTAGGAAGTACCCCATATCTAAAAGAATACTCTGGATTCAAGGATGGGATTTCAAGAATCACCTATGTGATAAATATGTTTTTTTTAGCTGACATGGGTTTTAACCCATAGGATGATCACTGTGAATGACAGCCCAATCCAAACACTGAATAGAGAGAAATTTGTCTTAGGCAATGCTTTATTGTTTTTGGTTCAAAAATTGGCTGACTTTATAATCTAAAAGAAAACCATTAACTATATGAGGACTTCCAAATGAAAGACATACCTTGTACCTGGTTAACAATTATATACAATTTTAGATTCATCCTATTTCAAAAAGTAATTTGGCTGTATTTGTCTCCTTCAGAAAACATGGTAGATACTCAGGCTGAGCTCTGGATAAGAGGAAGTCTAGAAGCACCATGAGAGATCGCCTAGAGCATGTTATGAATTACAACTTACAAACCCAGTGATGCTCTAATTATGGAGGTCTTCAGGCCAGGAAAGTTTGGTAGAAATGCTTCTGAGACATTGAGAGTTTTAGAAATTTGAGTCTCTAATAATATACATTTCTGACAGTAGTTAGTATGTAATAATGAACTCTGTGTGTGTCAGTCTTAATCATAGAATAACGCTATAGCAATCAAGCTCCTTATGGTGTAGGAAGAGCATGGTCTTTGAAAGAAGAAGATATGACAAAAGTGAAAGGTTGACCTCTCTGCTCAATACCCCAGTGAAGTCACTCAACTGGGCATGCCCAGAAATTCTTCAATTCTATAAGACTGTTGGGGTATAGTATAAAGGTGCTTGCACCCACAGATTTCCAGAGAAACTGGGAATGTTAAACATACAGGATCATTTTTCCAATTGGAAAAATGAGAAAAACAAACAAACAAACAAACAAACAACAACAACAACAAAGCCTGTTCTTCCATCGAGAAAGCAGAGACTTGTGGTGATCTGCATTATTTGTCAAGCTAGGCCATAACAAAGAGGTGGCTAGTTATCTAAATGACCCTTATATCCAGAGGATCCTGAAGTTCATACATCCAGGACCAGAGGTGGCTAATAGCTCAATTGACCTCTACATTATCTGTAACACCAAAGCTAGACTAGACCTTTATGGCTTTAAGCAAGTATAGGTAGCCTCTCTATAGAGCCCATTTTCTTGGAAGAAAGTGACATGTACCCTGAGTTGAGTTTTAATGTAATTACACTTCTTGGGCAATGGGGTTTGTATTATACCAGAAAACGTTTTCTTCCAAGTTATACTGGGCTTAAATATATTGGGAATAAACTTGGTATTAGACTCTTTGAAATCTGATCCAGGTTGACAAAGTCAATCAGCATCAGATTTTGCTTTTATCTCTTTATGTGGTTCTTTTCCCTATATGATACATACTGGGACCCCTCACAAGATCATATACTCCACATGCCTTTAGGAAGATCCACTGTTCATGTGTTGGCATGTGCCAAATGTATGTCTAGGCTGGGTAGATTTGAAGAAATGCCAGTCTCTTCCACCTACAGGGTGCAAATGACTCCTCATGAACACACCATTGCCTAAAGCTCAGGACACTAATGGATCATTGAATGGGAACTTAGTGACAACCAGAAACCAGAATGGGAGCTCTTTCCATGAGAGCACACATAACTTCTTAAGGTAACCTTGAATAATAATTCTCTGACTCCAGCTTCCATTTTTGAAGGCTTCCTTTTCAGGAAGTTTCTTTTGACTGCTCTTGCAAGCAATAACCTCTTCTTCCCTTAGCAATGGTAGTTCCTGGGGTTATTTTATGCAGCCTGTGGGAGCCTCTTGCCCTGCTTTTAAAGTTGTTGTGGATGATTCAGCTATTCTACTTATTGGAAAGATGCTGAATTTCTTGACTTGTATTCTTCCTCTCTGGTTCCTAATGGGAGGAGCTGAGAAAGAAGAGAGAGAACAGGTGCCAGGTCCAGCCTCTACGAGGCTGGGAGAGGTCTACCCTTCCCTGGAGGAACTTTTAGGACTAGCATAAGGAGGAATGATTTGCCTTTCTAGCTTACCTGGCCAAACACTAGAAACCTCTCCACGACCCTATCCCCAGCAAAGTGTTCTTTTTTAAAAACACTAAATGATTACCTACTTCTCATTTTCAGGGGAAAAATATCCAATTCTATGAAAATGTGTTTTTTTTCATTTGTGAAGGAATTTTTTTCCATGTCAACCTTTGTAAAAAATCGACAAGTCATTATTACTGTAATAAATCAGTGCTGTGCTCTTTCAGTTCCTTACTGGGTGAGAAGCTTTAGAAATTCTTCTTTTTGTCTCTGTTATTGAATGAGCAAAACAATAGAAGAAGCTATTGTAATAGAAGGTGGAATATTACCTGTAGGGTGATCAGAGCGTGGTTGAGCGCACAAAGCCTGGTTAAGGGCTGTATGAAAGCTGGACTGAGACAACATGGAACCTGAACAGTTTGTGCAGAACTGAGGGTTCTGTGGTCCTTGTGAAATATCACACACTGAGTCTCATGGATAGAACAGACTGTGCAGGAGGACACAGAGAAATATTATGCAAGAAGGTTCTGGGGCTATGTTTAGTAGCCAGGCCCCTGAAGTTATTTAGTGCTATGTTAGACAGTTTGGTTTTTGTGAAGGCAGGAGGGAGTCATAGGATTATAATATTTTTATGTTATGATCTAGTCATGCCTACCACCACAAAAGGGCCCACAGGACATGCTTCCTCTCCAACTCTGTTCTTGTGCCATATGTACTATTTACCTCAAGTCTTTCTACCTTAGTATACCATATGCAGTTGGCGTCATCCCTATGGATTAAATCTAGTTTGTAAAAGTGATTCAACTTTGCTTACTTTTCTTAACTAATGCCAAGAGCTATCAAGGACATCCTCTGAGAGGAAGTAGGTGTGCAACACCCTAGAATCATAGACAATAGTCGTGGGTTCTGTTTGGTTAGTGAGTGCTTCATGGGAGGAGCTGGAGACACACTGCCTTTGCTACAAGGGGCCACTCAAGATTCCTGAGCAGAGGAGTGGCATGAGGTGCAACGGAGGAAGTAGTTTAGTCCTGAAGAACAATCTTGCCTTTTATATTTTTAATCTTTTTATGTGTTTATTCCACGACTATATACTTCTAAATTTTCTATTTATTTACATTTCCAATGTTATCCCCCTTCCAAGTTTCCCCTCCACAAGCCCCCTATCCCCACCTCCTTCCCCCTGCTTCTATGAGGGTGCTCCCCCACCCGCCCATCTGCTCCTGCCTCAATGCCCTAGCATTCCCCTATCCTGGGGCATCACAGGACCAAGGGGCTCCCCTCCCAGTGATACCAGATAAGGCAATCCTCTGCTAAATATCCATCTGGAGCCATGGGTGCCCTCTGTGTACTCTTTGGTTTGTGGTTTAGTCCTTGGGAGCCCTAGGGGATCCAGTTGGTTGATACTGTTGTTCTTCCTATGAGGTTGCAAACCCTTAAGAATAAATGTATTATGATAGAAAATTTTCAGACAATGATTAATTTTGTGCCAACCTAAAGATGCAAAAATTAATGCTGGCAGAGCTCCAAGGGAAGAGAGGGCTCTTTGGGCTAGAAACTTGAAGAGACTGGTCTGCAGATACTAAAGCCCCAAAGGGACATAGAACAGAAGGAATTGGGAGAATCAGGAAAACAAATGAAAAATTTGCAAAGAACATGACATCATTGGCAAGCATGTGTGTAGGCATGCTCACATGCTAAGGTATGTTATGGGAAGAAATTTGGAATTCAGGAGCTGACATGGAAAGAATTTTTTCTCATTACTTTTTAATATTAACATTTAATATGCTTTCCAAAGGTTGAGCAAGAAAAAGCGAGGGTGGTTGTTGGCAGATAATCTACTTTCAGAGGAGGAAAATGTGAAAGGCAGACAAAGAGAAGAAAGAGGCAGACAGATAAGGATAAGCACATATAAAAACAGTATGAGGACCCGGGGGAAAAAAGAGAAGAGTAGAAGAGAGTTGTGCAAGGTCCTACTTAGTCCTTTATAGCTGGACTCAGTGAGGTCAGAAACCAGCAGCAGAGAAAATCCCTGTTTGGATGAGAATTGTGGCTTTGTGTCTGGAGGTGAAAACACTTGGGCTAAATAAGAACCTCTAGCCAAGCCATAAAACATGGAAGATTTTCAGTTCGACTTATGAGCTGGTTCAGTGGAGTGTGAAGTGTGCTTTGTGGGGAAAGATAAAAATGAAGGATTAAATTTCCCAGCGATATTTGAAGTATTTTCTTTTGAGACTTATTTTCAAAGTCACAGGAAATAAATGTCCCTCTCTCAGCCACCCTGCTTAGGCCTCCTGTGAGCATCCTGTATCTGTGAGGTGTCAAGTGCTCTAGCCAAAGCTTCTGTGCATTTAGTAACAGGGTTTCAGAAATGGTAGAAGAGGCCAGGTATGGGCCTCACAATAGCTAATACCTGCTAACCCTTAAAAGTTTAACCCCTCTATAAAATCTCTGAATTAGACTAACTCTATCAGCTTTCAGGAGGCAGAGGCAGGGAGACAGGAGAAGAGAGGCAGAGG
Organism: Apodemus agrarius; assembly: GCA_964023405.1. NCBI lineage: Eukaryota > Metazoa > Chordata > Mammalia > Rodentia > Muridae > Apodemus > Apodemus agrarius. The sequence continues at coordinate 106,829,864 of OZ030011.1, read as the reverse complement.
GGCAGAGGGGCAGAGGGGCAGAGAGGCAGAGAGGCAGAGAGGCAGAGAGATAGGGGAAGAGAGGCAGAGGCACAGACAGACATAGAGACAGAGGCATAGACAGACATAGAGACAGAGGCACAGGCACAGACACAGGCACAAGCACAGGCAGATCGAATATGAAGCCTGCTCAGATAGCTAGAATCAAGTTCAGAAGCTGACATAGAAAGAAAAGTCTACGTCATTACATTTTATTACTCAGATAGGAAGACCTTGATCAAAACAAACATGGTTGTTATTACTCATCTTTGAAGCCTTAGTGTAAAGGCTACTCAGTAATTACACAGGCAAGGGGATTTCTTCAGAGTGGGCTAAGGGGGGGGTGTTAAATCAGACATTATAAGGGCTTGGATTAGAATATAAGTTCCTTTGTAAGTAATTTCTAGGAAATAGTTCTGGCCTTGCTCAGAGGCTGCCAGCTCCATTACCAACTCTATTGACCAAATCGACCTTGAAGGAGAGCTGCGAGTAATGCCCCCTGGCAGTCGGTGAAGGCAGCTTTCCAGCCTCAGTAGGAAGAAGCATAATCGTTCCATCTTTGCCTCCCAGGCTGGCTATTCATCCCCACCTACTGCAGTTTTCAGATCTATAAGGCAAATAGTATGAGAGCATTCTAGAGGCTCCCGCTGCAGGTTGACCAGGGGAGTATAGGCAGCCATGCCTGGAATAGTGCTCAATACACATTTGCTTCCCTCTCCATCTTTCACATTTGCCCAATAAAAAGCTCCAGAGGCCCCTGGTTTCCTTTCTCACTAGAATCGGCAGTTACCTAACTAGGAAAATGAGGCTATAATGTTCTTGCCAGATAGTCAATCTTTCAGGCCACTTTCTTTCCTTTCCTTTTTTTTTTTTTTTTTTGGATATTTTCTTTATTTACATTTCAATTGTTTTCCCCTTTCCAATCTCCCTTTTGAAAACTCCCTATCCCATCCCCCTTCCCCCTTCCTCTATGAAGGTACTTCCCCACTCACCCATCCACTTCTGCCTTCCTACCTTGGCATTCTCCTATACTGGGGCATCAAACACTCCCAGGTCCAAGGGCCACTCCTCCCACTGATGTCCAACAAGGCCAACCTCTGCCACATATGAAACTGGAGCCATGGGTTGCCCCATGTGTATTCTTTGGTTGGTGGTCCAGTCTCCAGGAGCTCCAGGGGGTTTGGCCCGGTTGACACTGTTGCTTCCCCGATGGGACTGCAAACCCCCTCAGCTCCTTCAGTCGCATCTCCACCTCCTCCATCCATCAGGGACCCTGCATTCAGTACAATGGTTGGCTGCAACCAAATGCAATACCTTTGTATTTGTCAGGTTCTGGCAGATCACGCCACTTTCTTATGCCGTTCATGTAAACCTAGTTTGTGAATTCGTTCTGCTTGACCTTTGCTCCCAGACTGGTTTAGAGCAAAAGGCATGGTTATGTGTTGCTGCATCACTACCCTGCCCCCATCTTTCATGTCTTTATATGAAGATCTGTTCCTAGTCTTCTGGGTCAGAAGTTCAGGGAGCCCTTTTCTATTTGTTTGACTTGGACCTATATAGCATCAGCTGAGATGACTACACTTTCAAGTCAGCTCCTTTCTCTTGGTCCTCCATGATATCTCCCTATCCATCTGTCCATCTGGCATTATTAGGTTGTCTCTAAGTGTCTCAAATCTCCCAGTGTAGCCAATTGAGAGTTGTGAAGTTGTTGATGTGGATCATCTACATCATGTTGATGCTGGCTTTATCTTGAAACTGCCAGTTTCAAGAGGGATTGCTCCAAGAGGCCAGGGTAGGAGTTAGAGGGTTTTACACAAGGAGGCTTCTGAAGCTATACACTATCATTTTGATTCACAGCCCTGGAGAGCATGTACTCTTTGCGTAACACACAGGGAAATGTGAATGATCACTCCTGTTCACAAATATGCGGTCCTCAATGTAAGGGGTCTCAGTCAGCCATAAATAAAGTGAGTGCATGTAAGCACCTGACCTGTGAGCATGGAGTCAGTGAAACCAGGAGCTGCACAGTGGAAATAAATGGCGGGACAGGTAAGATGCACAGCAATTTTCTTAGACTTCCTCAGAGTCGAGCAACAAATTGGGGTTTGGAATGGAAATTAATTTACGTGAATCAATGAAAACCAGAAGACAGGTACCAGGATTGATAGTATTGAGTGGGAGAAGGGCAAGAAGGATTATATATTGAAGAGTAGGTAAGAAATGGGCCACACACGGTAATCGCCTCCAGGCAGAGAAAAGTAATCTTCACGTTATGGCTGTGCCTCCAATTATTCACTGTTCATGTTACAAAATATTTATCAGCTCTCAAATTGTAAATGGAGATAAATCTTTTGTGTTCTCTTGTGTCAGGTTATCACCTACTCCACACTTAATTGGATTTCTAGTAGATTGTCTGCCTCCTAGCTCCCCAAAGCTCTCTTTGATTACTCCTCTCCAGCTGATCCAATCTCATTGTCCATCTCTCACAGCCTGGCATTACAGGATCAACTGACTAGATGATGAGACTCAGGACAGAATTTCTTTCATTATATTTCCTCTGGATAAGAAAACACACATACACACACACATACATGTGCGCGCATGCACACACACACACACACACACACACACACAAACCTCCCTCATAAACATAGTTTCATTTTCCTAGCACAAGCATAAATATCTAGAAATATCTAGGAAACACTTATCAAACCTTCAACAATCTGCTCACCAATATGCACACATTCAACGTAGAACCAGTCCATAGCCTATAATAACATTTCGCATGCCAGTCTAAAAGGTGTACTTATCGGGGACAAGTTAATCTAGTCTATATGCAGATAACTCTGCTGATGCTTAGACCTTCTCTCAAATGGGTATTTTTCAAAGTGGGGTTTTCAAAGTTTCTCCCCCACTATGTTAGGCATACTTGGCATACCTCTGTGAGTCCTGTGACTCTACTGGCAGGTTAATCACTCTGAGCAGACCTGAAATAAAGGGAAACTTGCTTGACTAAATATCTAAACTTATTAGACTAAAGGGTATTGTTTTATTTTTGCAAATGTGGCAGTACTAAGATATTTTCCAGGAAAGTGGTGATATTTGGAAAACATTTTGGGAGTGATAGCCCAGAAGTCCCAGCTTTCAGCCTTTGTTTTCTTTGGTCTTGTGCTTATAACACAGTGCTTACCTCCTATTAGCTTTGACCCAAGGTTGATGATTTTCTAGTCTCCAAGAAGCTAGACATTTTAAGAATCCACAGATAGATGACTTTTTGGCTAATTTGGTATTATTTGGGCTAGGGGAGATAGGATGGCAAAATCACACATTTCTCTCTTTAAATTAAAAAAAAGGGAATGTGGAAAGTAGATGTTCCCTGAGCACACTAATATCAGAAGAGTGACTAAGACCCAGGGGCCTGAACCTCAGGGAAAGAACATTTCTCCCCTTTTCTTTTCCCCCTATTCATCAGAAAGTACTTTCCTAGAGAGTCTGCATTTGGGCTTTACCGGCTGAATCGAAAGGAGGCAGTCCCAAAAGCTCATAAGAAGAATCATAGTTTTCACAGGATGCAATTAGGGATTTTGAGTTCAGCGTGTGCCCTGGAAATGGAGCAGACTGGCAGCCAGAGACCATGCTTTTGGCAGAGGCTGAATGGCACCTCGGAAATCCTGGAACAACACAGCATCCTAGGCACTCAGCCTCTTACCTTGACATCAAGGCCTTTGGGTCTTATAAGCTAGGGAAATTAGAGAGGAAGCAATGTGACTCTCAAAGAAAAAGCTCCCCAGGAGGGATCATTTGTGAGAACACCTGTGTTAAGTGGTGGTGTGGAGAGCAGTCCAGCATAGTCCATTGGAAAGGCATCCATCAATCAAGGAATGTGCAACTCCCAGTTTGTTCTAGGATGCTGGTCATTCTCACGCTTTGAGTCTAAGCTGACTGTACCACTGATAGTGCCCAGTATGGGTTGGTTCATTTGAACAGATTTGTTTGTTTTATGGTCCTTAGTGAGGCTCAGTACAGAGGCAAAAGTGAGGAAATAGATTTAACTTCAAGCCTCCTGATAGTTAGTAGATACATCCTGTTCTCTTCAAGTCCTTGAAGTCTAGTGAAGAGATAAAGGCCAAGGAGAATGCTATGGAGAAATATGCATGGAGAATTTTACAGTTGGCAAGAGGGACAGTGGGGAAGCATGTTGTTCCACACAGCACTCTTTTTCTTTGTAATACTTGATCTTACATATTCTAAGCAAGAATGATATTGTGGAGATAATCCCTGGCCCTCCTGTTTCTCGAATTTGAGTTTGGAATTTCCAGCAGAGGAACAGAGCTATTGGTATATCTTTGATTAAAGACTGGTCATGCCGGGCGGTGGTGGCACACGCCTTTAATCCCAGCACTTGGGAGGCAGAGGCAGGCGGATCTCTGAGTTTGAGGCCAGCCTGGTCTACAGAGTGAGTTCCAGGACAGTCAGGGCTATACAGAGAAACTCTGTCTCGAAAAACCAAAACCAAAACCAAAACCAAAACCAAAAACACAAAAACAAAAAACAAAAAACATAAAGACTGGTCATGGTTTATCCTTTGAGAGAGATGCACACGGAGTAGTAGTAGACAAATATGCAGCCACCAAGCCATTCAGATCAGCAGAATCAACCCTACTGAGCAATGTGGTGGCAGATATTTCGGCTCCATCTCCCTCGGGTCCCTATCATTTTGAGACATACTGTTTCTGGGTTGCCCCAGCTGCCCAGCCAAGCTAGCCACGAATTAGCTATAAAGCTTAGGCTGTCCCCAAAGCTGCATCTGCCTCACTCATTTATGTAGCTAAGACTTTGAGAGGTGCTTGCCACCATAGCCAGACAAATAACCCACCGTTTGCTGCGATGTTTCTGTGTGTGGTGATTTGATCTCAACACAGGTCCTGGGCAAGATCAAGTGCTCTACTACTGAGCTGCAGCCTCAAAATATCTAACTTTGATAAAATATTTTTTACCTCTTGTGCTGTATAGTCATAATTGTGAACTTGATGGGACTGGGTGGGATTGCAAAATGGTAAAACCACTCTGGAGATCAGTGTGGCGGTTCCTCAGAAAATTGGGCATGACACTTCCAGAGGACCCTGGCATACCACTCCTGGGCATATACTCAGAGGATTCCCCTGCATACAATAAAGACACAAGCTCCACTATGTTCATAGCAGCCTTGTTTATAATAGCCAGAAGTTGGAAGGAGCCCAGATATCCCTCAAAGGAGGAATGGATACAGAAAATGTGGTATATATATACCACATTTCCATATTCCATCATATATATATGATGGAATACTACTCAGCAATTAAAAATAATGAATTCATGCAATTTGTAGGCAAATGGTTAGATCTGGAAAATATCATCCTAAGCGGGTTAACCCAATCACAAAAGAATACACATGAAATGCAATCACTGATAAGTGGATATTAATGAGCCCAGAAGCCTTAAATACTCAAGGCACAATTAGCAAGTCAAATGATTCCCATGAAGAAGAAAGGAGAGGACCCTGGGCCTGAAAAGATTGGATCCAATTTTGTAGACCCAGAACAGAGAAATCGTGTGTGTGTGGGATGATTGGGGTATAGTTGGGGGGGAGAGGACTTATGGGACGTATGGTGGGGGGGAACGGGGAAAGGGGAAAGCCTTTGGAATGTAAACAAAGAATATAGAAAATAAAAATTAAAAAAAAAGATGTACCTCTGGGGCATGGCCATGAGGGCATTTCAAGAAGGAGTTACTAAGTGAGCAGAAGCTTTTCTTTCCAACTTCATGGTGCCTTCTCGTGGGTCTGAAGGCAGTACTCTCCTTTGGCTGCTTCACTCCTTCCAGCCAGAGTGTCCATCCTGTATTTTGCTACTTCTACTGTCATCCTTCTCTGGCATCAGACTCCAACTTCTACCTTTTAAGTTAGAGAGAAAGCCAGGGCTCTTCCAGCCCACCAGCGAGATTAGTATTGCTAAGATATTTAGCTTCATGGGCTAAGATTTTTACTCTCTCTAATGTATATATATATATATATATATATATATATATGTATGTATATATGTGTTATGTTATATTGTGTTATATAATATATGTTATATAACACACAAACACACACAAACACAATCACACAATTAATTCTGTTCCATCCACTGCAGAATGCTATGCAATACATGCACATTAGGCCCTGGGATTTCAAAGCTCTTTATTTCGTGCTGAGTCACAGTTCTCTCCTGCTCATCTATGTCATAAGTTTTTTTCCTGTCCTGAGAAATTGAGGACAATAAGAAGATTACGCCTAAGAAATGTCCTATGTCCCACTGATCAATATGGAAAAGACAGAAGGGAACCTATAAACTGACACGCCTCATTTGCAAGTATCCCTTAAGCCGTATGAAAACTAGTCACTTTGGCTCTTCAGCAGGCTTAGTCTAGATTCTCACCCTTTGGAAAAAAGCCTTAAGGAATTATCTTATGGAATTTGATATGTTCATGGATTTATCCTGAGAATTATCTTTTGTGTACAATAAGAGTTTTCTGACTCTGAGAATCTGGGAATGCAAAACAATGTAAATCCTCTAGACCTACATTCTCCTTTTCTGCATTTGTACACACAGATAAGCACACACACACACACACACACACACACACACACACACATACACACACACACACTTCTCCTGGTGATACAGGAAGAACAACTTTAGATGTCCCTGAAATAGGAGTTCTAGAGTGACAGAGAAAAAAAAAATGTACTGCTATAGAAGGAGGCAGTGGTGGCCCAGTGCTGAGTCTATCATGCATCCCACTTCACTGGGGATAACAAACAAGACTAATGTGGTCAGTGGGGTCTGCCTTTGAGAAAACTTTAGTCCCTTACAGATGAAATGGCCAAAACACAGCTTTCGTCAAGTGCAAGGTCTCAGGGAGTGGGAAATCCATGTGGGTTAAGAGAAGGGAAGCAGATCTAAGGCTTTACTGAAGCCTCTAAAAATTGTTTTATTCGAGGAAGCAATTCACAGACAGAATTCTTAGGATTCCCCAGCTTTCCATACCGAAAGGACCTCAAAGAATCTGGTAAAGATTTCCCATGTTCATTCTGGGAAGTTCTTAAGGCGCCTCAGTAAATGGGAATGAAGAAGACAGAGCCTGGGGAGGAGAGCTATGTATTGGTGAAATGAGTGAAGAGAACTGAGAAGTTCCCAATACCCAAGTATCATGCCTTTAGCTCTTGGGCCAGACCAGGATGTCCCTCATAGATAAAAGATAATGACTTGTATTTTCTACTGATTCATGGATAACCTGTTCTACATATACCTCTACCTCCTACTGCTGCCCTTTCAGGGCTGATCTTTGAATCCAGACTCTTATGGACTGAATGCCAGTCATAGCTTTTCACTTTAATTCAGACTCCTGGCTTTCCCATCCATTCAACCATCCCTTCATGCACTAAGAGTAAAATGAGCCCCATAACACAATGCAAAAGGTGCATAACTGGTTATATTGTCCAAAACATCATTCCCAGCACTTTTCTCTCCCCAGCTGTTGAAACACTAATGACATGATCTGGTCTTGAAGTATAGCTTAGAAGTGTTTCAGATATCTCCTGATCTTTCCACCTAATATGGAAAACTCAGTCAGTACCAGCTTCAGAACTGTGTGACCTTGTGTGTCTTACCTTGTTCAAGATATTGCATACAGAAGGATTTTCAGACAGATTAATGTTCTTCTGTGGCCCTGATGAAATTCTGAATGATTTGAAGTTCTGACATTTTTATTTGGGATTGGGCTGTACAAACTAGGCAACCAGTTGCAAAGCCTCAATTAGATTCTCTTGTGAGAGCCCCAGTGAGGAGGGAATGACCAGTCTTCCATTGCTGGACCGATTCAGGTAGTAGAAGGTTTTCCTTATGTAGAACTGAAGCACGTTGCCCCTTTAGCATCTGTTATCTGAGGACCAAAGAATGACTTGGAGAAAGATGTAGAGATGGATGAATTGAGCAAGAGAAGGTGATACTATGGTTTATCAGTTCTAGGGAAGAGGAAAAGTAGCTGTGATGTGTTCTCCTGGGCCTGACATATTCTGAACAATGGCAGAGTTTTAAGGGAAGAGAGCAAACATACTCCTGGGACTTTAACTTAAGCCTGATGTATAGTCATTTCTATGTGGGAAAATTTTAATGAGTAATCTTATTAATCCTTTGAGAATTTAATATATGCACACAATGCTATTTTGATCATGCCCATCTCTTGCCTATAGTACCTCCAAGTTCTGTCTCTACTTCCTTTCAAATTTTAGCACTTCTACCACCAATAACTTGTTAATTCCTATTTGTACTGGCTATATATTCATGACTTTGAGACCATTCTCTTGAGTGTGGTTAACCCAGCAGTAACCACATTCTTATAGAAGCTAGACTTCTTCCCCAAGAAACTATCTACTGCTAATAGCTCCTCAACTGAGAACAGAGGCTTATGAGCCCCTCCCCACTAGATTCTGGGATACTGACTAGTTTGATCATGTGCATGTTTTGTGCAGGCTATCACAGCTGCTATGAGCTCATGAATGCTATGGTTCTGTCATGTCCAAAGACATTGTTTTGGTCTCAGGCTCTTCAAAATCTTTCTTCCATGTCTTCTTAGATGGTCTCAAATCCTTGATTACATCAAGGGTTTTATATAGATATCCTATTTGTGACTAAGCACTTGGATAATATCTTCTAGTTCAAGGAATGGACACATTTCTATAGCCTATTCATATATATATATATATATATATATATATATATATATACACACCTATACATCTATCTATCTGTCTCTCTGTCTATCATCTATGTATCATGTCATACCATTATGTACATGGAAACATTTATAATGTATAGATGAAGCATAATGCCACCAGGTTTTGAATGGCTTATCTAGGATTAGAGATCTAATATATAGAAGAGCCAGGACAAGGAGTTTTTAAGACAAAAATCACCATCGCTTTCTATCATATGACTAAGTTGTGAGCTTTTTGAAAGAGAACACTGTGACATATTCTGCTGTACATATGCAAATCCTAATAACTGAGCCTGGTATATTATGATAATCATTATATCTTAATAATGGTGCAGGCTTATAATCTGCAATAATAATGCTTACAATCATAAAATTTTATGTGCTGGGCACTCTGTGAAAGACCTGTACATATATTATCATAATTAAAAGTCATCAGCACCTCTTGAGAAATACTCTTAATTCCCTTTTAGGAAAGAGTGCACAGGGGATTAAAGAGTGTAAGGACCTTGTCCAATGTCACACCCATAGTTAGTACAGGGGCTCACAAAATGTTAGATGAATGACTGAAGATATATTTCTCACTGAAGTACAGACTTGGACACAATGGAATTCATCCCTGGTGAGTGGCTACCCAGCCTTAGTTATTATCCTTTGATGCCACAGAACCAACTCTCTGAGTGTATGCATTCCATCGGTAGACTGCTGTAGTTTTAGAAGATGTCAGATTTCATGTTTAAATGGTTATGAGTTTCAGTCTTTGATTTCAGTTCAGTATTTGCTTGTTTCAGGGAATAGGCTTGACTCCAGATCTTGAATACATCCTTGAAAAATATGAACTTTGTCTTCTCCTGGGAGATGGTGGCACTTAAGTGACTACAGGCAAAAGTTCATGCTGGGCCCAGGCCAAGTTGATCACAAAGGAACCTAGATGCCCTTCTTAACCTGACAAGTTGCCCCCTACTCTGTCCCACAGGTTTCCCTACAAATGTGAGCTTCAAAACAAAGGTGATGTCAGGGGGAGGCAACTCACACATGCTGAGTTACTACTTAATCAAAAGCTATTGCCTAATGTCTTACCCTCTATTTACCAGAGTTTTAATGTGTAAAACTCTGAGACCCCCAAGACATCAGGCCACTTTGCATGATCAGTATGCAGCTGAGTCAGTATTTAGTCATGTCTGTCTGGTCCCAAGTGAGTGTTCTTTGGAGCACATACGTAGTCTCTACAGCCAACACTAGTGCTGAGGGTGTAGCTTATCTGGTAGAAGCTGTGAGCACTATATAGGGAATCTGAGACTAGCCCAGACTACATGAAACTGTCTCCAAAACCAAACAAATAATTTTTCTTCTATAATAAAAACTTCCTGGACACTGATATCATGGTGGTAAAAGTGTCTCATTTATGTCTCCTTTGACTTTAGTTTTTGTTGATGCCAGTTGAGGGGTTGTAATAGGTAACATTTCTGTCCAGGAAAATGTCTCTGCCCTTCCTGGTAAACCATAGCTGCTTTGTGGATATCTTCTTAATACCCAACATTAGTAGCTAAACCAATAAGAGTGCTAGACTCAGTAAATATCACTTCTTCTTGCAAATAGAGAAGGAAATGTTTACAATTCTCTTCATAAAATATTTACCAGGTTCTTATGTAATTTGTTGATAACGAACAGCTTTCAGCTAACTTTGAGGTGGTGAGCAATCCTGTTAGACAGATGGGACCAGTTACAAACTCCTGAGTAGAAAAATGCTTTCTGAGGAAGAGCACTTGGGAGAGCAATTCCAAGCAGAGCACTGGACCCAGATGATAGCAGCATTCCAAGTTTTAAGGTTGACTTCATTTCTTTAAGAGTTTTGTTTTGTTCCTTTCTTTTTTTGATGCAGAATTTCTCATACTCTGCCCATCAAGAATCTCTTTTGTAAAAACCTGTCATCAGCTTGTTGTCCAAAGATTTAAGATAGAATTGGGATTAAAAGCTGTCTTCCTTCAGTTTACTGTTTTTCACATGCCCAACCCATGGGTGCATGGCACTTTATTGCAAAATAATCCCCAGAAGCATGGGGTGTCTTTGCTTCCCAAGTTGGGACGGTTGATCTCCAGTTGAGATTTTAAAGTAGTTGGTATTGACTTCTTTGCTCTGCAGTGAACCATGTGCTAAACTTTTAATTAAAAGTGTTTTACAAAGATAATTCCCCTGCAGTGATACCTTCTGCCTGTCTGTAACTGGATGCACATTGCTCTCCTGCAGCAGGCCAGTTATATAAGCTACTTATGGGCTCTTGCTCCAGTGTGCTTCACCTAGAACATCAGATCAATCTTCAACAGAGCCTGTGTGGTTGCTTTCATTACTCACCACATTTATTTTCTCAAGGCTTTCTACTTCCACCCAGATTGCTTGAAGAGAGAGTGAGAACCACAGAGAAGGTGGGCTTTGATGTCAGGTGCCCCCTGAGACTAGTGGATGACCTTCACTGAGCTAACACTTTAGACTAGCTGCTTCTCTAAATGCTTTCTGCATAGGGTCTGAAGCATAGACCAATAGCAAGCAGGGCTCTTATTATTGTTGTTCTCTGGTCTCCAAAGACTTCCTTTTGGTTTTATTATTTTTTTTCCCAGTTTTTGCTCTGAAAACAGATATCTGAGCAGGACATACTAGAGAAACAAATCAGAGATGTCAAATCCCCTCTATGACTATTAGGTTGCATGTTAATAATTTTTGGTAAGGATAGGAATATTATGGCAAATTGTGATGGTTTGAATAAAAACGGTTTTAGTAAGTCCATAGGGAATGGCACTGTTAGGAGATGTGACCTTGTTGGAGAAGATGTGACTTTTCTGGTGGAGGTATGTCATTAGAGCATAGGCTTTGAGGTCTTAGACTCTCAAGCCAGTACTCTTCTGCTGCTTGCAGATCAAGAAGTAAAGCTCTCAGTGTCTTCTCCAGCACCATGTCTATCTCCGTGTCACCAAGCTTCCCACCATGATGATAATAGACTGCACCTCTGAACTATAAGCTAGCCCTGATTAAATGTTGCCATTTATATGCGTTGCCATGGTCACGGTGTCTGTTTACAACAATAGAAATTCCAAGGCAGAAGTCTTCATTGCAAGTACCCTGTAATTTTTTTCTTCAAACAAACTAAGCTGTTGGGACTGACTGAATCATTTGGCTCCTCAATTAAAAATTACCAGGTTTGATGCTTATGTCTGATGTCTTGAATATGAGTTCTTCCTTTGGAACCATCTAGTTAAACTGTCAGCATAGCAGAGTATTTGTTTTGGCCACTTTGTGACTATGTAGAGGGAACTCTGTTTCAGTTCTGAGGGTCATTGCATTCATGGCAACTGCTGAAGTGATGACTTCTGATTCAGAAGGCTTTGGGCCAGTCACAGCTGCTCTGGACAGTTTACACCAGTTCTGGAAGAAGTCACTTTGACCTCAGCAAACCTCAGTGAACGCTAGATCCTCTTGCCTACAGTTGCTCAGGATGGCTTCAGCATTATTTCAGCAATTCTCACTCAGGCCTGGGGTCAGGTGAACTTTTCCTGGATGGCTCAGCACAAAGCTTGTAATTGGCAGAAGGGCATGTGTACACATTTGGAGCTCGTGACAGGTTCACATTGGTGGTCTTTCATTGTGCATATGTGAGGATTGTGATTGATGGAGCTTGTCTCTACTCATAAACAAAACCATCCCTCTCTCCAGGCTACATAAACTGACTATTTAATCCCCTTTCACTTAATCTTGGAGATTACTCTCCTAAATACTGACTTATATAGGTGCTACTATATTAGGTTTTAATAAAGACTTCTCTTCATGGTCTTATCACCAACTTGTGGTCTTTATTATACGTAGATCCGGCTGAGCTGATAACATGAAGAACACACAGATCAGGAGCTTTCAGCAGTAGTAACAGCAGCAATAGCAAGAAGATGGCTGGAGAATTTAAGAATGATCAAGAGTAGATACTACACAGAGCTGAGATGAGAGACCATGGATGAACTAAAGTAAGTGACTATACCTAGCTGAGACTGTGAGCTGGGGTCACTGGAAAGGATCTAAAAAGCTGTCAAGTGTTACAAGGCAAAGGATTCTATACCAGAAGCTGAAGAGCTGTGATGTTAGTTACGGCTAAGAGCCGGGTGTTATGACACCTGAAGCTTGAAAGCTGCAACACTAGCTCCTGGGTGCAGAAGCAGTGGTGTTCAAAGCTCAAACCAAGAACCTCTGACATGAGTAATCTTTGCCATACAGCTCTAGTTATGAAACCTTGCAGCTCTATAAACTTTAGGTTCTCAGGGATTGGAGTTATGAGTCTCTGAATTTGAAAATCTGGACAGTAAAACTCTGGCAGGAGCTTGAGGCTGCCAACACAGGAAACTGTCCCTTATCATTCATGATTTCCATCCATTTAGAGCACAGGGATTCTGGGCCAGACATTCATGACTTGGGAGAAAGAGATCATAGTAAGAAAGTAAGAGGTTTCGTTCATTCATTCATTCATTCATTCATTCATTCTCTCTTTCATTAATTAAACTTGTTCTTTGACAACTCAATCCTAATTATTAATTACTCCCAGCCCCATCCTCTATTTTATATCTTCTATCCTTTTTGACCCATCTCTGGTCCTTAAAATTCTCTATGCCACATTCATGTTGGGATAGAGAATTAGAAGTTAGAGCACATACAACTTTCCAGGGTAAAGAAGTGTCTCATGCATAAAGCACACAAGGACAAGCTGCACTTGGCATATGAAAACAAGTAACAATAGCCAGTTGCAATGAATAACCTAAAGTAAACTCAATCTTATATACCCTATCTGGGAGGAGCATTAAAATATATTCCCCCCAAACAATTCCATGTTTTTGAAGAAGCCAAGGTCACTCAACCATTCTTGGACTGTGTTCTGATACTCTGCTACAATGAAACATTAAGAAATGGTCTCATTGCGCCAAGGTGAGGGAATCTCAGGGGAGTTCCTACTGCCCAGAGAAGGGGACAGGGGTTGTGGGAGAGGGTGAATAATGATTCTTGACTGATCATATATTCTGTAATATAGATGTTAAAAGTATGTGTTAGGGATTTTACAGTGTTATGGATATCCTGTGATAGTTGAGAGGGATAGTTGCTTCTATCCTATCCTTTTCACTTCATCCATGCTCCCAACTATCTTCCAAGGCAGATCTCTCTTCCCATTCTACAGGTGAGAACCTACTTTATGTCAGAATGTTAGTTGGCACCCTAGGAAGCTAATGGTAGCATGAATGTTCAGGTAGGTTGACTAAAATCCAGGCCCATCATTTTACCATAGTTCATTTCCTTTCATGGAGGATTATCTTTGAATTCAGTTTCCTTGGCAAAACTTGAGGTCCAAGATTTCAAGGGATGGCTCAATCACTTAAGCTAAGAATAATTAAAGAATTCTGTGTGCTGTGTCCCTAACATGGGACAGATAATATCCTAGAGAAAGCTGTCAAGAAGAGGCACATTGTCTAATTGAAATTTTATTTTCAAGTACCTCTCGAGCTGCCAATGGGGATTTCATAGTTCTTATTTCCAGGTATCAGTGGGAGTTTGAATAGAGCACCGAGCCCAGGATAATCTGTGCAAAGAGGAGGAAAAACCATCTCATATAAGGATGTCATCAATTCAGGGCCCACTGATTGGAAATCTACTATTACTCTTGGTAAATTTGCAAGGAACAGATTTGTTAACAAAATTAATAGCCTATAAAATTGCCAAGGTTTCTTTAGCTACTCAAGAAAATTGGCTTTTCAACCAGAAAATTCCTTCTAATGGCTCATTGAAGCATAGCCTCTAAGCAGATTTTATGATTTTCTTAAGTTATCAAGTAGAGATTTTCTTCGTCTATCATCAATTTGTATTGATGAAGGGGTAGAAGTGCATTTTCATACGTGACATTTTAAAATTCATATGACTGGGAGCTGAGACTTCATTCTTTTTTTTCAGTCACTCCGGTCCATACTGAGCCCCTTCCCAGAATATCCAGAAATGCATGGCAATCTGCTCGCTCACTTTCCAGAATATAGATTTCAACACATTTCCCTTTTGATGCTAGAAGGATCCATGTAATTAAATGTGGGAGTTTAGAGAGTACTTCCTCACTCTTCCACAGGATAGGGTGGCATATTAAAACAAGTCCTCTTTTTACGTTCTTTGCCACAGTGGTCTTTGAAGATATGATCTGAAATTTTGTTACTGCTTTGAGATTTGGTCAGTGAGTGGTAGAATCCTTTTACAGTGAGCCTTGTTAAAGACCATGAATGTGGACATACAGGCCCTAGATGGTAACCACACTGTTATTTTACTAATATAACATGTTAACAACTGCCTCCTAAATATTCATGTTCATGCCAGCAGAATAGTGCTATCCTCCGCCTTGGTCAAAAAATCTTCAAACAGTGGGTAATGCAGTGACTCATAGCTCACTAAGGTTCTGAAAATAATTGATGTTGAATGTTCAGCCCTCAATGGGGTATCCATATTGCCCTTTCCTAGTCTCAAAGAACATTATGAGACAGATGATTATAAAGAGGGCTGTGAACCTTGTCTTCTAGGCATGAGTTGACTTTGTCATTAATAAACGCACATAATGTATAGTTACCTGCACAGGACCTTTGAAAGAATGGACCCCATAAACTTCTTGGCACGAATTCAGAGGTGAACATAGGGCCTATTCTCTTCTCAGAGAGCTATCAGGAGTTGGTGGCTTTGGCAGAAAGATGAATCAATCCCTTCCGTGGTATAGCCTCTAGTGAGTTACCCACAAGCCAGTGGAAGCTCTGCAGCATGTTCATGTTGGCAGCCTTGGTCCAACACAGGGAGTGGCAAAACAGGATCAAAACCAAAAATAAAACAACAAGAAAGATAGGATGGTAGGATGCAGATTTGTTTGGTGCATGGGAATAAGAAAGGATAGAAGGTGAGCGTGAAGTGAGCAGCATATTGTGTACGTGTGTGAAGCTGTCAAAGGACACATGAAAAATAAAAAGACAAGAGATAGAGAGATAGAGACAGATAAAGAGAGAGCTATTACAGTATGAAAGTGGTTGTACATAAGCCAGAAAGTGGCCCTCATTAGATGCTGAATAGACTGTAAAACTTCCGAGACTCTAGAACCACAAGAAATAAATATTTGCTGTTTAGTCAACCCAACATGTGATATTTTTTCTCTTAGAAGTTGTAACCAAGTAAGACACGCTGTGACTTCCCCTTTCCAGAGTTTCTTTTGAGTCTGTAGATACCAATCTTGGAAGGATTTGATAAGGGTTTCCCCATTCATATTATTTGAATATTAGTTGCTTTTCTTGGATGCTATGAAAAAAAATGAATGACGAAATTTAAGGGAGGAAGGATTCATTTTGGCCCAGGGTACTTAGTTTATTATGGCAAGGAAAGTATGTTGATATGAGTGTAGGGTGGCTGCTCACATTGTATACACAGACCGGAGGCATGAAAAGATGAATGAATCCTGATTTCTGACTTTTCCCCTTTCTCTGGAACCTCAGTCAACATTCAGTATAGGTCTTTCTTCCTCAGTTGGATTTTTTTTTTCTAGAAAAAATTCTTACCAACATGTTCAGAGGTATAGCTCCTAGGTGATCCTAAATCCATTCAAGTCAATAATTGATATTTCCCATGGCTGTGTATAAATAGTGAAAAAAATGTGCACATAAGAGGTAAGGATAAAGGAGTGATAAGTTGTTATATTTAATGGCAATACATTTTATATTCTATAAAGCTTTAGCTTCATTGGTAGCAATCTATACATGTGTGTTTAATATTTGGACTCATTTTATATATAAAGGAATATATAAGTTGGAATATAAAAGGTAGTAATCATTAGAGACATAGATGTCTTAGACTTTACCCCCAACAGAAATAGTATGTTCTTCTATAGCCTGTAAAGATGGCTGTTGAGTTCCTTCTTGATCTCCCCATTATGAGGAAGTTTTCATTCAAGGCAACCCACATAATTGCTGAGAAGTACACAAGATAGAGGGCTCTTCTTCTACATGCTGGCATTTCTGTTCCTTAATCTGCATCCACAAGCCCTTCCTAATGATTTATATGAAGAACTTAGGAACTGATATAAATTGGTGCTTATTCCTGAGAAATGACTAGCCGTGTACAGTGGGTGCTATATTTGACTAAATGTTATGCTATTCAGATTCATTCCAGTACACAAGAGCTGTTATTCATAAACTATTATAATTCAATAGAGGATTTTAGAACATATGATCAATACTCAGACAGAGCATGTGCACAGCAGGTCTTGATAGATAGTTCAGGCTTATTAATTTGCCAGGTTTCGGGTGAATTGGAAGTACTGAGAGCATGCCTAGGATACTGGAAAATAAGACATTTATTACCATACTTATTTATGTCATGGGCAGACAGATAAAAAGGCCACAGCACTGCAGAGTCTCTGAAGAGAGGCAGAGCTCATGTGGCAAAATAGAAGCCTCTTTGGCTGTCTGATGCTGCCTGAGGTCTCACAAGAGTAGCCAGCAGCTAGACTCTAATTTCCTGAAAAGAAGACCCAACAGAGCCGATGCCCACTTTCATGTTAACTTATTTACCAGGTGAGAAATCTGGCACAAGAGATCCTTTTTTAGCTAAGGACTCCTAGCCTATATCTTCACTAAATGTCTGTCACACTATGAAAGGGGGAAGGTTACTGGGAGAACCATAGCTGGATTCTAACATAAATTTTGTGTGTGTGTGTGTGTGTGTGTGTGTGTCTGTATCGTGTGTGTATCTATCTATCTATCTATCTATCTATCTATCTATCTATATTTATCTCTCTCTCTCTATATATATACATATATATGTATATATATATATACATATATATATCTGCGGCATCAGCTCTAATAGTTTCTGTAAGGTACACTGCAGAACGAAGGTGGAAAAAGATGCCTCTTAGAGCTAAGCAGATCCCCTACAGCATAGAAGCGATAATCTTTTCATTTGGCATCTTTTCTAACCTCTTATTTCTGGTAGCCAAGACCATCTAGATTTGAGAAAGTAATTTATAACTCACTCTCTAAAGTATTATTACTGACCAATGACCTTTTTTGGAACCATGACTCTTTATTTTAGCCATGCTTGGTTTAAAGGTGATATCCCATAGAAATATTATTGCTGCAAATGGTAATATTGAGCCTTTGCAATGTGCTATGGTTCGGTCCTGTCTATAACTGTGGGCTTGCTGAAAAATCTGCATATGAGTAGGCGCTAAGCTCAAAATTTCCTCGATGGAAGCTTACAGAGCTGCCATCTTTTGTCTTGCTAACACTAGCCATCCAAATAGTCATAACAACTCTGGCCAGGTGTGGCTTAGACTTCAGCTCATGAAATATTAATGAGGCTATGTGAAACCTAAGGAAAGACAAGTTTTGGCTTGCCTGACATTACAAGATATAGGAGATTTTAAGTTTTACAGACTTAAGTTTTTACAGTCAAAAGCTAGATCTTAGAGTTTACTCATAAAAACTCATTTAGTCTAAAGATGTCATTTGCCTATGCTTAAGTTTCTGAGCTTGTTTCACAGGATATGCTCTATCTAGCTGGTTCCACATTCCTTTGTGAGGTATGGTCATGTAAATTGCCCTTGCTTTGCTAGCTACATCTTTTACTACGTAAATGTCAAGCAGTTCACTACTAGAAGAAGAATCTCTAGCTTAAGCAGAAATATTTGGCTTAGAAGAATCTCTAGTTTAGGCAGAGAATCTTTTGGTTTAGAAGAATCTTGCTAGTTTTAGGCAGAATTACTCTGGCTTAGGCAGGGATCTCTAGCTTAGAGATCTAAGGCTTAGGCAGAGATGGCTTAAAATGTTTTAGCTCATAACCTAAGGAATGTAATACACAGAAGTGAGGGGCCATGAGAGTCAGGTTAGGCCTCTGTAACTCACTGGTCTGACAAGTGAATCCATACTGAAAGCTTGCTTGTACTTCCTTCTTCTGCTGTCAGACTATTGGAAGAATGGATCCTAAAAAAGTTAGAACTTCCTCTGGAATCTTTCACTGGGAGAAGAAATGACTGAAGCTATGAAAGACATAAAGAGGGAAAAATTGTCAGAGAAGAACTTGTCTCCTGGAGAAGGATTTATAATTTGTTACGTTATCTCTGAACTGATGTGGCAATGGACAAGGGACGTTGTGCTTCTTGACTAGACTGATTTAGTTAGCCAGAGCTCTTGCTTTCATTTTAAACTCCACTGGATCCCAAAGAAGATCAACCTGGGGGGGAAGGGTCACTGGATCATTTTGTCCCTAACTCCTACATGGCCACATTAAATGAATCTGCTTTCTTCTTCTCTTATTAGGGTTTGGATGGGTGAAGCTAGCTTGTTGTAGCACTGACCTGTGTACTAGTAATTAGCCTGCTGACTAGATTCTGAGGCCATGGCTGTGTGATTCCAATAGAAAAAAACGGAAGTTGATAAAATGCTCAAGGATAGAATTTGAGTCAGCACTTACTCAGGGCACACAGTGGAACACAGTGAAGGAAGGTAGAATGGTGTGCAGATGGGGATCAGATTTTGGCATGCTTCTAGGTATAACTAGCTACATAATATATGATTCCTGGTGTGAAATGCAAGAAGACACCATCTTCCACAGATCTAACAGTAGAGTGAGGGGGTCAGTAGAAACACATGTTGTACAGAGTTCTAGAAGGGACAAGTCAATGGTGGTAAAAACTTGGAAGACACTCTGAACCCTGGAGCATGGCAGCGTGAACTCACTTACTTGGTGTATTTATTTAATTCTAGGCTTAGTGAAAAATTGTTATTTCACGTTATTCAGCCCCTATTAAAGTTAACCAAAATGACAGTTCTCTTCATTATCTCTTGATGGGAAGCAAACACCTCTGTAGCTGTGCCCGTCAACATTGTTGGTAAAACCAAGTGCAATAGAACAAGACATTTCATTATTTTCTAATCATGTAAATTTTACTTGTCATTTGGGAGAGTTGACAATAAAAAAAAATCATAAAATTAGTGAATCTGCATGCAAAACCTCTAAATACTTGTAGAATGCTAACGGACCATATTCAGATGTTAATATGACCTTTGAAACATCTTATCTGGCATTTCAAGTGCTCCATACTGCATGGCTTATTTGGAATGGTGTGTGGGAGGAAAATCACAGAAAGTCATTTTGTGTTTGGAAAAGAAAGAAAAGCACACTAATTGTACAGAACAGGAAAGGCCCTTTGAAAGATGTCCTTCACTTGCCTTTGTTTGAGGCTAATTACGTGCTTTTAAAGGTACTTCCCACAGGAATGGTTTTTGATTCATGAGTTATTTTTGTATGTATATATTGCCCCTCAAGATATTTGCCATATTGCTAAGGAAATAGTCACCAAAGGCAGCATTTCTTTCCATGCCAAGGCTCTTTTAATTCTTAGGAAGTATATAACAATAAGACAGACTTGAAAAGATGAAAAAAAACCTCATTCTTATATAAATTCTTACATAAATTTTCATCTCATACCTCTCTTTTTTATTTAAGAGCCTTTCAAAAATGTTATTCCCATATGGTTGTATATAATGTCTGGCAGGAAACTGGTCAGAATGAGAAGTCGCAGCATGTAACAGTGTCCCTTTCCTTTTGAATCATGTCTTCTTTGTGAGAAGAGTAAAGGATTACAGCACTAGTTTTATTTCAGAAAGCAAAGATGTTTTCCTATAAAAGTAGACATGTACTATCCAATACTTCGGAAAATGTTTCCTGTTTTATCTGCTTCCTTGCCCAAGGCTGTTGCCTCCTCTTTTTTATCCACCATAGGACCCCTGGTTGCACTTCACCCAAACTTCCATGAGAAGATCAGGTTAAGGTTTCCTATGATATTATTGAAATATCCTAGTTCTCCACTCCCTTTCTTAAGGTCATAGGACCTTTATCTTATTTGAGTAGATAAGATAAAGCTTCACTTCTCAGAAGATGGGCAGGGTACTGTTGCCCTGGGTATCACACAGTGTATCATTGATATAAGAAGCTTGTTAGGGTTAATGTCACCTGTCACCTGCTACAGAGAAAACAATTCTCTAAAGACAAAAGAACGAGAAATATCTTTTTTTTTTCCTAATGAAAAAGAAGAGATAAAACGTATTTGATGCTGTTGTCTGGAAATAGAGGGACCTATAAGGAATTCATGAAGGAGCTGTAGAGCTTCCTGAATCACAGTTAGGAGAATCCTTTCTGAAAGTCCCTTTCTCTGAGATGATTGATAGACATGTTCAGGGCCACCCCAGTCTCCATGCTGTCTCAGTTGTGGTGGCAGGAATGCTTTGTGGCTTATATGTCATTAGGAATGTTTCCCTTTTTGTTTTCATATTTCATTGATATGATTATTTATGTCCAATATGAAAGTAGATTGTCAGCCAGAATGTAAAGTGGAGATGGAAGTCAAAACTGTAAATCTAGATGATTGGACCTATTTATGTTTTCTGAAATAGTCTGATTACAAAAAACTGTTCAATGTGAAATTATGTGATTGCTGTGATGAATTGAGCACTTTGTTTTATCTTTCTTCTTTTAAATAAATGTAAATGCCATCTCTTGAACAGCCAGGGCATGTGTCTAGTTTACCTTGGCTGTGGACTCTGAATTTTAACCACAACAAAGGCTTCTATTTGTGCAGCTTTGATTTCCTTTCAAATTGTCTTATTGTTCTAACAAGTATTATTTCATAGTTCCTAAAATATAAAGCAAATGAGCAAAGTCTAGAAAATGAACTAATTTTATGGAAAGAGCAAAACAATATTCAAGTTTACTTTTACTTGGTATAGAAAAGCATTTATTTTACTTATCCTTCCATATTATAGTCTATCCTTGAGGGAAGTTAGAGCAAGAATCAGGTAGGAACTGAAGCAGAAATCATGGAGAAAGCTCTTTTCTGTCTGTATGTAAACTAGCTTGCATACAGTTTAAAAATCACTAGCCTAGGAATGGTACTGCCCATAGCAGACAAGGTCTTATATACTGGCAATCATCGCAATATCCCATAGACTTTCCACAGGCATTTTGGAGGCATTTTCGTTTTTTATGTTTGAGGTTCCTTCTTCCTAGATGACTATAGATGGTGTCACATTGACCAAAAGTAGCCAGAACATGAAAATAAGACCATTATTATAGAAAGGCAAGAGGTTTAAATTATTTGGTATCTTAGGCTATACAATATGAGAAAGCTTCTCTGCTGAGCCACAACCCCAACCTTCTTAATGTTTGAGTTATATCCAACTAACTTTGCAGTTATTATGTACTTAGTCATTTTACAATATTGTAGGATATAACAGGCTACAAAAGTCATAATGACCTTGTACTTCATAAATCACTTAATGTTTAAAGGAAATGATGGTCAGAAGTTTTGATAGTGAAACCCAGAAACCTATTAGACTAACATAAAAATGAAGAAATCTTTCATCTAGGAGACTGAGAGATTGCTCCAGTAACATGAATATGATGAATCTAATACTTGAGTAATCTCTTTAAGTCTCTGTGCTAGTATTTTCACCCTATTCGTTTTTCCCTTTGGTCTAGTTTTAAGTAGAAAATATAATTTTTAGCTTGGTGGGATAACACTTGTGAGCCTACACATTGGAGGTTGAGAGAAGAGGGGCTCTGTTTGGAGAACAGCCTGAATTGTATAACAGGACTCTGATGCAAAACAAATAGAAGGCAATACCAGCTCTTGACTCATGTATGGGTCTTAAAGCTGGGATTTCAGAAAAACAATAGTGTCTGTTTTTTGGTAGTTCTAGCCAAGGAAAATACAATAAGGACATTGATTGGCCTGAAATCATATGGCACTTCATATGAGACCTATGTGTTGCTTGAATGTTGCAAGTGTAAGTATCCAGGTCTTACGAGATTATGTAGAATAGATTTTTTTCATAGGAAAAAAGGAGAAAAATTCCTGCACAGTGGTAAAGGATATAATAGGTATATTTACAATTATAAATCACTGAATTTGCTCCTGTCTTCCAAAAATTTGGGAATATCAACTCATGCATGCATGTGCACACAGCACATCCTTTCACTAATTCTCTTTTTTTGTTTTTATTTTTATTTTTTTCCGAGACAGGGTTTCTCTGTGTAGCTCTGGCTGTCCTGGAACTCACTCTGTAGACCAGGCTGGCCTCGAACTCAGAAATCCGCCTGCCTCTGCCTCCCAAGTGCTGGGATTACAGGCGTGCGCCACCACCGCCCGGCCTACTAATCCTCTTTTTTTCTCATGTAAGAAACACACTATGAAGGTTAACTTTATATCACCTTGACTGGGCTGAGAGATGGCTAGATGGCTGGGAATACAGTATTTCTGTGTGTGCCTGTGAAGGTATTCAAGGAAAGCTTAGACTTGAAGTTGATGACCTATGGTAAATCTACAGTCTTTTCTAGTGTGGATGTGTCTCAACTCATAGATTGAAGGCCTGTATAGAACAGCAACAGTTGAGCCAGGGTTGTTTGATTTTTTTGTGCTTGAACTCAGATATATGTCTTGCCTATATGTAAATGCTTCTGGCCCTTGGGCCTACAAATGGTCCCAAGAATTGAGCCATCAACTCATCTAATTCTTAGGCTATGACTAAAGGATGCAGTGGTTTTTCTGGTTCTCTAGAGTATATAAAGCAGAGCATAGTATTCTAAGCTGCCTTGGCCATGTGAGCTGATTCCATCCATATTTCTATATCCATATTAAGCATAGTATTGATGTTTTGTTTAGGCAAAACCATTTTGTAAAAATAAGTTGTTTTTATTATTTTTTATTTGATATATTCTTTATTTACATCTTAATTTATATTGTAAAAAAAAAAAAATCAGTACCTGAGACACAGAAACAGCTTCCTATCTCCATATTAATATGTTTCGCAAGATCATTTGGAAGATGGATTCTGTTCATTTGATGAACTGCTCAGTCCAACGTATATCACTGGAAAATGAAATCCAAATGTCTCCTGTTCTCATTCATGTCATATACAAGAACAGGAATGTGAATAGAGACTTGATAATACCTTAGAAATCCATTCGCATGAGTCCTGTAATTCAGCCGTGCCACCGAGCGTCCCATCTGCTTCCTATTTCAGCTTCTGGTGCCAAACCCTTTCTGCAGTGTTATTAGGAAACATTTGGCATGTGTTTTATAGCAGTTGTATTTAATGTACTTTCTAATCAGACATAAAAATAATGTCAGTTCAGCAAGAAATATTTTTACAGTGAATCCATTTTGGCTCTTGGTGATTGTCCCCTTAATTTCCTATTATGTGATATAAATCATCTGTCAATTAATTCTAGAAGTTTGTCAAGGGGGAAAAGTCACTTTTTTTTTGATACCCTTAAGATTTGAAGGGCCAAATGCAGCAACCCTGTGCGATCGGCAGAGAGCAGTGTGCAAGAGCAGCGGATTACAAATGTCTTCCATGGGGGAGGCTATATCTTCACGTTCCCTAATAATAACCTTTTCCTGATGCAGGATGGTGGCTCAGAGATGCTGATAGCTGGATTTTTGTTCACATTTTATAGATGGCAAGAGCAAAGTCTCAGCAGGATTGGAAGTTTGTTCCAGGTTATACAAACAGCAGTTGAAGGAAGAAAGATAGCTAAACCCATATTCTTTCTCAGTCAGTGTCCTGTTAATACACATAGAAGAGTGAAAATTGTATTTGCAGGGACCTGTTTAAGGGCAAAGGAACAATAGAAAAAGGGGATTCAGCCAAGAGGTAGTCTCTGGCCTTGCCAGACTGCCAGGCTTTTTAGAGCTGGCTAGGTACAAGAGTATCCAACTTGGTGTTTCCCCATAGGTAAGGTCTATGTTCCTTCACTGACTGCATTTGCCCATTTCCAGGATTTGGTTTCCTTTTGTTCTTCAGAGGTGTGAGACTTAGATCAGAGGAACACTTCAGGGTTGAAGACTTGGCTGAACCTGGCCTCTGGCTCCCCTGAGAGTCAACACATCCTCTCATGTAGCTTTGTTTTTGTCTGAGGACTTATCATCATTTGCCTTTACCGTCTTCTCTTAGATGGTGATGCTGAGAAACATACATATTATGGGTCTCTCTCACTGCTGAACACAGTCACTCGTTTCCTGAATTGGGAACTCTGATCATTGTTCCTGTAGACGTCAGCCAATTCATGGATGAGTACCAAACCTTACATCTATCAGCATTTTTACTACTGAGTTCTGTCCTCTGAGAATCATCTCAGGATGAACAATTTCTATCTTCCATTTCATTCTCTCTAGAAAAAAAATGTGTGGTTTCTGGATGCCAGCCTTCTCTGATAGAAAATGGTGCATTGCATTTGTCCCTAGCTCTGTGAGTAACTTCTGGAATGTGTACTGTCAAAGCCATGTAAGTGAAGAACTATTTGTGGCCCCCTACCTTCTTGATGTAGCCTAGCAGGTTATCTTCAGCTTATTTCTGTCAGATGTTTTCTTACCAACACCATTCATTGCTTTACCTTCCCTGTCTGTAGACTATAAGAAATTTGCAATGGAACATGATTTTGTTTGCTTTCTTTAGTGTACCACTCAATACGCCTTCTATGCAAGTGAAGTAACGAAGTGACATTCTTACCGCTGTGATGCTCTTGCTTGACAGCTCCTGACACCATCAATTCTATCTTCTGCAGGTGGCTTTGTTTATTTCCTAAAGGTTATGCCCACCACCCTGCACCATCTCTACGGCCCCTCCCCTGCTTCACATGAACACCTGGTACCTCTCGGCTTTCCCACTTTATTGTAGTTGAATCATTACAATCAATCACATAGTTACGTCTTTGGCACAGTAAAACAAGCTCTTGGTTGCTGTAGGAATAATCACCCTTGATATTTCCTTAGAAAGTGATGGTCATTTTGCTATTTCTGTGCCTATTTCCAGAGACAGACCCCCAAACATCATTTCTTAGTCTCTTCCACTTTTGAGTTTTATTTCCTGGTAGAAAGAATCAGATCTTTTATTTCTCTGGTTGATCTACAATTCCTTTTCTTGAGAACCTGGGAACCAACATAGACCAAGAGTTTGTGGTTACCCATTGAGGATGCTCAGAAGTCTGGATGATCTGCTCAACAGTCCTTCTTTACCCCAAGCCTTATCTCACCTTAATCTCAGTTTTTAGTGAGTTGGAGTGATTAAGTCACCAATAACCCTTCACTTGATGCTGTCACCTCTCATTCTTGAAAATATTCTACAATGCATTATTATGATACTTCAGGCTCTGAACTTAGTTTCTTATTGGATGGGTAGGCATATCACTCACCACATCTTTGCTAGGTCTGTCTTAGTGCCCTCTGTACCTTAAAAAATTAAAGCTAACTCATTATCTGCACCTGCCTCTGGCTTTTTTAGCAAGTTGCTTTTTCTGAGAGTCTCACCTTGGTTATAGGTCCCACCATGCAGTTAGTTATTGATGGAGACAGGAAGCCCTTGATTCAGGGTAAATTAATCTATTGATGGGCATGTTGATTCCATTTCCTTGCTGTTATAAATACAGTAGCAATTTAATGTTTTTCTTTTAATCGTTTCACCTGCAAAGGGGGCTATTTTTGATCCACTTTACATTTTCTCCTTATGAGAAATAAGTTCTTCTTAGCTGTAGCAATTATTAATAGTCTTTAACACTAAAGACTGATTCATCTCATGTAATAAGAACCTTTTTTCTTTTTCTAGAAAGGTTTTAAACTCTTCTCCAGTAGGTGAAGTTCAGTTAATGCTGCAGATAGGAAAACTTTTTGCTTCTTTGACTGTAGATTAGGCAATCAAAAAAATCTCTCAGGAACCTTTGCTTTCCTTCTATCTCCATGTTTCCAGGTCTGTCTAAGAAGATCCTAAACACCTTTTCGTTTTATAAGAAAAATGGCTTCCCCATCCCATCTCTCAGAAAGGGTGAGCACTGAGTCTCCTATTGATGGATCAGGTTACTTGGTGAGGGGCCCTGTCCTTTCATACCCCTGCCAGAGAAATGTTATAAGGCTTGATTTCCCCTACTGTGAGTATTGCTCCAGCTGCCCCAGTGTGGCTCCATGGGAGAAGGAAGTAGTCAGGACTCAGTCTACTGAGGTACCTATAATTGTCACCAGGTTCTGTGTATTCTATCAAAACTTTCAGTATTGTCCCTTTTGTTGAAATCTCATACATTTCTGCTTTGTTTTTCTGAGGCTCTGCAGAGGGTATCTTGTTATATATCATACAGGGTCACACAGGCTGGCAATAAGCACAACTTAGAGTAGACCATCCACAAATCAAACATACCAGTGGTCTATATGTCCTTTTTCAACTTAAAATATTTTAGAGACTTTTGATAAATGCAGGATGCTGTATTAATTGATTATGGATTTCTGAAAATTGATGTTGGGAACATGTATCTCTCCAAATCACTTCCAGTGATTCTAAAGCAATACTATATTGAAAAGCATTGAGTCAGGACTAAGCTTTAATGTCCAGGAATCTAGAAAACCATAGGGAAATGGAGCATTGGGTGTTTCATACTTTTATTTGTTGAATGTGCAAAGAACAGTTTGACGAAGTTGTCTTATGGTCTCAAAGCACAAATGTCACCCTTCCAGGATTCCCAGGATCTCCTACCCTATCTGCCCACCTTTGTCTATGAATGTTACAGCTTCTTTTCATTTCTTTGGTATAAATGAATGGGGAGATATTTGACAAGAAAAATTTCCTAAGTTAAACTAACTTCCCTTTGAAAATAAACGAGTAAGTTTTCTGCTCCATGTTCCAAAGGAAACCAATTGCCTTTAAACTCTGTATTCCACACATGTGAATAAAACATATTAAATGTAATATGTGAAATATGGGGAAAATGATATATCTGCCTTGAGCAAATACAACATATTGGGCTGAGGGAAATAAAAGGTCCAGCTTGGTGGAAATCTGCAATTCAATGAAATATTCAATCTGTAAATGAACAGCCTTAAAAAACCTAATATACAGGCCAGGAGAGGTAGTCTAGTTGGTAATATACTTGTCTTATAAACACCACAAGAATCTAAGTTTGATTCCTGAAATTCACAGAAAAAAGCTAAGCATGTTGATGTTACTTTAATTTATTGAAAATAAATATTATATAATATATTCTGATCATGCTTTCCTCCTTTTCAAGTTCCTCCTCAATGATACTCCCTCTTTTCCCCTAACTATTTCACATCCTTTCTTTAGGAGGCCCAGAGGAGGATCTGTGGTTCTCATTGACCAGCCTGGTCAGTTTTAGTGAGAAGTGATAGACACTTCTCAAAAACAAGGTAGATGGCATCTGAAGAATGACATTTGAGGCTGTTTCCTGGCCTCCATAAGCATGTGTACGTGTGCACACACACACACATACACACACACACACACACACACACACACTCACACACACACACACACACACACACACACTCACACACACACACATACACACGAAAATATTCTCACAGACACACAATACTAATATACTTTGAGTGATATGGGAACTACTGGGCAATCAGATTAGCTGGTGCTGAACACAAGGAGGAAAATCAAACACAGAGTTGATTAAATGACTGGCAAGTAGGGGTGATGTGTGGGCCCTGTACGTTAAATGAAGCCAGACTGATCTTTGAGCATGTGGGTGTAGGGTAAGGGCTGTCCAGATCTAGAAACCACTACCACTATTATTATCCTCATGAATTTTAGAAAACAAGAAAAGCCAGGCCTGAAAGTCTCATTTTCAGGGATGGAAATGGTTTATCTTTTCATTTTTATCATTTGTAATTATAAATTATATATAAAGTGCACATTCTACTTTCTCGGCTTTAAAATTAGATATTCAAGTGAGCGCTAAGCTTTATTTCCTACTTTTATAAATACAACCATCTCTTTCCGATGAATCATAAGTCAGTGAGGTATTAAGTGTTCAAGGTTAGTTATAGAAAGCCCAATGCAGTGGCAAGTGTAAACACAATTTTCCTTCTTTGCTTATTAATTACTAGATAACATGTCCAGGCATTACTCAGAGCCAGAGCGGATGTGGGTTGTCTTAAAATAGACTATTTCCTTTTGTTAGATCATAGATTGTAATGGAGGAGGATACAGGCAGACTCCCAGGTCACAGGATTGTCTCGAGTCAAATCTGGTAAACTGAGGCCAGATATCACTGAGTGACCCTCTAGTTGTGACTCAAGCCCTATATAAATAAGGAGGAGAATTGATTCACTATGGATGTAAGAAGTGCTCGCTTTGGGGTAAGATTGCTACCGAGGAGGCATCAACATTTACACACATTCCCTAGTTTCTGTATCTTAACACATGAGCATGCTCTTTCTTTGCTATTGCTTGCTCTTCATCAAACGAGTTGAAAGTCAGCCCCTAGAGTCAATACTCTGCTTTCCTTTCATGCATATTCTTCTGAGTGTTTGGCTAGACATCTTAGCTTCCTAGGTTTATGATTAGATTGTAATATCAAAGATGTTCCTTGTCCATCCAGTTTTCCATATGAAGATTAACCATTGTGGGACTATTGTTTGAAGCACCATATATATATATATATTTTTTTTGCTTGTTGTTTGTTTGCAATCAGGCGTTCATTACCTTTGAAAATGAAACAAAAATTCCTGGCTACATTGTGCTCATTCTTATTAATCCATATATGGTGACTTAACTTCCCTCCTGACTAGACAGGTTGAGATTTCAAGTGGCTGCTAGTCCTTGAGGCCTGCATCCTAGAAAAAAAATCCCTGGGTGTATATATGGAACCATACTTGGAAGTCAGAGAGTAGGCGCTTTGTGATTGTGTCTATAAGTGAATACTTGAAATGACGCAATGGCACCAGTATAGAATAAGCTGAGGGCTAAGAGAGGATCTCTCATTGGCCATTCAGAAGCAGAAAGGAAACCATCATAAAAATCTGTTTTACTATTTATTTATTTTTGCTATGACTAAACAAGACAGAAATAGCCACAGGAAGGTAGGGTTCATGTTGACTTACAGAGGGTATAGTCCATCATGGCAGAGAATGTGAAACAGACAGTCACCTGTACCTGTGGCTAGGAAACAGAGATGAGTGCTGGTGTTTAGACCTCAGACACCCCCCTCTCCCTCCAGGTGTGTGTGTATGAGTGTGTATGTATGTGTGAGTCCATCTGTCTGTGGGCATGGGATCACCTGAGTATGAGCCTTGGTGGCCAGAGATGAGCTCTGTGTACCCTCCTCTATTGTTCCCACTTATTTTGGAGACAGGATCTCTTACAGATCCTACAACTCATAGTCTCTGCTATACTGGCTGACCAGCAAGCCTTCAGGAGTCTCTGGTCTCCGTGTCCATAGAACCAAGGCCACAGGTCTATGCTGCAGTGTGCTACCTTTACATGATTTCCTGGGATTTGAACTCAGATTCCCATGCTTATGCACCATTCATTGTATTCACCGAGTCTTGTCTGTATCCTTCCTTTGTATTCATTCTGTGTCCCCAAGCCAACAGATGTTGCCTAACCATATTTAGGGCCTTTCCGTCTCAATTAGCCCAATCTGTAAACCATTCACAGACTCAACCAGAGCTTTGCTTCCGAAGTGATTCTTAAACCCATCAAGTCAACAGTGAAGATTAACCATCACACCTGCACCAGTTCTTCCTTTGGAGGATCAAGCTTGTCTCGCCATGAATTTAGAACCTTGATGAAATGTCTGAATACTGCTTACTGTTCTATACAAGCTGAGGAATCCAGTTAGAGAATCTAGCTCCATGGGAAGGGCACATGTGCCTTTTCAGAGAAGGAACGCCAGGAACAGTAGTGTTACAAAACAAAGTGGTTCCTCAACCCCAAGGAATGACTAATGAGGCACAAGTTCTGGTTGTTAGGAGTCAAGGAGATGAGTAATAGATGCAGGGTAGAAAAGGTGAAGTGTAATGAGGGAGGTCAAAGAGATTTGTCACCAGTTGGGGAGGCAGGTCCAAAGCTCATTTTTATTGGCAATCACGGAGCAGCCCATGGGAATGTGCAGGTTAGCTAGGCTTAAATGCATCTAGTACAAAGGACTGGTTTCCTTTTCTCACTGAGAAAAGAAAGAGCTTTCTTCTCTCAAGGCCATGCCCAGTTGACAGCTTTAGATGGTGAATTGAGAATATGGAATAGAAAATGCTGAAACTATGCAGTATGGATGTGTTAAATCAGAATAGACATCGTTGGAAGAGGGAGGCATAATGAAATAAGATGACATTTCTCGTGGACAGCAGAATGGAGGCTGAAAGAACAGTGCTTTAACAATGACTGTCCTTAGATTGAGGTAAAACAGGACAAGAAAGATTGAAAACTCAAGTCCAGCTTGAAATCTTATGGAAAGAGAATGACAACCAGAGAGGTAAAATATTTTGGCTGGGACTAGGAAGAGGAGTGCCAGCTTTATCCTATGAATGTTAACTGGCTCTTCTATTCAAGCCACCTAGATTCTGGTTGTAGAGGACAGCATGATTGTTATATTCCTTGCAGGAATGGAGGACTTTCATGTGGGTGTGGCTAAAGAATGGTAAGATTCTGTTGGAGGAGAGGACTTGGAGCAGAGTCTAAAAGCAGCTCCTAGCTCTTTGAAGAACCCTCCTGGTCCAAAGAGAGAGGAGATGACATTTCATTGCATCCTGAATGACAGGACAGGACCAGTGAAAAAACACTGACATTAAGAGATGTCCATTTCTAATGAAGACACTATCCTAGTACAGGTAACTCCTAAGCAAGTGATGGCTGTTCATTTATTGAAAGGCTTAGCTCATGGTATCTCCTAAACACATGATTGTATCTAGTTTCCAAGTATACACTAGCATTATATATGTGCAGGTAGCAAAGTTGGTTGAATTGAACACAGTTCACTCCTTACTCACACACACACAAAATAAGGAAAACATAAAATCAACAACACAAAAGCTCCTCATACATGCTCCCCACTGATACACACACTGGAGATGTACTTCCAAGGTAGACAGTTGTTGAGTTATGAAGTTAATAAAATGAACCCTACTTTGTTAATCACCTCTGTTGTAGCACCATGGTCAGAGCTTGGAGGTTAGCTAGATAGTGTTTAAATTTTTCCTCTAAAAAACAGCATGACCTGTGTGAATCACTCAGCCTTCCTCATTTCTCCTGTTTTGGGTAAACTGGCTTATACTCACCAAGGCCTTAAAAGTTAGGGAGGTGGTACCTCTGGAGGCAGACAGTGAACATACTCACCCATTGAGTGCCTATCAGATATTAGGGTATGCTAAAACTGGGAACTAAAACACCAGATAACCTCATCATGGTGTCTCTCAAAGTAATTATGCTGGCCAGCTTTATGCCAACTTGACATGAGCTAGAATTGCCTCAAAGGACGACCTCACTTGAGAAAATGCCTACATAACATCTGGCTGTAAGGTGTTTTCTTAACAATTGGTGGAGAAGTGGCAAGTCCATGGTGGGTGGGACTATCTCTGGGCTAGTGGCCCTGAGTTCTATGAGAAAACAGACTGAGCCAGCCATGTGGAGTAAGCCAGTAAGAAGCATCTCTCTATGACTTCTGCCCAGCTGCTGCCTCCAGGTTCCTGCCCTGCCTGAGTTCATGACCTTGCTTTCTTTGAATAAGAACAGTGATATGGAAGTATAATCTAAATAAACTCTGTCCTCCCCATGTTACTTTGAGCATGGTATTTTGTCACACCAATAATAACCCTAACAAAGACAAGTTGGTATCACGATAATGGGAATTGCTGTGGCAGACATGACCATGTTGTTTGGAGAGGATTGTGGAAGGATTTTGTAACTCTGGGCTAGAAATCCATTGAGTGTTGAGAGCTCACTGAGCTGTGATGTAGGAGCTTTGTGGGTGCTGAGAGAAATGTAGATGATGGAGGCTAGAGCTGTGACGTTTCAAGGGGAAACAAAGCACAGCAGGTATTTTGTTGACCAATCTGTGGTGTCTAGTAAGCTGGAGATAAAAAATTCAGCTCTGATTAATAAGAGATCAGCATCACTGAGGTGAAGTTTTCTGAAGAGGGTTTCCTCAGGGTTAGTACACAGACTCTGTTCTAAAAGTGGCCAAGGTTGTACCCAAGCCCTGAGGAGAATCCCAGAAGATTGTGAATAAATCCCAGATTATTGAACATCGAGTTATTTACACAGTTGAAGGTCTGTTTTGCTTTGTTCAGATTGTGACTAAGCCCTGCTTTTTCCCTATTGAAGAAAGAAAGTATCCAATTTATGTTTTATTTCATAGGAGCCCATAGTTGAGCAACTTTGAATTTTAAAGGACTTTGGGCTTTAAAAGAAACTCAAGTTAAGTGTTGGGAATTTTAAAGACTGTGGGACTTCTAAAAATTGGAATGTTTATATTGTGATGTTGATATTAATGTGTGATCTTGTGGAAGATCCAGAAACGGGGGGTTATGGCTTAATAGTGATGTTCTTGTGTGTCAAGTTGGCAAAGTAGTTAATTGTCCTAGGTAGTTTTATGACAACATGACAGAAACTAGAGTTGTCTAAAAGGAGAAAAGTGCAATTGAGAAAAGGCCTCCATAATATTCAACTCTAGGGCATTTTCTTAATTAAGGATTGATGGGAAAAGGTGTAGCCCATGTGGGTGGTGCCATCCTTGGGCTAGTGATCCTGGGTGCTGTAAAGTATCAGTGTAAGCCATGTAAGCAGTATCCTTTGATTTCCTCTGCCCTATTTGAGTTCTTGTCCTGATTTCTTTCAAAGATGAACAGTGATGTGCATGTATAAGCAAAACTAACCCTTTCCTCTCCAAGTTGCTCTGGTTACGGTGTTTTATCACAGCGATAGTAACCATAACTACAATAGTAAACTCCAAGTGGTCTAACATTCCTAAAGATAGGGATCTGAAGTCTAGGAGAATAGAGTAAAATTAGTGAGTCAGTGGGTAGACTGGTACCTGGTCCCATTTCTTGTGTTTCCTGATTCTGGGATGTTTTTACTATGCCATGGGAATGGTTTGAATATGAGCTGTCTCTTTTATGTTCTTGATTTTGAATACTTGGCCCCAGGCTGCTGGAATTTTGGACACTATGGAACCTTTAAGAAGTAATACCTGGCTAGAGAATATAAACACTGAGGATGACTTTATTATGAATTATTGCATAAGCCTTGTCCTGTCACAAGTCTCTCTCTGCTTCCTGCTCACCACTATGGTGTGACCAGCTCTATGCTCCCACACAAAAGCAGAAACCCCAGTTACCCTGTCTCCCTGATATAAAACTATGCACTGAAATTAAATCCTGACCCTTTTCATTGATTATGATAAGGTGTTTAGTCAAGGCAATGAGAAAGTAACTGAAAACCATGCTAATGATAGCTTGCCCTAAGTTTGCACTAACCCTTATGAAGCAATGACATTAAACAAATCACCCACCTTGGGCTTCAACTTCTTTTTTCTTTCTACAGTAAAAACATTTATTTGTGGATGCCAAATGAGCTTTTTAACAATCATTTTCATGTCCATGTTTGCCTCATAGACTAGATTTATAGCCTCAGAATACCTAATACCTCAGAAGCACTACATATCAATGTGTGCTACTGTTATTACCACAGGAAAATACAGTGAAAAGCAGTTAGTGATGATGAGGTTCTGGGCTAGTGCCCATTGTCCTAGATTGATTTTTGAAAGTATTGCTCCATTTGGGTTTCAAATACATCTCAGTATATAATAACAATAAATAATAACATAAATAAATAGTAACATAAACAAATAAATAATACTAAATAAATTAAATTGTCACCTGAGCTGTAACGGTGAAAAATATCCATTGGTCAGTAAACTAGAATACATGGCACCATCAGAAGATCCTGTGTGTATTTAGATGTAAACTCTTTATGAATTAATTCATCTTTCAGATGGATGTTGATGTAGTTTGTTTCTACAGTGTCCTGCATAGGCTCATGTGACGCAATACCAACATTTTAGTTGGTGGTAGGAATTTGAAACATCATAGAACATTTAGGAGATGGCTCCAGGGTGTGGCCTTGAGGTTGGATGGTGGTTCTATTTCCTGTTCACTTTCTACCTCCTGACTACTGATGTTTTCTGGCCATCATCTCTTACTCCTGCAACCATGCCTTTTTCACCACAAGCAGGAAGTAAGGATTTGTAAACCAAAATAATCCCTTCCAGGACATTTCAGAAGACATTTTATTTTCTTTCTAACACTTTAGTTTTGATTGAGCAAAATTATGGCAGATGATGGGTAATCTGTACCAGAAATGAAAGGAGATAGTGTGTCCTCAAGAATGTCCTGGTTTAATGGAGCATTCCATTAGAAACAGATTGAGACCTGTCACAGATCAGCTCTGTGGAGTGGCGAGTGAGTGAAGGAGGAAGATGCAGAGGCCATTCAGAGTTGGAAGCTAACAGAGGGTTTTTCTTGAAGTGGGGCAGTTGGCTCCTCCTGAGAAAAAGAACATGATGAGAACAGGCTAGAATTTGCACCCAGATCTGTCACTGGTTGTGTATTTTGGGTATATGGCCTAAGATCGCTGAGCTTCTGGTTTCTTATATATGATATGGAGATAATTTTTGATGTAGATGTTCATCGTTGCATGAGTTACAAATGGAAGCCACTATCGTTCTGGATAGAGATGAGACAAAAATGCATTCAACATAAACAGCAGTGAATGTGAGCGCAAATGCTGGATCCTGGAAACTTTGTAATAGTAGTGTCTTTAGAGTTGAGGTTTCACATTTCAGAGTGGGTTCACACTCACTGCTAAACCCCTATGTGCTCAGGGAGAAATTTCTGACACTTTCATGGTGCCATTACTTCACTTGTCAGCACAATGGACATCCTAGAATTTAAGTGAAGTATGTCTGTATCTAGACTCAGGTCAACAGAACATCTGACACTTGTTTATAATACCACTGTCTAGTGAATTGTTAATCTGTAGTTAAAACTCAAGTTGGCAAATAAATGGTGTTGGATGATGTGACTTCATTTACTGCTTAGAAAGCTCTGCGATAAAGAACCAACCAGTAGTTCCCCTTTAGGAATTTAGGAGATAATTTCCAGAAGTCTGTATAATTCCCAAAGAGCATTCTTAACGGAGTAGTGAAAAGCTGTATTAAAAACATTATCAACATAGTTAATTCCATCTTGAAGGGCAGGACAAAGAAACTTGGCTAGTCTGGCATTGGAGGCTCACTGAATTATTGATAAGTTCTGCTCTGAGTTAGCACAAGGTTTGACCTCACTAGAATCCCAGCCTCAGGCAGGAAACAGAGCAGGATTTAAAAAGGCATGATCTTCCTGAGCTCCCTGGTTCTTTTTGGAATCATTCTTATATCTTTAGAATGATATAAGAAATTTAAGTCTATTAAAAATTATAGTCAGTTTCCATTTTATTTTGTGTATGTCTTTTTAATGAAAAATAATAATTATGATTCTTTGTGCCTCTTAATAAGTATTAATAGTATTCTAGTAATAGAATTTAATTATATCCTAAATTAAATTATTAATGTGCTAAATTATATTAATATACATTAATGATATTCATAAATATTTTAATAAATATGGTTCATTTGGGAGGAAGCACATTAAAAATAAGTATTATAGATTTATACATGAGGAGATTGAGGTTCAAACTTTTGAGAGACCCAAGACAAGGCTTTCAGATGCCAATGGTTGAGTGCCAAAGCAAGTTTTCACTTACTTATCTTAGTCAAAGGCTGATCTGATGGGAAAGCAGTGCATGAGCAGTCAGGAAACCTGGATAATAGTTCCTGACTCACTGGTTCTTAGTCCTGTGTCTTTGGGCAAAACACAAAATCTCATCAAGAAAATGCCGGAAGCTCTAAATCTTTCTGCTGTGAAGTTCATGCCAGAAAACGAATGTGTAAGCATTTCATAAGCAAAGAAATATTATGCAAATAAATGCAAATACAGTTATTGCTAATTACTAAGTTATTCACCACATCTTATTTTATTTATACCTTTACGGCTTTCCATAGCCCTTGGCAGGGTTCCACTGCCTGTTAGCCAAGGTGGTTTGTGTTACTGTTCACTCTCTAGTGAAACTTTTACAGCCCATGCACTAGCTACGGAGAACTGAGGGATCAGTAAAATAAATTCTCTACCTTTGGAGCAAAACCCTAAAGGGATATATGTAGTAATAAGTCTCAGTCTTTGCACTTGATGATCTCTCTCTCTCTCTCTCTCTCTCTCTCTCTCTCTCTCTCTCTCTCTCTCTCTTATATCTTTAATGGGAAACACACATCAGATAACAAAGGGATTTCAGCAAGCAGCAAAGAAGTGGAGAGAAACCAGAGAATTTGATTGTAGATGAAACACCTATCCCAGGCTCCAAGAACCAATTTCTTCATGTGACAAATATGGCTAAAACCATGTTCTAAGCAGGTTTAGGAAACTCTGCAACTTTGGCATTTAATTGAAAAGATGATGGCCAGAGAAATTAAGTTCGATGTTTGCCCTGGAGGAGTTAGAGGAAGGACTGAAGGAACTGAAGGAGACAGAAACCCCATAAGAAGACCAACCATGTAAA
Organism: Apodemus agrarius; assembly: GCA_964023405.1. Lineage (NCBI taxonomy): Eukaryota > Metazoa > Chordata > Mammalia > Rodentia > Muridae > Apodemus > Apodemus agrarius. The sequence continues at coordinate 106,792,518 of OZ030011.1, read as the reverse complement.
CTAACCTGGAACCCTGGAAGTTCCCAGAGACTGAGCCACCAACCAAAGAGCATACACAGGCTGGTCCAGGCACCTGGCACATATATAGCAGAGGACTGCCTTGTTTGATGTCAGTGGGAAAGGATACACCTAATCCTGTAGAGACTTGATGCCCCAGTGAAGAAGGATGCGGGGCAGGGGTGAGGATGAGGGGTGTGGGTGGGAGTCTGTGAATCTGGGAGAGCACCCTCTCAGAGGCAAAGGGGAGGGAGACAGGGTGAAGAACTCTTTAGGGGACCTGGGAATTGGGGCAACATTTGCAATGTAAATAAATAAAACAATTTTAAAAGAAGAAAATACCTTCCCATCTAATACGCTGAATAAAAATGTAGGATGTTTGCTAAACTTTCTGCCATAGAATAGGTACTAAAAATTGGACACTTAGGCAAGGGGTAGTGGGTCTCAGGTGAAGTATCAGGCAGCCTTTCCTTGGCTGTTTCCTTGGCTGTGGGTCTCAGATAAAGAATCAAGCAGCCTCTCTGTTTCCTTGGTAGCCAATGGGATTTCATGACACCCACACGCTATTGACTTGTTTATATTGCCAACACTGAAGTTCCAGGAATTACATTCACTTCAGGAATAAAATGTGACTCATTAAGAAGAATGGGTTTGTATATGCTTTCTACAGTTTAGACAAAACTCAAGATTCTTGTTATATCACCTTGAAAGGAAGAAAGACAGAAAATCTCCCCATTTGTATTCACAGAGAATCATTCTCTGGTAGGAAATGGGGACAAACTGTTCCAGAAGCTGAGTGTAAAAAGAACAATCATTTATTCTCAAAGGTCCCCAGAGACACAAGCCCATTCTTTAGCTTGGCTGTGGGAAACACAGGCAAGCACAGCATCAGTTTGAAGGCTGGATACCTAGATAGGAAAAGTTTCAGTCTATTATTCCTTAATTTCTTACCTTATTCTAGGTGTTTATTAAATGTATTCCAAATTTGATATTTTTATCAATGCTAATATAAAATGCTTATTTTCACTGTCTACTATTGGGGGTGCGACCTACCCCAATAGTAGACAGTGGTGTGTGTGTGTGTGTGTGTGTGTGTGTGTGTGCAAGTGCACGTGTGTGTGGGTTCGTGTGAATGTCAGAGAATAAGTAACGGTGTCAGTCCTCAAGCATCACACACCTTTGTAATCTGTATTTATTTATTCATTAATCATTTTATTTGTTTACGTCCCAAATGTTGCCCCTTCTCCCAGTCCTCCTTTGAAGACAATGTGTCACTGGCTGGAAATAAACATAGGCTAGGGTAGTTGGCCAGAGAGCCCCCCAGGGACCTGCTTGTTTCCACTTCGCCATCATGGCACCGTGCCCAGCTTTTTGGTCTGAGTCCGAGGAGGCAAATTCAGGTCATTCCAAGGCAAGTGCTTCACTGACTGATCGCTCTCCCAAGCCCCCAAACAATACACTTTAAAGATCTTTCCTCTACAGACTTGGTTTAGCTTGATGGTTCTTACATTGAGTTGTGTGTAAGCATGCAACCAGGGAGTGCCTAACGCTGAAGTCACATAAAGGTTCAACTGAGTGAGAGATACAAGATGGATTACTGCAGTGGTTGGCAGGTGATGCTGGGCTGCCGTGACCAGGGCTGCCTAGGTTAGACCTTCACGTGTGCTCTTTTTGAGGCTTTTCAATATGTAGTAGCTGCATTCAAAGAGTGGCTAAAACCTTAAGGCAGAACCTGAAAATGCTTCAGAGTTATCTGCAGTGTTTTATCTCCCCCAACGAGAAGGTCTGTTAAAGCGTAATGGAAGGACCTAAACACCACCGTGGTTTCAGACATGTCAAAGTATCAAATGCAAAAACACATACGTGGGGTGGGTGGAGTGGATGGAAAAAGAGGCTGGGTGGCAGGGAGGGTGGGGGGTGGGGGTGGGGGGACCTTGTCAGAGTTAAAGCGGAGTGGGATGGGGTGAAGAAATCTTGGAGAGGGACCAGAAAGTGGGGGAATATTTGGAATGTAAATAAATAAAACAATAAAAAAAACATTCCCCCAGATTTCTTGGTAAAAGGAATGCTAGGATTTCTGGCTACTTCTAACATATTATATAGTACTGAATGTAACATTTAAATTTTTCCATTTACTTGTTGCTAATGCATAAGAATAGTAATGATAATCATGGTTGACCTAGTAGTCTACAATACTTCTTTGTTTTTATGTTCATGATATGTGGATACTCCCTGGCTATCTTTATAGACAATCCTGCCCTCTATATGGCTGTCAATTTTCTTTTCTAAAACTTCTTATCTACTTTATATTTCCTACTTACCACCCTTCAGGACCTTAGGACTCCAATGGAAAGACAAATAAATGTAATGAGAATAGGCACTTTTTTTTTTTTTTTAAATTTCCTTATCAGTTTGTTTGTTGTTTTGAGACCGGGTCTTGCTAAGTAGCATCAGCTGGCTCCAAACTCAGATTTTTCTACCATAGACCTCAGAATTCGGGAGTTACAGGATTTAGCTACCATACCTGGCTTATGTTGTCTATGTTCTATAATTCCTTAGAAAGGACTTTTTGCCACCCCCACCCATTTTTGATTCATAAATATTTTGCACTACTGAGGATTGAACCCAAGGATTCACACATGTGAGAACAACTTACAACTGAACTTTATCCCCAGACAGAACAGACATTATTTTCTTTCATAATCTAAGCAAATAACACATGATTTCACTATTAGGATGAGAGTCCCATTTAAGTTTATGTACATTGATATATTTCATCAGATAAAATTGTGTTTTTATAATTCCTTGTTTATTAAGAGATCTTTTATGAATGGGCTTTGAGTTATATGAAATACTTTTTAACATTCATTATAACTACCATATGACTTTTTTGCCTATTAATATATATTATTCTGATAGATTTTTGTGTGTTGATCCAACATTGAATTTCTTTATAAAACCTTATGTGCAACATTATAATATATTGGACTAAATTTGTTTGTTTTGTTGAGAATGTGTGTATGTGTGCTCTTATGGATACAGACATCAAAGTTTTTATGTCTAGTTTGTAAGAGGTAATTTTTGCCAAGCAAGAAACCATTATATTTTCTCCGTAGAAAGTGAGACTGGCATGTTCATTTCTTTCTTTCTTTCTTTCTTTCTTTCTTTCTTTCTTTCTTTTTTTTTTTTTTTTGGTTTTTCAAGACAGGGTTTCTCTGTATAGCTCTGGCTGTCCTGGAACTCACTCTGTAGACCAGGCTGGCCTCAAACTCAGAAATCCTCCTGCCTCTGCCTTCCAAGTGCTTACAGGCATGTGCCACCACTGCCCAGCCGGCATGTTCATTTATTGGTTAATAAAAGTAAAAATTTATTTCTTCAGTCATGCTAAATACATTTCAAATGCTCATTACCCACAAGTAGCATGTGGCCACTGTGTTAGAAAATGTAGATTCTAGAAAACTTTTTCCAATGCTGCATATACTTTTGTAGATCTCTAATTTAGATGTAGAAATTGGCAAACACAAAGGCTTACAAACCAGTGGAGAAGATGAGGAAATCTAAAAATAGACTGTTTATTAGTAGAAATTGACTGTGGCAAATCACATTATTAATCAATGAGGCAAAAGGACACAGGGTTGGCATAACCAGATATCTGGATGGGAGTATCCACTCCTGTCTTTAGATTGGAATATCTTCTCTGTGCTGTATGAATAGAATTAAAACCACCTCATAAAGATAGTTACAAATATGCAATTCAACTATAACATATAGTCAGATGTATTTAATGACAATGGATATTTGAGAGATTCCAGTTCATTATTACAAAAATGTGAATAGTGATAAACAAAAAGGAAATAATCAAAGCAATACAAAAATGAGCAAAATATTTTAATGGAAAATTAATGGAAGAATTTGTCCAAATCAATAAACATATAAAAGATGCTTACATATATTAATAGCTAAGTAAACACATTGAATCACAGTTTGGAATTTCTAAGATCTTTACTATACTTCTTAAAATGCATATACTCTGTTGATCTAAATCTACTCACATGTAACCAGAAAGGTTTCATGATCATCAGAATATTCCCAGACGAAAGCTAATATCATGGCATTTGGTTTAGTGCAGCCCTGGGTCTTGGTAAAGGGAGAAATAGTTGGTTAAAAGCAAGACCCTTCTCAAATCAAATAATCACATGTTTTTTAAACAAGGAATTTTTACTTTTAAGTTGTGTGTTTCTTGAAAAAAAATAGTACATATTTAAATAGTATGTCACTCGATCTTACAATGTTAAGAAGGTAAGGTGGTGTTTCTCAGAAACACCTTAAAAAATGTTCAACATCATTAGTCATTAGAGAAATGCAAATCAAAACAACCCTGAGATTTCACCTCACACCAGTCAGAATGGCTAAGATTAAAAACTCAGGAAACAGCAGGTGTTGATGAGGATGTGGAGAAAGAGGAACATTCCTCCACTGCTGGTGGGACTGCAAGCTGGTACAACCACTCTGGAAATCAGTCTGGCAGTTCCTCAGAAAACTGTACATGATACTTCCGGAGGACCCAGCCATACCACTCCTGGGCATATACCCAGAAGATTTTTCAGCATGCAATAAGGATACATATTCTACTATGTTCATAGCAGCCTTATTTATAATAGCCAGAAGCTGGAAAGAACCCAGATGTCCCTCAACGGAGGAATGGATACAAAAAAATGTGGTATATATACACAATGGAGTACTATTCAGCCATTAGAAACAATGAATTCATGAACTTCTTAGAGAAATGGATAGAGCTGGAGAACATCATACTAAGTGAGGTAACCCAGTCTCAAAAGAATACCCATGGTATGCACTCACTGATAAGTGGATATTAGCCTAGAATCTTGGGACATCAAAGACACAATCCACTTACCAAATGATGTCTGACAAGAAAGAAGGAGTGGACTCTGGTTCTGGAAAGGCTCAAAGCATCAGTGTAGGGGGATACCAGAACAGGGATGTGGGAAGGGGTAGATGGCGGAACAGGGGGAGGGAAAAGGGCATGTGGGACCTTTGGGGGGAACCAGAAAAAGGGAAATGAAATGTAAATATAGAATATATCCAATAAAAAAGTTTTAAAAAAGAAGGTAAGATGGATGAAACTACAAGTACAATATTAGTGAAAATTAGAGTGTGGAATGATCACTGCAAAATCTTGGCAAACACAGTCACTGTGGATAATACCCACAGCTTTTGACAAGGGAATTATGTATATGTTCTTATATATACACTTCTGCCTATAAGTCCTTTCCACTCTTTTGACAAATTGAACAGAATTCTAGAATGCAGTGCGGCATTCCTTTCCAGGGTAGCTTCAATGCTGGTTTTAATATCCTGCCTCCCCCTTAAAAAAAACTCCACACTAGTCCATTTTTCCACTCCTAGTGGATGTTTTGTTTATTCACTGTTGTAGCTGATGATTGATGTTTGTTTGCTGAGTGATATGTATCCTTGGTGAAATTTTTCTCTCCTTCTCTGGCTTTATAGTGTTACTATTACATGGGGTCTGGTGCAGGTCAACACTGAGTAAAAATTTTAAAAGAAAAATCACATGATTCTAATAAACCCACAAATAAAAATACCATATAGCTAGATACGGTATCCATTCAAACACATAGGGTCAAGTTCCACCCATCTAAGTGAACTAAATGTAGGTATCATCCCCACAGCAATCCAGAAGATTCTGTTCATTTGAAAAAGTTCCTGGAGTCAGTTCAGAAGGTTCTCTGTGGCTGTGGGCTTTGAGAGTTTCTGGGAGATCTAATAGTCCCAGCAGGAAAACGGGTACCTTGTGAATAGCAATAGCTTGAGTTCATGGTTTGCTTGCTGGAATGACTCTTCACTTTGAGAGCATTCATTGCCATAGTATTGTGTGTTGATTTTTACACTCTTGATATATGCTGAGATCCTATGTCTGCTTTCTCCTTCTCCTTCTCCTCCTTCTCCTTCTTCTCCTTCTCCTTCTCCTCCTCCTCCTCCTCCTCCCCTCTTCCTCCTCCTCGTCCCTCCCCTCCCTCTCCCCTCCCCTTCTTCCTCCTTCTCCTCCTTCCCCTCTTCCTCCTTCTGCCCCTCCCCCTCCTCCTCCTTCTCCCCCTCCCCTCCTCCTTGTCATCGTCGTCCTCCTCGTCCTCCTCCTTGTCGTCCTCCTCCTCGTCCTCGTCCTCCTTGTCCTCCTCGTCCTCGTCCTCCTCCTCGTCCTCCTCCTCCTCCTCTTCTTCTTCTTCTTGTTCTTCTTCTTGTTCTTCTTGTTCTTGTTCTTGTTCTTGTTCTTGTTCTTGTTCTTCTTCTTCTTCTTCTTCTTGTTCTTGTTCTTCTTCTTCTTGTTCTTCTTCTTGTTCTTCTTCTTCTTGTTCTTCTTGTTCTTCTTCTTCTTGTTCTTGTTCTTCTTCTTCTTGTTCTTGTTCTTCTTCTTCTTCTTCTTCTTCTTCCTCTTCTTCTTCTTCTTCTCTTCTTCTTCTTCTTCTTCTTCTTCTTCTTCTTCTTCTTCTTCTTCTTCTTCTTCTTCTTCTTCTTCTTCTTCCTGTTTTAAACTTGAATACCCATGCAATCGATTGTTTGGTTTATGTAGGGTCTTGGTTTAAACCAAACATCTCTACCTTAACCAAGACCCAGGACTGCACAAAGCCAAATACTGAGGTATCAGTTTTCATCTGGTACTGTTCTTATGGTCATGAAGCCTTTCTGGTTACATATGAGTAGGTTTAGATTAGCAGTGTATATGCATTTTAAGAACTATAGTGGAGATCTAAGAAATTCCAGAGACCTTTAAATATCCTAAAAGGGATGACTATTGAATGATGGAATTTAGATGTCATGTCCAAGTTTCAGGAGCTGCTTTGAGACTGAAGTCTTTCCACATCCCTGCCAGGGATGTATATTCTGGCTGGGTATGGCAGCTATGGGGAGTAGTTGGCAGTTTCCAGCTATTTCCTGTTCAGCATCTACTTCAGCTCTAACTGTGGACCTATAACTCTCTGGTTAAGAACAAAACAAAGCCGAGCTACAAAAACCTAACCATTTCTACACTTCCTTCTCCATTGGAAAAGTTTATTCTAGAGCTATGTATTAGCACACTGAATAATTTTGTTCTTTGGCAATTCTTACCTCACCTTCTTTTTTCTGACATTTATTTTCACTTTCCCTTTGCACTCTTAATTCAATATAAATCCATCCACTGTTACAATAAAAGGTGTTCATAATTCAAGTGTTTGTGGTAGGTGTCTGTGCTAGAAGACGAGGTTGAAGAAGTCCTGTTATTTTCATTTTCACTCTCATGTTGATAGGCAAAAAAATGGTGTATGGAGTCTCTGTTGGGGAATGAATTACTATAGTCAGGATTTGAAGCCAGTTACCATTTTGACATTACTCAGGATGTTTGAGAGTCGAGTCTAGAAAGGTAGTGTGAGGCAGCCTTAAGTATCATGTGTGGCATTTGCATATTCTTTTAATAAAGCTTTAGTACATGGGAAATGAGGTCATACTTAATTTCCTCTATGGATTATCTGGTTTTGTTCCACATTGGGATTTATGCAATGAATATAGACAAGAAAAAGGCACTTAACAAGCAGTTATTTAGTATTTTGGTTTACTTTGTACATCTTCTTTTAAAATAGAGAATCAAATGATGGGAGAAACACATTTCAGGCTACTGGGACAACAGAGTAAGTGCTGCTTCTGTGGTTTGTTAATTTTCTCCCATAATCCTGGCGCTACCTCTTGGTTCCTCAAGAGTGACTCTAGGAAAGGACTCCTCAAAATTCAGTTTACTCTAGACAGAGATGTTACTTGAGACTTCTTTACTTTCTTATCCAAGGAATGACCAGATAGTTATCCAGAAGAAGACTTGAAATCAGAGCATTCAAATGAACCAAACAACAAAACATGTATCAAACATCAAGTGTATGTATTCACACATACTCAGTGTACTCAAAAATTATTTATTGTGTCATATAACTGCTTCATTTAGATACATGGTATGTCTACTGGACCCTGACAATGTCCAATTTCCAGTAGTTCTGAACATCCTGCCTAAATCCTCCCTCTGCTTTTCATTGCATAGGTCAACACCAGGTTTAAAGACCACAAAAACATTCCCTAACCTATTCATTGCCAATTACTATTTTTCAGAGTCAGTACTGTTTACCCATGCTGCTAGAATCTTACATCCAAGGATGTTACACTCACTTCTGGGCTACTATGACACTTGTGCTTAGCAGAATCTCAGTGAAGTTACTCAAAAGAAATGGGTAGAACTTCTTAGCATCACAGTGCTTAGCCATCTCCTGCTGTAGGCATCATGAACATCCTTTGCATTTGCATCCTTCATTCTATCCCACTGGGAGGGGCAACAATGCTCACAGTGTTACTGAAAGGGTTAAGCCAGCAGTCTTAGTACAACCATAGCTTTTGCTGCGTTCCAGTGGCATGGGCATGGTTTTTGTCTTATTTTCTTTTGTATGTTTGAAGACAGGATGTCATTCATGGTATTGGTTTATGCCCATTGGCAGAACAACTCAATGAAAGAATGTGCTTAGGGGCTGCTTATCTCTCTGAGAAAAAGATGAGCAGTACCTAGCATGGTAATGAGTCCCACAAGATCACAAAGATAATCAGACATTAGGGCTAACTATGAACCCAGCACTTGGATATGAGTTATGAGGAAGTAAGTGAGGGGGGTCAAAGCATCTGCCAAGAATCTGGAGAGTATGGGTGAGAGAACTTATGGAGAAAATGGCCCTATAGGTAAACACATAGGCTGGTGTGGCAATATCTGAACACCGGCAGCCTTTGAGAGAGCTCAAGGTTCTACCACACTATAATTCATCTATCTCAAGCCATTACAAATAGTGAGGTTAAAATGTTCCAGGTGGCAACATGTAAATGACATTCCAGTTTTTCTAGCCTTTCTCAGGGTGAGATATCTGCAGTTAGGTAAGGTATACAATCTGAGACTTAAACATAATGCCAGTGGGAGAGGCAAGGGCATTATTAATAGTCAGACTGAGATACCAGCCTTAGCAAAGGACTCTCATATGCTATCTGGGAATTTCTCCAACCCACCTTTGACTAGGTTTGCTCTCATGTAGAGTGAATTGGCTTGAACCCCATTATATAGGTCTGATACCCTTTCTCATATGATGTGTGGTATAGATTATCAAAAAGATGGGAGTGAGGGGAAAGAGGGAAGGAAAGTAGAAAGAGAAAGAGACAGAGAGACAGAGATAGATCATGAGATGCCCAGGGGTTGGACTATGGAATTCCTATATGGCTAGAAAATGAAGGACTTTAGAGGATATTAGCTATCATCCCCAACCATTTAACAATAAATTATTCATATTCTTCATTCTTTGTAAAACTGTACAACAATGAGAGAAAACAGAAGCCATCAGTATATTTTGTTTGAATTAATGTTTATTTGTTTACAAAAATAGTGCTTCCCGAGGATGGAATTTATGCTACTTATATAAAAGTATACATTATATACTTCTATCAGTCTCTTTAGTGCCTAGTACAGAATCAGGACAAGATTGGATGCCATTAATTCCATGTTAACTAGATTGAGCATATCAAGGCATACACGGTGAGTATAGGACAATCAGTAAATAATAAAATTAGTCCATTTATCCCACACATGCTTTTGGAGTGATTCTCTTTAGGCTCAGGTCTGCTTTGAGCATTGAGGAGATGGCTGTTTTGTTTGTTTGTTTTTTGTTTGTATTTCTGAGAAACCATTTGTAATCTCATAAACAATTCAGTTTATAATTTAATAACATCAAATAAGGAGTAGAGAGAGAAAAATCTAGGTTGGAGAGTATCAACTCCTTCATTGGTCTTGTAACAAAAACCCAAGACCAAGAGGAAGGTACACTTAAGACAAAGGGTAAAGGTAGGAAGTCATATGATGTGTATAGAGCACCAGGATGCGATTTTAGCACCATCGTAAATAATGGAATGTGAATTAAAGGTCACAGCTGGAGAAAAATATTTAATGCCTGAAAGAACAGTTCAGACTTTTAGTTTTCTAGAAATACCATAGAAAATACCATAGACTGAGTAGTTTAAATTACATTTTAAAGTAGTTCTAAACTCTCTAAGTTCAAGATCAAAGTGTTGGCAAGGTATATTACTTCTGAGAACTGTCTTGACTTATGTGTAGAAATCTGTTTGCCATGTCTTCAGATACATTTCCTATGCATGTTCAAATCCGTGTGTGTGTGTGTGTGTGTGTGTGTGTGTGTGTGTGTGTGTGTGTGTTCAAACTCCCTTCTCCTCAGAGGACACTAGTCTCATTATATTGGTGTCTTTTGCTATGGTTTCAATAAGATGCTATTGCCAAGTATAATTAGATTGTGAGACATTGCTTTAAGGATCTCCTGGTTAAAGTTACATCATCTCATGAAAAACAGCAACTAAAAAGTAATCCAGAAAGATCTGTCATGGAACCTTGAGAGAGCTGATATCCTAATATTTTAGTAAGTCTGAATCCATCTATGCTTGGTGTGAGCAGTGGGAGACCTTGTTAAATTAATATTCTCAGTGTTAGTAGAGATCTGAGTGCTAGGTATTGATGGACACCATCACTGCATAAACAGAACAATTTTCCTCTTTGACTTATTGCTAATCATTACAGACTTTCTAAGTAATGCAGCCGCAGTTCAAAATGCTTTTGAAAATCTGTGATCTTGTTCTGTAGCAGACCATCAACTTTTAATAGATATTTCTCCGCGAGTGTTAGCTAACAGGACTTGTCATGCTGGAATTCAGCAGGGCAGCATCGAGACAAACAGGAAATGAGAAAAATACACACAGGATAACTTGGTGTCTTGTGAGAGCATGGCAAGGACTGCTTTTACTTTAACTCTGCTGTTATCCAGTGATGAATGTTGGCCATATTCTGTCAGCAGGATTTAAAAGTGCAATTAATTGGGCAATTCTTTGAATGAGTGACTGACTTTTATTGGATTTGTTTCCTTTTTAATTACTTTTGGCATGGAGACTGGCTTTTCATTCCAGTTGAAAGACAAACCATATTGCTAAGTGCTACAAATAAAATGATCATACATTGTGTTCATTAAAATAAATGTACTTGCTGCAAACTTGTTTTAGGTGCGGTGGCTGATGTGATGATGTGGAGGTGGCTCACAACTAGTACTCTTTCCAGAAATGTCCTCATTTAGTTTAACATGTAAGTTTTGAAATTATTATGCCACCAGTAACTTGCTTCCTCCAGATCCCAAAGATTTTTGACAATGACCCCAATGTGTTTCAGGGTATAATTACTTCCTTCTTGCTATTTTAATATCTACTTTCTGCATATAACTATGAGATGACATTATCTCTATTTAAATGCCAATCACTAATCTTATAAATCTTAGAATAAAATTGGAGATTAAAATGTATTCATCGGAGGTTGTTAAACATGGGTGGTGAGAGTGATGGTAATATGCTCATAGTACATTATATTCATATGTAAAATATTATAATGAAGTCCATTGTTTAACTTAATATGTGTAACAATAATAAAAAGATAATATCTATCACTAACATCAGTTGATACAATCTAGGCTGCATACTTACTTTTTTCAATTTATTATTGCATTGTTTATTTATACTGTAGTTTAAAAGAACAGGTAGATATACATTTAGAAGAGTTTTCTTTTTGCCTTTGAAGTTGTTTTTTTTATTCCCATTTTCCAACATTCCATAGATGAAAAGGAAGAAGTTTCCATTTCTACAGATCATCATGTTTAGGATTCTTGATGTGGCTGAAAAAAACATGAGTAATGGAGAAAAGCAGATAGCATGGTGTTTAAATAAAAATGTGGAAACTTAGATGGAACCTAGGATTCAGTGGGTACATGTGGATGTGTTTTTTCTGAATGACATAATAGGAATTAAGTCTTCAGTATGATCAGAAAGGAAAGAACATCATCAGCATATTTCTTGATTAGCAGATCACTTGATTTTTCTAAATTCTGATCTTTTTTTAAATTCTTGACATCCTTAGTATCCTAATTAAAGACTTAGCTATTTTATATGTCCCTTGTGGACTTGGATTGACTAATGTTTCACATACTTTGCACCTTATTGGTGCATTGAATCATAAGGTAAAAACAATTATCTTTGCAGTAGACTCCCAAGAGTACCTCATCAATATAGGTGCCAATGACTCCTCTTTGATGTGATTCTTTTCTCTTACCTAGTTATACATAGCATGTGTACATATCTCTGGTTCTGCTATGGTCTTAACTTCTCTTATCCCCTACAGTCATCATCCTAGCACTCATGATCTCAGCTCTACTCTGGGTTGGTTGGCTGGTCTAGGCTGCCTCCCATGCACAAACCCTACAGTTTTATCAGAATAGGCATCATTGCTCTCTTACATACAACTCAGCCCAAGTGGTTTCTAAAGTAATGAGTCCCTGACTCCTGCTGTTTTGTGTAATCTCCCACCAATGCAGCTTTGAGGGGGCTCCATTGTGTCCTCTGGGTCCACACTGTGGTCAGGGAAGGCAGAGAGTGTTGAACATCGGGAGTCAGGCATGTTTCATGTTTCTAGGATTGTGTACTTGTTTTCTATTGCTGCTGTAACAAACACCTCAAATGCTGTGCTTAAAATAAAGTGAGTGTGTCATCTGATGGTTCTGAAAATTCAAAGTCCTAAATCTGAGGTGTCAGCAAGAGAGATTCTAAGCCATGCTGTCTGACAGCTCCGTCTCAGTCTCCAAACTCTGACTCCTCTGCTGTCACCCTGCTTTTCTGTTTTCAGTGACCTTGAAATTTGTCAGTGCTTCTTACAGTCAGTGAAGAAAAACCATTGTTTTCTTGCCACTTTCCCCTAGTTTGTTGCTCTTCTCTACATTTTAATTTCCAATCTGTTACTTTAAAACAATACCGAAAGTATTTGTTCTGCCACACAAAACAGAGAAGACAAAAAATGACACAGATATTCAATATTTAATTTAACTGACACAAAAACACTTTGTCGCATAGTCATGAGATTTCTAAATACACTTTCTTATTATATGTCTTTAATTCATTAAGGGCCACAAACAAATAATTTTTGAATCAGTGTGCCTCCACTGTGTCTTATGACACCGTTTTACATCTCCGGACATAGAGGGGCTTCTCTCATGCTTCACGCCCTTACATCTTTGCACCCATCTTGTCTGGAAACCATTATCACTTTGATAATGCCAGAGCTTTGAGAAAGGCGCCAGTTCTCCTGTCTCTTCCCTACATTGCTGCTGATCTTTCTTTAACCCAATTCTATTTCTTTCATGTGCTGCAGCATTTCTACCAGTGAGTAAAGTAACCCCAGGGGCTTCATGCCTCTCTTCTCACCTGTCCCCAATTATAGGGAAATCTCAGTATTTCCTTGGAAAGTAAATTGACAAATCATTAATGATATATGCCTATAGACAAATAGAGTTCAGAAAGATGTTTGCTATGCTAAAACAAAGCAAAATGAGGATATCTGGTTATTTCCCTTGTAACAAAACCCCTGGCAGGGTTTGTAATAAAAAAGTGCTATGAAGGGCCTTACATATCTTCTCTCCCATCTACAGTGCTGGTCCTAAATGAAAGCTGACTTTGTGTTTGCTGATTTTCCTTGTGGGAGGGAGAATGGATATTAAAAGACTAAACAGTCTGACCTCATTGATTCCCCTTTAACTAGCTCTCTACCTGGCTTCAGAGCTTTCATAGCTCAGTTCAGCAAGGCTGAGGGACTTGAATCCAGGAATGCCTGTCTGTCTTGCCCTCACCATTAATGACTACATCAATAGGTTGAACCCAATACTACCCTTGTTGACTTCCAAGCACTCAACCTTCCAACAGGCATAGTTTACTAGTATTTCTTACAAAGCATTTTTTGCAACTTCTACCTTAGTATGAGTTAATTGCAATTAATTTTCAAGTATGATTTCATTAGCCGTTGCCAAATGTTTAATACACATCTAGATCCATTGTTGTTTTTGTTTTGCCTTCTCTATTCCATTTTTACCACATTAAAATACTAGTTTGTATGCATAATTTATCAGTTAAAAAGTCTTGATCCTCAGTGATCCCACAGTTCTCTTTTCATACCAGGAAATTTCCTAAGATTTTTTTGTTTTCTTCTTCTGTGAAAACTTTAAGGATATCTTGATTCCCCTCTTATCTAATTTCCTCCATTTTACAGAGCCCTACATTACTTTGAAGTGCACTAATATAATTACCTCTCTTTACATTTACGTGTCTGGCAAAATAATTATTTTTCTATGTGGTTGCATTTCCTCCTGCACCAAAACATATTTTCTCTCCTGTCTTCCAAAGAGCCACCTACATGTCCATCTCTACCCAGTCATGGGTAGGGCAGTGTTCTAAGATTTCCATATACTACTTCTATTACCCTTGATGGGAACATGTACATAAAAGCAGTGTGTAGGAAGTGATTTACAAGATGAATATTTCTGTGTTGATCCCATTTCTTTTTCTTGGTCTGTGTGTCTTGGATACAAGTAAGGGAATGCTATGATGGCAATTACATTGGTCTAGAAGACTTGGGGGTGGTATGATAACAAAGATGGGCATGGCATAGAAAAGACGCTCTAACTAGCATGAATAGAATGGTAGGGTAAGTTATTTATTCTGGTAGCATGGAACTTTTCTAATTTTAGCCTGAATATTCTGTATCTTAGGAGATACCTTCTTCCCAGGCAAACCAATATGGTTGATCATCTTTTTTTGACACTATAGCGTCCTGTGGATGGCCAAATACTTGTCCTAAAAATATATATTCAAGGTTGGATTTGTTCTTTTACCAGTGCAAGCAACAGCTATCTTCAATTGTGTTGTATGTGTGGGTGTATGTGTAGGTGTGTGTACATGTATGTACTTGTATGAATGAGTGTGGGCAGTAGAGGTATATCAGAGATCATGGAGCTGGGAGTGATTAAGAAAGAATCCTAACAACAATGTGATCAATACAGGGTTATATGTGGACTTTGCTTTTCTTTTTTTCTTTTTTTATTCGATATATTCTTTAGTTACATCTCAAATGATTTCCCTTTTCCTAGCTCCCCCTCCCTGAAAGTCCCATAAGTCCTCTTCCCTCCTCCTCTTCCCCCATCCACCCCTTCCCACTTCCCTGTTCTGGTATTCCCCTACACTGCTACACCGAGGCTTTTCAAGCTGGTAGAACCACTCTGGAAATCAGTCTGACGGTTCCTCAGAAAACTGGGCATGACACTTCCAGAGGACCCTGCTATACCACTCCTGGGCATATACCCAGAGGATTCCCCAGCATGTAATAAGGATACATGCTCCACTATGTTCATAGCAGCCCTACTTATAATATCCAGAAGCTGGAAAAAACCCAGATGTCCCTCAACAGAGGAATGGATACAAAAAATGTGGTGTATACACACACACACACACACACACACACACACACACATACAATGGAGTACTATTCAGCCATTAGAAACAATAAATTCATGAAATTCTTAGACAAATGGATGGAGCTGGAGAACACCATCCTAAGTTAGGTAACCCAGTCTCAAAAGAACACTCATGGTATGCACTCACTGATAAGTGAATATTAGCCTATAAGCTTGGAATACCCAAGACACAATCCCCATATCAAATGAAGTCCAAGAAGAAGGAAGGAGTGGCCCTTGGTTCTGCTAGTACATCAGAGTTATCAGGCAATTATAAATGTGTAGAGAAAACACTGTTTTGAGCTTGATGGTTATATATCATGACATAATAAATCTCACAAAATCACAAGCTGTGCTTAATTCAGTAAGGAAAAATTTGCCGTTCTGATATATTGGCCATATATATGTATATATTCATATATATATGTATATATATATATATATACATATATATATATATACATATATATATATATATATATACACCACTTGCAGTATTCAAGTCTAAGTAAATTTCCTTTTAACTCATTTATTAAATACTTCAATAAATAGCTAATGGTTTCCCCTAGAAACTGAAAAAATTCTGTTCTGTTACCCTCAATTGACTTAGATCAGAGATTAAAATCTCGGACACCTATTGTGGTGAGAGAGGAATATTCTTCACATAAGGATACCTCACAGAGACTACTAATTGGAAAGGGAATGTTTTATGGATCTTATATGGAATATTCCCCTCCCCAAAGATCATGTTTATTAAAGGTTGTGTCACTAGTTCATGGCACCACTGGGGAATGTTGTGACCTTTAGTTCTTGAGGAACTAATTGAGGGAGCATGACTGTGAAGTTGTGTTGGAGCCCTGTGCTCCCACCCCACCTCTGCTTCATGATAATTATGTGGTGAGTAGTTCCTTCTAAACACATACTTCTTCATTTTTATTAGATATTTGCTTTATTTACATTTCAAATGGTATTCCCTTTCCACCTTACCCCTCTGAAAACCTCCTATTCCCTCCTCCTCCCCCTGTTCCCCCCAATTTCCTGACCTGCATTCCCCTATTCTGGGGAATCAAGCCTACCCATGGCTCACAGCCAACCAATAGACTGAGCATAGGGTCCCCAATAGAGCAGCTAGAGAAAAGACCCAAGGAACTGAAGAGGTTTGCAGCCCTGCAGGAGGAACAATAATATGTACCAACCAGTACCCCTGAAGCTCCCAGGGACTAAACTACCAACCAAAAAATACACATGGAGGGACCCATGGCTCCAGCTACATATGTAGCAGAAGATGACCATCAATGAGAGGAGAGGCCACATGCTTCTTCATAATGGACTGCCTTACTGCAGGCCTCAGAGTAGCCTGGATAAATGATATATAGTTACCCCTAAAACTCAAAGCCCAAATAAATTGTTTTTCAAGGTAATTTTTTTCAAGAGATTTTTTCTTTTTAATGTGTTAGCAACAGGAAACCATATGATTGATGCTGAAATGTACAGATATTACAGGGCTATATTTTACCAGATGATTCAGAAGCCTTTAGACCCAGTTTGCAAAAATTGCCTGGGATTCTGCAACTGAAGTTTAACAAACCATTCTCATGGGATCTCAGAAAACCAAAGTGTGGGTAGAAGGAAGTATGGACAGAAAATACAGGCTATGCCTATGAGCTTTTGGACAGGTGTGAGGACTCTGTTAAACTGAAGGAAATTCTTGCTATATTCCAGCAAAGAAGCTGGTTATATATTGTTCATAGCCTGAGACTATGGAAAGTTAATGTTAATGGTGATAGTCTAATGATACAGGAAATTTGAAGGCAGGGAGACATGCAGACACTGTCATAAGTATTACTGGATGCTTTCAACTAAACTTCTAGTAGAAGACCATGGATGGCTAGGTGAGAGCCAGATAATGACATGTAGGATGTGCCACCAAGCTTCTGGCTCCTAACTCAGTATTATTTTCACTGCCTAGTGATTTCAAAATCACACACACACACACACACACACACACACACACACGAATATCCAAAATGAATATTTCTAGAGAGAGTATATTGATTTGCTTTGGATGCAGGATTTGGTCAAAAGGAAAGTACCTGGAATACCTGGACCACTGGACGTCTGGCAAGCAGTGAAAAATCATAACTACGTATCCTCAGACAGGTTTGAAAAAGAAAGTAATACTATATGTATGAAGAATCTCAGTTCTTTACTGTCCTGTTAAGTTACAAAGAAGGAGAGCCAAGTGGGAAAGTGATAAGGCAACAGGTACACAAAGTACTAAACACCAGTGTGATGCAGCTTCATGTTGCATTTTGACTTATCCATGCTAATTAACATTTAGGAAATTAGTGAGATTAACACTGAGCACATGAAGCATAAAAGGAGAAGGGAGTATTATTGGAGAAGAGGGGCACAGAGGTTAAAGGACAGCAGCGTGTCTGGAGGTAGAAAGCTAGGAGCAATTGCATCTGAACATGTCTTTTGTCTATTTTCTCGGTCATGTATTTACATAGTATTTTCATTAGAATATATATTCCAGTGAAAATACTATGTAAATACATATATTCTAGTGAAAAAATATATATATATATACCAGTGAAAATACTATGTAAATACATGTATACATATAATATATATATTCTATATATATGTATATCTATCTAACCATCCATCTGTATTTGAGCTTCTGTGCTATGTGACTTTTAAATTTGTAAATTGTAATCCAATAACTGTTCCCATGAGAGACTCAGTGAGTTAAAAAATGATATGCTTTTTAATGAAATAGTTATGAATAAATATCCAAGTAGAAGAGGGGAAAATGAGCAAAACCAAGCCATGATTTTATGAATAGCTTTCTTTTTGACGTAGACTTTTCTCATAATGTATCTGGATTCTGATTTTTTTTTTACATCTACTCATCCCAACTCCTCTCACCCATTCAGACACATCTCCTTTCTATCTTATTAAAAAACAAATAAGATTCTAAGAAATAATAATAAAACAGTATAAAATAAGATAAAACATAAATAAACACCACTGGATAGGACAAACAAACAAAGAAACAATGAAACAAGCCCAAGGAGGACAAAAGCAGATACAGATAGAGAGATCTACCCATCCCCACACTCAGAAATCCTGTAAAATATAAGCAGGAACCTACATAAGAGACCTGAAGCAGGTTGTTGGGAGAGAGAGAGGGAGAGAGAGAGAGAGAGAGAGAGAGAGAGAGAGAGAGAGAGAGAGAGAGAGAGAGAGAAATAAGAATATAAAAAAACTCAAAAGAAAACCCACTGACATGATATTATAAGACAAGGCCCCTCCACAGATGCCACTGAATCTGTTTTCTGTTCACCATCTACTGGTAGGCATACAACCTACCCTTAAGTTTGATTCCCCTGTGAAATACCCTTAGAAAAAACTAAATTTTCACTTACAAGTGATTATCAATTTGAGATAGCTTTTGGATTCGAGATGGGTTCATGTGTCCATTATTTTCCTTTCAGCTCTAGGATTCATCTGGTACAGACTGATTCAGGCTGTATGACTTTGTATATGTGTCTCTTTTGTTCTGATTAGAAGGCTTGTTTCATTGATGTCCTCCATCCCCACTGGTTTTACAATTGTTCCACCTCATTTTCCACAGAGTTACCTCAGCCCTGGGAGGAAGGATTTGGTAAAGGCCTCACATTTAGGACTGAATATTTCTGGGTCTCTCAAACCTTGCTGTGAGTGTGACTGTGGCTTTCTGTATTTGTCCCCATCTGTTGCAGTAAGAAACTTCTCTAATGAGGGATAAGCAAGATACTGATCTATGACAATAGCAAAATGTCATTATGAATAATTTTATTGCTATATCCTTTCAGAAGAGCAGTAGTATTTGATTTTATTCTAGGTCCCTGGGCATCTAGCCTCAGAATTTTGGTCACCCCATCAGCATCGGGAATGGGTCACATCTTGTAGAGTGGGCATTAAATCAAACCAGATATTGTTTGTTATTCCCACAAGCTTTGTGCTACCATTGCCCTAGCCTATCTTGAGAGCAGGGCACTATTGTTGATCCAAGAGTTGGTAGCTGGGTTGGTATTTCCATTTCTCTTTTGGTAGCATGCAAAGTGTCTTTCTATATCAACAATGCTACGTGTGAATGCTCTTGGATGACATGTTATTGGCAAGCAGAGTTTGGAAGGTGTCATATTCTTTGTGTAAAAGGAACAATTCTCAGGCACTGGAGAGAAGAATAGATACCACTGTGATAAAGCTACAGTACAGTTTTAGCAAGAGCTATCAGACAGGAAAGGGAAACCAGATGACAAGAGAGAAATAGAATGTCAGCATAAATGCAGTTCATTAACCATAGCATCAAACACCTTCATTTGTGGCTACAGTAGTGACATTATTGATTAGTAACATGCTTATTTTATTTTAAAAGAAGGTTCTAAGTTACACACATAAAATTACCTGTTTGTCATTTGTTGTTCAAACCATAAACAGATTCAATAAATAGCTGAGTATATTTTAAGAGCAAAGAAACAGCCCATGAATGATTGAAGTAAGTGAGCATTGACGATTCTGATTTTATTCTACTTTAAAACCTTTCCTAAATGAAGCTAAGAATTCCTCCTATTTTATGGCTAGAAAGCCTAATATTAAATAAACAGGAGTGGAGAGAAAAGTGTTTTCCATCCTAGGGAATATGGAGAAAAGAAGCATGGAGGAAGAGAAAAATGAATTTGCCACATCGCTGAGAGTTAGGTTCCCAATAGTCAATGGGTCAGAGAACATGGATGGAGACCCTGTCTGTTTATGCTTTTGAGAATGAGGTCCTGAGAATGGACCTCCTTATGAGGAAGATAACCATAAATAAAACTGATATTTGCATTTGGCCATGTGTCCTGTTGATGGCTTTGGTACTTTATAAGAAGTAGAGTGAACCTGCATGCTGAAGAAGGTATTGTTGGGGTACAAGTATGCAGGCCTAATAGCATGGGGAATTGTGATTCTGATGAGAGAAAAAAGACTGTGGAGAACAATAATGGGTATTTCTGAAGAAACTGACTTTGTAGTGAGAGTATAGCTTTACTTTTGCAGGCTCAGGAAATTTAGAAAGGGTGAGAATATGAGAGCCAATTGGAAAGCTGTACCATTCATTTCTTTAGTAGTGAAAGCTCAATTTCAAGACTCATCTTCCATTTCTCATGGTAACTACTCTACAGAGGTTGAAATGGACAGACACCCCTCTGTACTAATACCCCTTAGTGTTTGGATGTCAAAGCTCAAGGAGTAGTCCTGACTGTAAGGGACATAAAATGTTGAAAAACAAATGTTATAAGATTCTTCTGGATAGAAATAAGGTTTTAAAAACATTTAGAAGAATGGAAGAGGTCCACTATGGAAGTTATATCTCTAAAGTAGAGGCTGAACTAAAAGGAAATGTGTCTGGCTAACAATACAACATAAAGGGTGGTCAAAAGAGGCATGTGGTACAGTCAGCCCAATACTCTATACTTACTGTAGTGGCTTTTCCTGGTTGTCAACTTGACTATATCTGGAATGAACTACAATCCAGAATTGGAAGGCTCACCCATGATCCTAATCTGGAGGTTCAGAGATATGAGTTTCTGACCTGGATCTTGGCATGGAGATCTTGAAGCATAGCAGCTATGAATTCTAAAAGATTAAGACCAGGAGATCTCCCAGTTCAAGGTCATCTGGGATTAAAGGTGAGGTGGGCCACACCTTTAATCTGGGCCTACACCCTCTGCTGGAGACCTACTGCCTTTAATCTGGGCCACACCCTCTGTTGAAGATTTACAGTCTTTAATCTGGGCCATACCCTCTGCTGAAGACCTATATAAGGACATTGGAAAAAAGAAGACTCACTCTTCCTTGCCTGCTTGCCTTGTGAGACTGAGCAACTTGGATTTTCATCCACAGCTGCTGCTGACCATTGTTGGGGAGTTGGACTACAGACTGTAAGTCATCAACAAATTCCCTAACTATATAGAGACTGCTCATATGTTCTATGACTCTAGAGAACCCTGACTAATACACTTATAGACATTATGTTGAGTTTTGGGATCCTTGCAAGTTGCTTAATCCAAGAAAGCCTTTACATACTCAAATACCACTCAGGGTTCTTGGAAATACAAGGTCAAGGAGAGGAGATATTTATACAGGCCATGGTGTTTGATATACTTTCTTTTAGAACATTGAAAGCATAGCACATCAGTTGATACTTGGTTTGGGTAAGTGGGAATGGCCACTTGGTTGTTATGCTTTGCCTTGTAACTGAGTCAGACAATGACAGACAAGGAAGCATACAAGTAGGGAATAGGACATTTGTTTCAGTCAGAAAGCCAGAGACTGCTTTGGAAAACAGCATCTCTCTCTCTCTCTCTCTCTCTCTCTCTCTTTCTCTCTCTCTCTCTCTCTCTCACACACACACACACACACACACACACACACATACACACACACACACACACACAACAATGCTCAATGAACATTACAATGGCAAGTTTGAGCTCTCTAAGAAGCTGGTTATGCTAGTGTGTTGGCTACTCCATTTCAGACCTAAGGATATTTGCTTCAAAGCATCATCTAAGAGCCCTTGTCCAACAATGCCTGAATTCCCCAACTCTGAAAATGAAGACAGGAAATCAGTCAAAGACAAAAACTACTGCATTATTGAGAATAGCTAGAAAGAAATAATTTCCACAAGATGCTAATAGATTATCCCATGATACAAACATGTCCACAGTAGGACTTTAAGGAGCCTGAAGTTCAGCCACAAGAAGCTTATCTATGAAGAGAAAGCTTAACCAGAAACTCGAGCTAACTGCCTCAACTCCACCAGTTAATTTCTGCTGGATATTTGAAAGTACCCAATTTGTTAATGCTACCTGTCTTCTGTTTGCTATTCGTTCTTTTACTTGGAAGTCTCACCCAAGGGGATGTGGTGCTCTGTGGGTGATTCTCTTGATTGGAACCTACAGGTGTCAGCCTCTATGGGGCCTTGCAAGTCAGTTTTTGCTTGCTGTTTGCACCCCCCCCAGTTTGATTATTGTACCTTGTTTATTTTCTTAATAAGGCATTTGCATTCATTTCTTCTGAATTTTGTGAACACTCAACTTGATGCATTCCTGTGTGTCTACTGCTTCTATCAATCCCCACCTTGCCCCTTGATCATTTACTTCCACTTGCCACCTGCTTAATAAACTCACTCACTCAAATCCAAAAGAATGACTAGCATAGATCATTTTTCTGAGCTACACGGAATAGATGCAGTGTGCTCCCAGGCAGACAGTGGTTTAAATCCTGCCTGTGGCAGTCCTGATGCCACTTAGTTTAATATCTGTCTCACTAGCCTCCTCTGTACAACACTTGTAAGATGTCAAGGTTGTCTGGCATCTGTAAGGTCATGGGAAGTGCTCAGTCCTCATTTATCATTGTCCCATTGCACTTTAAGCACAACCTGTGCATAATGAGGGCTTAATATGACTTAGCAGGAATTGCAGCTTTGAGTAAGATGTTCCTTGAGGATGTATTTACTATGACTTACGATAGCACTCTCTACTCCACACACTACAATCCTCAGGAGTCTTTGTGTTTCTTCTTATTGTCTTTTCGAGAACTGTTGTATAGTGGCAAAGTGTGTAGGCACTGATATCACCCTGCTTTGGTTGATTATGGTCTCAGTTACTTATATTGTGTATGGATACGTGTGACTCATATGGGTTTCTTAGTCTCTCTGTCTTTTTCATAGCTATAAAGTAGAAGTTACAATAATTCTGACTCTTCTAAGAGGAACAAGTGAACGCATGTCTGAAGCACTTGCAAGAGTGGCAAGTGCTCCATAAAGGGGAACATTTATTACCATACACACACTTCAATGTACAGAATAGACATGATGTTCTGACACCCATGTGGAAGAGCTATCGGAAAGAATGAACATGTGTGTCCCGCCTACATGATGCTTAAAAAATACTACATGGATCTGAGATGCCTCCCACTTTTCGGCATTGTAGTATATGCTGATTGCTGAAAATGCTGCAGCAAGATCACACTGGCTTTTGGTTCCTATCATCCTCCTGTTATTGTCCTCATGTGGCAAGCATCCCACATGCCATAGCAAACCTTAGCATCCTCAAGGGCCCTATAGTACAGTACAGAGGTGTGTTTTGGAAAACGAACATTAATTCAGCACCATTCATTTATTCTCTCAGGAAAGATTATTGAACATATCATCTTTCCCAGAAAGCAAGTATATATTATCTGTGCTTGAGAAACCAAATTAAAGGAGGATAGGAGCCAATAAGATCAGACAAGACAGCGTTGTTGGCCTTATTTGTCCATTGAGAAAGAGTTATAGGAGATGGGGCATCTTGGATAAACTATAAGCAGATTCAAAAGGGAATTCTGAGTTGGTGAGTTTCTGTCCAGCTGTGGTCACTGGTGGATCATTGATTATATTCCTGAGCCTTGCCTCCTTTTCTCATAGACTATTTTGACTTCTGCATTATTAAGGTTAGTCCATACACTAAAGGGTTAAATATACCTCAGATCAGAGAGGGAGATCTATAATTGCCTAGAAATCATTCTCCCTGCTCCTCCTTTGCATGCTGCTCTCACTGGCTGGGTTTCATGTCTGACAGCATGCCTTAAAGGTCACTGTCCTATTTTATCACTTCTACAGTCTATAGACATGATATATAAGAACCTGGTGCAACATAATCTCATTCTACCCTGAATCCCACATTGGGATCATCTAAGTTACAAAATGTGATATACTTTCTGCCCCATGGAGCACTGCTGTATATTCTAGTAAAATATTAATGAAGTACATTCTAATACTAAACCATGGCTATTATCTCAGAAGGGACAGAGGCATGGCTTGGAGTCATCCATGCTTCATGATCTGTGTCACAGTTTGCTTATTAGCACAGCTCTTGTTTATTATACTTTTCCTGAAAAGGCAGGAGACAAATATATCATTCTCTCATGGTACCTGCTGATTAAGGATCCAGAGAACACAGATTCATGAAGGAAGCTAGTCAATACTATAGCATATTACTGCAGCTGTACTGCTTAACCAGAATGCTTTCAAATGCCTGTGTTATCACAGTACAAATGGTGGAGCTTTTTCTCCATCTTCTGCCTTGAGAGCATCTGTCATCCTGAGCTCCTTTGCTTCAATCTCTGTTTCTCATTTTCCACTTGGCATTGATTCTTCTATATATAGCAGGGAGAAAGGTGATATTGATGATCTCCTTTCTCCCTCCTACACATACTTCATAACATCTTAGGATGGCTTATTATCATCGGCATTTTTACTTACACAAAATCCCTCCCACCTCAAATGTTTCTCTGCCTGAATGCCACCACCTCTGAGGATGCCCTTTCTCTCTCTGACCCCTGGCATCTGCACTTCTGATATTGTAGGAACTATTCTTCTTCAATGTCTGGCCTCTTAGATCAGATTCAGTTCAATCCCTATTATCTCAGCTCACATAGTTTGCTTGAGGTCACACTGACTCCTTGTGCAGGAAATGAGGTAGATAATTTCCAGTCCTATATGATATATCTGTAGCATCTGTATTGCATCTTTTTGTAATGCCTTCTTTTTCCATATTCTTGAAACTGTGATAAAGGCATAAAACAACAAAATCGAAAGGGTTAAGATTTTCTGGATATCAATTTCTGAGTGAAACAGAGAAGTGAGAATCTTGGACATAGACCCACAACATCGAGAGCTTGGTTCATTGACTGCCAAAACTTATTTTAGGGGTATTCTTTTTGGAAACTTCCTCTTCTGTAAACATAGATAAATAATAGTTTCTGCTTTTTAGTAAAACTAAATTTTAGAGTATAGTTTCATCTTAGTTCTAGAAGTAGTTGGGATTTGGTGACAAACATCTTTTTAATAGCCCTTCTAATAGCCTTATTTTGGTTCACATTTCTGTTCAATTTGGTTCTGTTGCTTGTTCATTCCCTGTCTGCACACATGAGGAGGGGATAGATAAGGGTTAGACCAAGTACTGAGAACAGCGGACAGAGATAAGTCCCCCTCCCCTTTTCTTCCAGAGGCTTCAACTTAGAAAAGTGCAATTTCTTACAGAGGCTTTACCTAGTGTCCTGCTGCATCTAACATTGAGGTGCTAACTGGATGCAGGGGAAGCCAGCCTTAAAGAAACTAGGTCAGGCAGATCAGCTGTTGAACCTCAGAAGCATAGAGGGCAAATGGGTCTAAATGGTCCAAGGCTGAATGGGATATGAATATGAACCCCATCCCATCCCATCCCGTACCATACCATACCATACCGTACCATACTGTACTGTACTGTACTGTACCATACTGTACCAACTTCTCAGGGTGGACCCTAGATTAAATACCTTTGGCAGGGAGGAGTGTCTGGGAAGAGGAGCTTAGAAACTAAGCTATCTGGCCCTCTGGGTACCTCATTAGCTTTGAGAACTCTGTTCTGGGCCTATGTGACCATGGGGCACATTACCTTACATGTGGAGTGTGGCACACATTCCAGGCTAGGACTCTGGCAGCGAGCACAGAGTCACCTCAGTCTCAGATGTGTCCCCACTTAGTCTCTGGGTCTCAAACCAACTCTACCTTATCAGCTTCCTGGCATGGTCTTACTGAGCCATGTATGTGTGTGTGTGTGTGTGTGTGTGTGTGTGTGTGTGCATGTTTATGTGTGTGTATATCCAAAAATATTAATTTTGATGGTAATAGACAATCTTTTGGTATGTAGCTAAAGAACATGAGTGGAGCACATGCCAAACTGACATAGACTCATAGATGTTGCAACGCTTACAGTCTTCTAAATCTGGAACATTTTCCTCAGCTTGAAGTATCATTGGTCCTCATCAGCATAGGAGACAGGGTCTGTAGCATAATATATTTCCTAGCATATGGCTTAACCTCCATGTACTTTTTTTTTTAATGGAATGAATTATGGTTTCCTACAGTCAAATTGAAATAAACAAGGAGAAAAAAATTCTAGAAGCAAGTTTATTGACAACCAACCATGGCCTGTTGTAATTTTAAATCTTTCCTCTGATACAAATCAACACAGAAGAGTTAAGGTTTCAATGTGGCATTTAGTTCAGGGGAAAATACTATTACATATTTTTAATTGCTTCAGGCATCAAGGGTAGGCAGAACTATACTTA
The DNA here is from genome assembly GCA_964023405.1 of Apodemus agrarius. Lineage (NCBI taxonomy): Eukaryota > Metazoa > Chordata > Mammalia > Rodentia > Muridae > Apodemus > Apodemus agrarius. The sequence continues at coordinate 106,765,870 of OZ030011.1, read as the reverse complement.
GTATTTCTAATAATCACTCCCAAAGTTGGTGGGAAAAGTCTGAGCCATGTTCAATCTTTGAAAGATTCCTGTCTCAAACATCTTTACTTAAAGTATAATACATATCCTGATGAATGTATCTAGAACTCACAAGCTTCAGGGTACAAATGGGATATCAGTAAGAAACTAAAACTTCACAGGCTTATAGATAAACCTATAGATTAGTATAGTTCTAACAGGGAATTTTTTTTCCTAGCAAGCTTTTCTAGAAATCTCTGGGAAATAAGATGCTTGGTTTTGATAAGAGATTCTGCTCTAATTGGGTGCTTGCCTGCTCAGGCTGCCACTTCTGTTTTCCAGTGACTCTTGGTGCTCTGCTAGGTCTATGGCCTCTACTCTGGTGCTGTTGGGCACAAAACACTCCACTGAACCCAGTGTGGCATCATGGTGAGTGATGTTCTTCTCCCTTGGTTGCTACTGCATCACATGGACCCATGGGTTTATACAGATCAGATGAAAGAGATTTCATATTTTCTCTATAGCCTTTCTGCTTCTTTGAGACGTTTGATATGAGCCAGTGGGGAATAGAGACAGGAAACACATTCTACAGAGAGTCACCAGGCTATAATCACAGCAAAGTTTTCCCTTGGTGACTCATCACTCAGCTTCAGGGAGATATTTTCTTTCTCTTAGGACAAATTGCTGAAACTTCCTCATTCTGCATGAAAATTGCTGTCTGGCAGATGTCCCATGGTGGTTTACTGACATACTCAGGGACATGTGCTCTCTCCCTTTCCTCTTATTTTCTTTCCTTTTCTCTTTATCTCTCAAAAAAATTACATGAATGTGTATCAGATGCTAGGTACTATTCTAGGTAGCAAGATCATGGTGATGGGCAGAGCCTTCAATACCCAGTCTCCCAAAGGACCCTAAAGGGAAGGCAGAATAAAGAATCAAACACACAGATGTATGTTGATAAAATGTTAAAACTTCCTGTTTTCCAAAGGTATCCGTGGTCTCAAAGACCACCTGGTAGCATCTTGTCCAGATGACTAGGTGATAAATCTGGTCCTTGAGCTCTAGTAACTTTCATTTATACCAATAGAATCCTGTCATTCCTTTTGTTTATTTATAACATCTTGACACCCCATCCCTAACCTTCTCCATCCTAACCTTGTTTTGTCTCCCAGGGAGCTTTTTCTATGTAATGGTAAGAGATGGTTTGACATTCTTAGGTCCATCCATACTTCTTCTGGTGAAAATTCCTTGTTTAGGTCTGTACCCTATTTTTGATAGGGTTATTTGGTTCTTTGGGGTCTAACTTCTTGAGTTCTTTGTATATATTGGATATTAGCCCTCTGTCGGATGTGGGGTTGGTGAAGATCTTTTCCCAATTTGTTGGTTGCTGTTTTGTCCTTCTGACAGTGTCCTTTGCCTTACAGAACTTTGTAATTTTATGAGGTCCCATTTGTCAATTCTTGATCTTAGAGCATAAGCTATTGGTGTTCTGTTCAGAAACTTTCCCCCTGTGCCCATGTCCTCCAGGGTCTTTCCTTGCCAACCGAATTCAAGAGCACATCAAAACGATCATTCACCATGATCAAGTAGGCTTCATCTCAGGGATTCAGTGATGGTTCAATATACAAAAATACATTAATGTAATCCACTATATAAACAAACTAAAAGAAAAAACCCACATGGTCATTTCATTAGATGCTGAAAAAGCATTTGACAAAATTCAGCATCCTTTCATGCTAAAAGTCCTAGAAAGAACAGGATTTCAAGGCCCATACGTAAATATAGTAAAAGCAATCTACAGCAAACCAGTAGCCAACATCAAACTAAATGGAGAGAAACTTGAAGCAATTCCACTAAAATCAGGGACTAGACAATGCTGCCCTCTCTCTCCATATCTTTTCAATATAGTACTTGAAGTTCTAGCGAGAGCAATTAGACAACATAAGGAAGTCAAAGGGATACAAATTGGAAAGGAAGAAGTCAAACTCTCATTATTTGCAGATGATATGATAGTATACTTAAGTGATACAAAAAAATCCATCAGAGAACTCCTATAGCTGATAAACAACTTCAGCAAAGTGGCTGTTTATAAAATCAATTCAAGCAAATCAGTAGCCTTCCTGTACTCAAAGGACAAGCAGGCTGAGAAAGAAGTTAAGGAAATAGCACCCTTCACAATAGCCACAAACAATATAAAGTATCTTGGCATGACTTTAATCAAACAAGTGAAAGATCTATATGACAGGAACTTCCTTGAAGAAAGAAATCGAAGAAGACCTCAGAAGATGGAAAAATATTCCATGCTCTTGGATTGGCAGGATCAATATAGTAAAAATGGCCATCTTGCCAAAAGAATCCAAAGATTCAATGCAATCCCCATCAAAATCCCAAATCAATTCTTCATAGATCTAGAAAGAGCAATTCTCAAATTCATCTGGAGTAACAAAAAACCCAGGATAGTTAAAACTATTCTCAACAATGAAAGGTCTTCTGGGGGAATCAATATCCCTGACCTCAAGCAGTACTACAGAGCAATTGTGCTAAAAACTGCATGGTATTGGTACAGAGACAGGAAAGTAGATCAATGGAATAGAATTGAAGACCCAGAAATGAACCCACAGACATGGTCACTTGATCTTTGATAAAGGAGCTACAACCATCCAGTGGAAAAAAGATAGCCTTTTCAACAAATGGTGCTGGCTCAACTGGAGGTCAACATGCAGAAGAATGCAAATTAACCCACTCTTATCTCCTTGTACCAAGATCAACTCCAAGTGGATCAAGGACCTCTACATAAAACTAGACACAGTGAAACTAATAGAGTATACTTATTCAAAGTAAGTTTGATGTGGCAGCCCTGGGCCATATAATCTTATGAGAATGACAGTGCCACTGGCAAAAGCCTCATTTTGTGGATAATACATGCATTTTAGCATATGATCACCAAGGCTTCTAGGACCAGCTGCCAGCATCAGAAATATAAATAACTAAGTCATTGAAGTACTAGGTATCTGAGGGGAGCTTCTCATAAGGATCAGTAAGTTTAAGGGTCCCCAAGCCTGCTGAATAGTCAGGAAACAGCAGAGGAAGTCTGAAGTCACACAAGCTAATGATCAAAAGATTTATTGAGCACCCTGGCAGGGCTTCAAATTATGGATGAATATAACAGAGAGCGGAGGTGTCACCTTCTGTGAATGTGATCTTGCCTCTAGCACAGCAATTAGAGTACCAGAAGTCAAAAGGGAAAGGGATAAGTCATGCACTGACTATCAGAAAAAAAAAAATCCAATGAGTTTCAATGAGAGCAGGGAGGGGTATTTTGGAGGGTTTGGAGGAAGGAAAGGAAAGAGAGAAATATAATTAAAATGCAATCTAAAAAACTAAATATATATAAAAGAATTTGATTAAATTAGTAAAATTATTTAGTATTTTTTAACTGAAAATTGGTTCTTCTGTCATGCAATACATCCTGACCACAGTTTCCCCTCCCCCACTCTCCCCAGCTTGCCCTACCTCCCCTCTTCCCAGATCCAGTCCCCTTGTTTCCTCTTTAGAAAAGAGCAGGACTCCAAGGGTGGCAGACAAATAAGAAAAAACAAGATATAAGACAAGGCAAAAACCCCATATGGAGACTGAACAAGGTCACCTAATAAGAGGAAAAGAGTCCAAAGAGCTGGTGAAAGAGTTGGAGATACAACCACAGTCAACATTTTCAAAGCATCATCATCATCAACAACAACAAAATCAATGAGAGTTGCAAACCTTCATATGTTAAATATTTTCTGAAGATTAATGGGTTAAAGGTATTCTTCCAAGGGTGGAGCGACAGATGATAAATTTGTAAGAGGCGGGATCCCATAGGAATCCTTATGTCATGGAGAACGTGCCCTTGGGAGAGACTGTGAGACCCTGCACAAGAGTCCTCTCTCTGCTGTTACTTTATGGTTTATGGAATGAACTGTCCGTTCACTGTAATGTGTCTTATTGTGATGGGTGGTTATTGCACAAAGCCACACAAAGTGAGGCTACAGAATCTTGGACTGGAACCTGCAGAACTGTAAGCCAAAATCATCTTCTTCTCTTTATAAGTTACTTGATTTGGTTATTTTATCTTAGTAGTGGGGCTGACTAGCACAAGAAATGATGGCAGGTTAGATGATAGAGAGAGATAAGAAGTAGTCTGTTTGTAGTGTATGGTTTCCATGTATAATAGCCAACCACTGAATTATCTTAAAGAAGTGATGACGGCTTAGGTAACAATCAGGGAGGGGTGAGAAGCTCTCTGTTTATTGAACAGTTTGTTGAATTATTTAAAGGCAGAATTATTTAAAGAATATTTTTAAAAACTTGTGATTCAAGATTGATTTATTATTATTATTATTATTATTATTGCCATGCAACCTATACATTGAATCGGCATCTACAAATCAAAAGACAGTAGTCAGCCTTGGGCTGAAATACTTGGAATCTACGCAGATAATCAGCTTAGATAGGTGAAATTTGAACAATTTATCAGCTTTCATCATAGAAATATTGTTTTAGTGTGCTAGAGTGGCCATAGAAAGGTTCTGATGCTCAAGAGGCTTGAACTATGGAAACTGATGGTGTACGTTCTAGACTAGCTCTTTAAAACTAGAGTGTTGGTAGAGGTCATATTCTTTGTTCCCAAGACGAAAGACTTTGTTCCAGGTCTATCTCCTTGTATATAAATGACTCTCTATGCTTATCTTTTCATTCCATCTCCTCTGTAGCTTCTTCTTTTTTTTTTAAATTCTTTTAGATTTATTTATTTTATTTCATGTGAGTGTTTTGCTTGCATGTATATTTGTGTACCATATGTACCATGTAACTTCCCATAGAAGTCAGAAGAAGGTGTTGGTCCTCCTTGAACAGGAGTTATAGATCACTGTGAGCTATTATTCAGGTGCTGCGACCTATAAGAGCAAAAAGTGTTCTTAACAGTGTGTCATCTCTCCAGCCATGCTTTTCTCTCTTTAAAAGTCCAGCCTTAGTGTGAGTGTTTGTGCCTGTTCTTAATGTAAATTGTTGTGCCATGTGTTTGGTTAGTGTCCCTAGAGCCCTGCTTTTCTATGGGAGGAGACTTGGAAGGGAAGTGGATCTGGGGAAGGAGGGAGGTGATGGGAGAACTGGGCTTAACTGAGGGAGGAGAAGCTACAGTCTGGATGAACTATACGATAGAGTAATAATTGAAAAATGGCACTCATGTTAAAGCAGGATGTTCCCAGCACTTTGGAGGTGGATACTTGAAGAATAGGAGTTCAACCTTCTGCTACAAGGAATACTACCTCTAAAAGACCAAACAGTAAATTTAAAAAGATCAACATGTGTAGGAGTCAAAATTAGAGCATTTTAACTTGATTGTCTCTAATAGAAATTGGCTCAAATGAAATTACATTTTGAAGAATTTTAAGTGTTTGGATATGTGCATTTTAAAGGCTATTCAATTCAATGTATAAGATATGTAAGCAACCTGAATGTTGATTCTGAAGCCCAGAGATGAGGCATGGCATGGATGTATATTTGCATTGGGTTGATATTAACTGTGTGGCAGTTTGCTGACATCCCTTACTGAGATGAAGGCAGATCCTAGTCTTCAGCCCAGTAATGAGAGCCATGTGACTGTGACTCAGACTCATCTTCAATCTCCACTTACATCTGTCATCCCAAGTCATAATTTTACCTAAATTGTTGAGCTCTTGCTCAAGCACTGCTCTCACAGGAGATGGACACTTTATGTTTTAAGATCAAAGCCAGCTGGTTTTTACAGAGCAGATAAAGTTCCTGATAGGTTCTCATAGCACTGGCTTCTCTTTCTTATAAAGTTTACTTTGGAAAGCCTCTTGGCATTGTCCTGGAAGAGTTTACAGCACATATTCAAACACATCAAAGGGCTTTTTGCCTTAACTGAATAATGGCACTGATAGATAATGAAAGTCTTGCTTCAGATACGTTACTACTAAAATACCGTACAAATGAACTGAAAACACAGCCATCCATTTTCTTTTCATCTTCATTACTTAGTGACGCATAAGAGGTCATTGTGGTTGCTTTGAGCTTCCATAATTTGTGAGAAGATGGCTTTGCTGATTGTACCGGATGGTTTTGTGTGTCAACTTGACACCAGCAAGAATCAACAGAAAGGAGGGACCCTCAGTTGAGAAAATGTTTCCTTGAGATCCATCTGTAAGGCATTTTCTCAATTAGTTATCAATGGGGCATGGCCCATTCCATTGTGATGGTACCATTCCTGGGCTGGTGGTCCTGGGTCCTGTAAGTAAGCAGGTTGGACAACCATGTGAAGCTAGGCAGTGAGCAGCTTCTTTCCATAGCCTCTGCACCAGCTCCTGCCTCCAGATTCCTGCCTTGCCTGAGTTCCTGTCCCGACCTTCTCTAATTATGGACTATGATCCATCTGGAAGTGTAGGCCATACAAATAAACCCTTTCTTCCCCAACTTGCTTTTTGGTCATCTTTTTTTACAGCAATAGAAACTCTAAGACAGCCAATATACATGGAAAAGTGGTCTCTATTCATTTGCTCAACAGACATTTCCTGAGTGCCATCAGCACTCAGCATGGCACTGTGTGACATGGCTATATGTCCGGCTGAAACTGAGAACAGAATGAATTATTTGCCAGGGGAGTGTGCATACATTAACCCTGTGGATGGATAGTCTAGGTTGTCAACTTGACTATACTTAGAATCGACTAAAACCCAAGCTTCTGTATGAGAGATTTTTCTATATTGGTTATTTTATTTATTTATATTTCAAATGTTATTCCCCCTTCCTGGTTTCCCCTTTGCAAACCACCTATCCCCTCCCCCTCCCCCTGCTTCCATGAAGGTACTCCCCCACCCTCCCACTCCCCTTCTATCTTCCCACTCTAGCATTCCCCTACAGTGGAGTCTCCACAGGACCAAGGGACTCTCCTCCTATTGATGCCAGGTAACCAATCCTCTGCTACATACGCAGCTGGAGCCATCTGTGCTTTTTGGTCCCTGGGAGTTCCTTTGAAGCAGGAACACTCAACCTATGGCTTGGTCATATCTTTTGATGGTAGCCCACATAAGAGGATATGGGGGGGGGAAAGCTTTTTGCCTTCTTGATCTCACTTTTGTAGGCAAGCTCTTCAAGTCTTTTGCTACAAGCTTATTGCAGATTCCAGCATAGATTGAAGACCATCTGTTCTCTAGGGTCCTCCAGGATTTGAGAAGCAGATTGGAACTGCTGAGACACCCAGTCTTGAGGAATGAATGACTGCCAAATTCTTTGCTTTGTTTATGGTAACAGCCATTGGTTGACTATCTGGACCTCATTCTGTAGGTCAATCTAATGCATCCCCCTTTAATATATATTAATCATATAAGTTCCGTTTTAGATGACCACGATTAATACAGACCTCAAATCTCCGAGCACTGAGTTGAGGCATGAACTCCAGCCTAGTCTGTGCCCATACCGTATGCCTGTGTCTTACCCACAGGTGAGGGTTGTAGACTGACTCCAGAGATTCCACCTGGGTCTACTCTCCTGTAATCTGATGACTGAAAAATAATTATTTCCAACTATTGAAAGTGTTTGCTGCCTCCAGAGATAGTAGAGATTTGTCCTAGTTTGTGGATGTTGGCCCAGGAATGGCGATCTGGGAGGGAAGACAGAGCATGCTCCATGGCAGTGAAATAACATTTCAAACACAAACTCTCAGCACCCAAACACCTTGCCTCCAGTGTGACTTTGCCTCAGCTTCTCTGCACCTATCATGTACCTGATAACTCACTTTTTACTAAAATGTGTTTGGAGTGATCTTTCCATGTGTGAGACTTCAAAGTGTTCAAATGAGAAGCATATGTTAAAATGTTATCTTTATCTTATCCTCAGACAATTACAGGAGGCCATTTTTCCCGTTGTTTGGGCCCATTTAGGGGATGCTTTGTACCCCTTGTCTTCTAAAGTCAACACCTCAAGTTTTATTACTTATATAGCCAGCTGGCCTTGGAGTAAGTACTCTTGTCTACTTGGAGATTAGAAGTTAGAATCCCACCAGCAGTCAAGATGGCTTTGGATATCCACTGGAAACATTAGAAATGGCAACGGGGAGCTGCATCTGGCCATTTAATGGCACAATTGGTATAAAATGTGTTTTTCCCATTCCTTCACACATTGAATCTTCCTTTTTCACTCAGGGTCTTTTATATGCAGATTTTTCTAATGGGACTCTTTTTTTCATTAGCTCTTAAGAGTTCATTACACTTAAAACTTTTTTTTTTTTTTAGCACATGTTAATTGTGGAAAAGAATGGATTTTATCATGGCCTTCTCATGCAAATATATCATGCAAATTTGATGATCTTCTCCACCTCCCTCTATTCTCTCTCTGTTTTCTTTCCTTTCTCCTCTCAGTTGTACCCTTGCTCTTCCCAAACAGTCCCTTGTTCTGTTTGCAAGTCTTATTTTACTCATTATTTGAACTCCATATTTTGGATATGAATGAAAATATGCAATGTTTGTCTGGTTTTTATCCTAAATTATTTAGGTTAGCATGATGCTCTTTGGTTTTCCATTTCCCTAAATGGCTTTTATCACAGAATCAACTCCATTGGGTTCATATTCCATGTTTTCTTTACTCACTCATTGTTAATATACATGTATGCTAATTCCATGTCTTGCCTGTTGTGAACAGAGGCGATCAACATAGTTGTGTGGTATCTCCATGGAGGGCCTAACTAGATGCTTTCTGTTATACTTCCATGGATGTTCTTGAAAGGTTAAAGGGTACAGTGAACTGAGATAATTTGTCCAGTGAGAAGCATGTCTAGTGGTAAGATTACTTTGAAATAAGGGCTATGATATGAGTGGAACCAGATTTAAGTATCTCTGGTCACAGTCTTCTTCTCTATTGGGCTCGTCGTTACCTTTCATAGGGAGATGAGTGACAGTTTATGCTATTTCCACATGTTCTATATTGCCAACCAGCCTGTCCAAACTTCTTTCTCTCTAAATGCAATTCTTAAAAAAAACTAAATTAAAGGTTATGGTTAAGTTTCACTTAGCATTTTTATCTTGCACAACATGAGTTTGGAGAGAGGATATTTCTATGTTCATGTAAAAGTATATCAATGAGAGGAGAGGCCTGTGAAGGCTCCATGCCTCAGTGTAGGGGAATGCCAGGTCAGAAAAGTAGGAGGGGGAGGTTGGTGAGCAGGGGTAGGGGGCATGTGGGTAATGGGATAGGGGGTTTGCGGAGGCTAGACAAGGAAAGGGGATAACATTTGAAATATAAATGAAGCAAATATCTAATAAAAATTTTTAAAAAGTTTTTTTTTGTGTATGTGTGTTTTTATTAATTCAGAGGACTGAAGACTAGATTGATCTTAAGGATTTTAAAAGCCAGGTTGTTTTCTAAAGCTAAATGGAATTTAGACCTTGAAGCTTTATTTCAATGTACCATGCTTACAGATCTTTCTTTCTTTTATAGGTCTCCATCAAATTATGTAACACGATGATCGATGATCTATTTCAGGTGCTTAGTTTGTAAAGGAGATCAACTATTGTATATTGTTTGTCTTTAGTATCCAGTTCATAAACCTATACGGAGCCGTTTGCTCCTTCTTTTATATTTTCTCACCAGAGGTTTCTGCATTTTTCTGTTTCTATTTATTAAAGCCTTAGTACTGAGCTGTAAATATTCTTTGTTTCTTTCCTCTAATATTTTATGTCTGTCCTTCCATCCATCCGTCCATCCATCCACTCTACATCCCGATAGCAGCCCCTTCTTCTCCTTCCTTTCTCCTCAGAGAAGTTGGAGCCCTGCCTTATGCCATGGGTACCAACTCACTGTGGCACATAGGTACAGAGAATGTGGCTTTAAAGGTGCTAATTTGTCTCAAGAATTAAGAGTTGCTGATGAAAAAGTAAAGTACAAAGAGCAATTCCCTGGCTACTCACAGAAGCTGTTAGGCCATAGTGGTGTCTGGATACCTATGGTACAGTTGCCACAAACTTCATCCTCTTTCTCAGCCCTCCTAGCACCATCTGTTTCTGGGTGCTAGAGCCTTACTGAAAACAGTGGCAAAAAATACCCCACAAACTCTGCAGTGGTGAATATACCGTATCTGCTCCAGGCAGTCACATGGGCATTAAACTTTTGTTAGTTTTGAGTTTTAGGCAAAGGAAACTTGCAGGTGACGGCCTCTCCCTGGGAGTTCTCTTCCATGTTTCTCTCACTACTGTCTGTTCTTCCTTTAGTGTTGGCTTCTATTTTCTGTGTTGATTTTATTATGATCCTGTGTGTGTATGTGTGTTTTAAAATATTGGCTGACTTGCTCACATTTGATCGTCAGTTTTGGGTTTATGTATTACTCATGTGAACTTAATCCTGCCAGTATAAAAGATGCTGTGAAATAATAATGGAGTTTGTAAATTCTGGATGTTCTTGTATTTAGGTCTGATGATCTCTAATATGAAGACTTTTCTCTGGTGACCTCTGTAACTAACCATAGTGTCTGCCCACTGATAGATCTAATATATTGTGCATGATTTATGCTGCCTTGCCTTTTGAGGAAGTGCCTTATTTATCATTAGCTCCAGTGTTTAATTACCCAACAAAACCACACAGATGTTTAAAGACAGGTGTGGGATGAAAGATGTTCCCCACAGGTTTTTTTCTTTTTTTTTCCTTTTTCTTTTTTTGATAAAGCCTTAGTAGAAAGCCATAAGAATTGCATCAATGTTAAAAAGGCTCAAATGCATCTAGCAGTTTACTTACAGTGGGTAAAATCAGAAGACAGTTGTTCCACAGCAACTTCTGTGCATCAGTCTACTTGAGATCCACATTGTCCTTACTTAATGTGGGAGGTTTTAAATTATATCCAGATCATGCCATGCGCTACTTGTGATGCTGGAGAATTTCTTCAGGCTCAAATGTTGTCTAAATAGCTTTGTTACATTTGACTTACACATACTCTGTTGGAAATCATAGTGATTTCAAAATGAATTACACAAGCTATTTCTTATTCTCCAAGAAAGGATTGTGTGTGTTTGTGCACCAGGATTTATAAGTGTTACAATTAACATTTATAGAACATGTGACAGTCAGTTCTCCTAATTGTTACGTGTAAGAGGAAATCTTGTCTTTGCCAGGACCTTGTAGTGTGAGTGCTGGTACTATCACCTAAGTTTTACAAACCAGGAATCTGAAACAGAGAGATGTCCAAGGAACTTGTTCAAGTCAGGAAAACAAAGGATGTAGAGTTTAAACCTGGGCAGGCTCACAGCCAGAACTCATTCTATTAATCCCTTGTATAGCTTTGCTGCCATCCTTGAGACTAAACTGTCTCCAAGTCCATGGACAGTAATAACTATCTATTGAATAGTGCTAAAAATTTGGATTTATGTAAGTCCAGAATGCAGAGTGCTCCAATCCAAACCCCTTGCATCTGCAGAAGTCTCAGCAATATGAAAGATATATGAAAGATATATATATACATATCTATTAATACATATATACATACATAAACATCTACATACATGTATGAACAATACATGCCCCCATACATATTTGTGTACAGAACTCTATTTCAGGTCTGTGGGTGTTCTCTCATCCAAAATGGACCCTCATATTCCCTGAGACAAAGTGCCGTAGATCCATCATGCGGCAGCAGTAAGAATTGCCTGGATCATCTATGCCTGTCTCAAACTTTGCTTTCTCCAGAATGATGTTGTCATCCTTGCAAATGGGTACCATCTGTCTCCCCTATGAGCAGGCCTGTCAGATTTTATGTTTCAGTCCAGGGTGGTAATAATTACCTCATTTCCTATTGGAGATACTGAGCTTCTGACCTGTCCTTTCTACCTTGTCCCATGATACTTATCATAAATAGGGTCTCATTAAATGTTTATTGGGACACCCTCAGCTTTCTTTTATACACACCTTCCAATAAAGATCTCTGTTTCTCAGACAATTTACAATGTAAATGTTTGCTGGCATGGTTTTCGCCAAGCCAGAATCTATATGTAAAACACAGGCTCCTCGTCTTTTCAATTATGGTCTTACCCAAACACTGAGACATGTCTGTAACACTAATAAGGCTACTTGGAACCTAAAGACAGGAAACAAACTGAAAGAATATTTGTAATAATCATGACACTGAAGAATTTGAGTTGAAATAGAAAGGTAGGCAGACTATGAATATCTGTTTGATGGATAAAGTTATATTTGTTTCCTTTTTTTTTGCAATGTTGATTTTATTTTCTTTTTTTAAAATTTTCTATATTTTTTGTTTACATTCCAAATGCTTTCCCCTTTCCCAGATCCCCCCTCACCATATGTCCCATAAGTCCTGTTCCCTCCGCCCATTCCCCAATCATTCCCACCCCCACCCCCCCAATTCCCTATTCTGGTACTCTCCTACAATACCTGATCAAGTCTTTTCGGGACCAGAACCCTCTCCTTCCTTCTTCTTGGGAATCTTTTGATTTGCTAATTGTGCCTTGAGTATTCAGAGCTTCTGGGCTAATTAATACCCACTTATCAGTGATTGAGTCACAGACAACATGTTTAGGCCCCTAAAGTAATAGAAATGTTCTCCATTGGTGTAAAAAGTGACACTTAAAATCCATACTCAGTGCTCTGATTTGCCTTAATTTCCCTTGAAAATTTGTTTGTATTTTATTGTTTATGCCCAAGAAGAGAGCTCTAACATAGTGATCTGCTTGGTGTGCAGAGCATCGGTCCAGCATCTTGGTGGATTTATGGACTGAGGCATAGATCATATGGAAGCTTTTCTTGAGGATAGCATGGAAATTGCAAGTTATGGTACAGGATGAGTCTAGTGGATACATCTTTCTCTTAGGATTGTCATTGATGTGATGAAAAACCATGACCAAAAATAAGTTGGGATGTAAGGGTTTATTTGCATATACAACTACATTGTAGTCCATCACTGAAGGAAGTCAAAACAGGAACTCAAGCAGGGCTGGAACCTGGAGGCAGGAGCTGAAGGAGAGGCCATGTAGGTACGCTTCTTACTGGCTTGTTCATCATGACTTGCTTATCCCAGTTCCTTATAGAACTCTTGACCACCATCCCAGGGGTGGACCCACCCACAGTGTACTGGGCACTCCCTAATTAATCATTAATTAAGAAAATGCCATCGGGCAATGGTGGCACGCGCCTGTAATCCCAGCACCTGGGAGGCAGAGGCAGGCGGATTTCTGAGTTCGATGCCAGCCTAGTATATAGAGTGAGTTCCAGGATAGCCAGGGCTATACAGAGAAACCCTGTCTTGGATAAAAGTAAAAAAGAAAGAAAATGCCTTACAAGCCTGCCTACAATCTGATCTCATGGAGGCATTTCCTTAGCTGAGGTTCCATTCCCTCAGATGACTTTAGCTTGTGTCAATTTGACATGCAACTATCCAGCACAATCTTCTGGCCTATAGAGGTAACTGTACACACACACACACACACACACACACACACACACACATTTAAAAATAAAGAATATATCTTAAAAATAGTTTTTGAACTTCCAACTATGTAGCTGAATATATGAACACACACAAAAAATTCTCAAAATGTTATAATAGAGTTGAACCTTGAAAATTGTCTGAAAGCAGAACCAATGCATGGCTTTTGTGTTAGGTAAGTTATGCTTCAAAATCTAAATGGTGTTATGCAAATCTTTAACATTCTGAAAGGTAAGGGAGAAGCCATAAATGAAGCTGTTGCTACAGCCAAGATTCTTGTACAGTGATATTTGAACAGATTCTGTGGTTCAGGGGTTGGAAGACTTACCATAAACCACAATTTTGGTGAATTTCTTAAGTCTTTGACCTTTGAACCCTACTTTGCCAAGTTCAAGTAGTTAAAGGAAAGTACATCCCAGCAATGTTATTTTTTCATTTGAGAAGGTAAAGGATGTCTTCAGATCACTGCTCTTCATCCAATTTAAATTGCTTTTGCTTGTGTGAGTAGGTTTGGTTGTATTAACTTTATTGGAAATATTGCTGAATACTTGTCATAGCTTTAAGCATATGAGTCGATTTGTGTTTTTCAAGAAGCATCTGTTTTCTTCCACAAATAAGAATATCAGGGGATATTATGACTCTAGAACCATCCCTGCATTGGAACACAGACATATTGTTAGATTTTATTGTACCTGCAGCCCCTTATGGTGGGTGTGGCAAGCTCCTCTGGGGATACATTGAGGGAGCAGGGATTGTGACTTCCTCTGAGGATGAAGTTGGAGAAGCAGGGATGACAAGTTCTTCCAAATGCTTGTTTTCCCTTCTAAGTATTGTGGAATTGCTGCTGAGATGTGACTTCCAGTTCTGTAACTACAGCTTTGCCAGTCTACACTTAGCCTCATGTATGGCCATGACAGCAAGTCTCATTTCTAGGTCCAGCCCGTAAACACTGAGTTCCTTCATGTTCTTTCTTTGGGTTGCCCAGAGACGCGATCTTGGAAACCATATGTGCAAGCCAGAAAATTCTTTGACAGCTTAGCTCCTTGAAGCATGGTTATGAAAGGCACTCCACTGACCAGTTTACTGGCCTATGGCTATTCCTGAAGCTTCTCTTATAATCAAGTCAGTATTTACTCAAAGACTTTTTGTCATAGAAGTCTGTAGGCATTTTTGATAGTTTCCTGTTTGAATATGTTCCAAGCTTGGAGCACAACATTGTATGCTATTCTTCTGATGGAAGAGTAAGATGAATACTCTTCAGTCTCTCAATGAATATAACAGGATGCTTGAAGCTGGATGCTCACGCTGTGCTCCTCGCCTCCCTCCCCCCTTCCCCCCCCCGCCTTTTACTATCTGCTTTCTCAGAGATTCCTCAAGGAATTCTCTGGGCTATCTTAAATTTTCTATCACACACAGTCTCATGTGATTTAAGTCAGTCCAAGCATAAATCTTTTCTGTATGATGTTTCACATTTTTCATCAAAAAATTGCACCTGGACTTGGGAAGTTATTAAAATAGTGAAGAAGACAAAGTAAGAAATGACCTTTAACACAGAACTTTATTGCCTTAATGAACCACACTTTTTAGTGTTCGTGAGAAATTTAATTATACAAGAAACTGTTTAATGCATTGAAGTAGAATGAATAATTTTAAGCTCCTTAAGAAATTCTGATAGTATATTTGTATGTGTGTGTGTGTGTGTGTGTGTGTGTGTGTGTGTTTTAGTTTCCTAGCAGATTGCCAAGACTTGCAAAGTAGCATTACAGATTCTACATAATGATGAAGGAAATATTAGGAATGGACTGCAATATTGCACTTCAAATCACAATGAATACATAAGGCAAGGCAATGATAATGTAATCCCACTTCACTGTGGGAATTCTGTAAAGAAATGGGGACTTTGGGGTTTTGGAGGTACAGCTCATTTACAGGGTCCTTGGAAATGCTTGGTTATTTGGCTGACTCTTCTTTGGGTTAATATCAAGTCTGACTTCATTATTTGGTATCTCCTGAACTTCCTCTTCCTCCTCCTCATCCTCCTCCTCTTTTTTCTCTTCTTCTTCTTCTTTGGCTTGGGATTTGGTTTTTCAAGGCATGGTTATCTATATCTATCTGACTGTCCTAGAACTCTGTAGACCAGGCTGGCATTGAACTCACAGAAATCTGCTTGCCTCTGCCTCCTAGAATACCGCGATTAAAGGCATGCACCATCACCTTTCTTCTGCCTCTTATGAATGTCTTTATCTTTCTAAATTCGTGTCTGTGCCTTTTTCTTTCTCTAATGGAATCAGGTGGTTGTTATGCTGTTTAGTGTTGTTTTCCCAAAAACTCTACTTCTTGTAAAATACAAAGAATTTGCTCAGTCATTTCTCTGCTTTCCCACTCAGAAGAATTTGACACCTTGTCTTTTACTGTCGTTCATTGTTTTGCTTATTTCCCTTTCTGTGGAATTTTGTGAAATAAATAAGGCCCCCCTTTCTCCCCCCAGACTCCAGATGAGTCAAGTGTTATATTTTATTATAGAGTTTGAAATAATCTAATTGCTGCAAGTATAAATCTTGGGGACCAAATCAAGAAAGAACCTTCCTTCCAATTTCTCTATCTCTGTAATCAATACATTATTGGATGCTTTCTTATGAACTTGTCTAATTGCTCTCTTAGCACATATCACTTTGGGGTTTGTCTTGATCTGTTTTCCACTGTTATGGAAGTTTGCTTCATACCAGGTAAACTATAAGCAAAAGAAGTATATTTATCTCATGTTCTGGATTCTTAGAAGTCAGAGAGCATGAGTCCACATCCAAAACTTTCAGTGAGGGTGTTGTTGTGATTTCAGTATATGATGGAAGGTCAAGAGCACAAGGAAGAGTTGGGAAGCTGAATCCTTTCCTATCAATTACTCACCGGAGCAGGGGCCCTTGAGCCTAAATACCTTATCTTAGGCTCACTTTCCCCAGTTTTTAGACTGGGAAGTTAAAGTTTCAATGGGTGATCTTTTAAGTGACACATCAAAATCAGAACAGACTGTTTAAAATTCTATTTTTAACTCTTATCAAGAGGATGCCCATTTGGGAGGTAATACTCTTTAAAGATCTTTTCATATAGAGCAAATGTTTCCTTCTTCAAATCTGTTTGTGAAAATCCTACATAGTAGTCAATAATCAGCTCATGTTGCAGTTAGCATCTGTGGAGGAGGGAAGGAAAAGGGGGATGTTGATGCAAATATAGTCCATGCTGTACTTTCTGAAAGTTGACTGTGTATTAAGGAGGAGTGTGTAACCATTTCAATAACCCTTAAAACAGGAGTTTGATGAATGAAACAGCAGAAAACTGAGCAGAAGGTGAAGCATTTGGAAGTAGTGTAAGAGGACATGTGAATCACCAACAAACAAGATGTCTGCATCTGGTTCTGACTTGAACAATGAGGAAAGCTACAGAGTGGCAGAGAGCGGTGCTTGTGGGGTGTTTGTGACTACTGTTATCAAGGCTGGGAGTGAAGTAGGTGAGATCTCAGTTAAATGAGAATCCAACCAAGGGCTTTTCACAGCTTCACTTTCCCCCTCCCATCCTTCAAATTCCAGCTGAGACATCATCCTGTCTGTTCAGTCTGCTCAGCACTTACTCCTTACCTTCTGAATGACTGCCTGAGCTCTGCTGCCTCTCTAAGCAACATACATCTCTACTGATGTATTTGTGACAATATATTTTAATTTATCTGTTAAAATGGCTTTTAAGTAGATATGCAGTTGACTAAGATACAGGGAATACTCACTTATATCCTGGAAGTCAAGTCAGGAGGAAAGAAGGCAACAAATGCTTTGAGGGTTTAGTTAATTAATTCAACATGTTTTTGATTCAAGTTTAGTCTGTCCCCAGGGTAGTAGTATTTGGTTAAATGTGGTAAAAATCCCTGGTGAAGCTATTGGAAGGCTCTAGCACAAACTTTTAAAAATGTGTCTTTGGTATTAGCATGAATTTTAAATGTAGGTTTGATACATAAGTCATATTGCATAAAAGTATTTAATAATGGGATAGGATTTTAACAAGCATGTAAGTGGGTAGCTACAAACCATTGCATAGAAAATAACTAGAAATGTGGAATCTTCTCAAGGACTAAAAGTTACAGAATGACTCACCTAGAAGCTGTATAATTATTTCTGCTATTAATTTTTTATCTAAAGCAGTTTCTATTTGGAGAGCAACATATAGCAAAGAAACGTTTGCATAGCTAGATGAAATGGATACACAGTTTTGATTTGAATAACTTTATTCTTATTATTTAAATTCCATTTAAAATGGCAAGGGGTGTTTAAGAAAACTAGAGGTTATGAGAATTAAGCACTTTAAAAAGACTAATTTCATGTTTGATGACTCATGAAGCTTTTAAAAGTAAATTTCTGAATAAATTATTAAGTCTTTGAACTTTGCCTTCATGAAGAACTTTGTTTCTCTCCCTCCCTTGGCTATTGCTGTCTATCTGTTTGGTCCTAGCAAAATGCTTAATGACCCTAATATAGCAGTTGACACACTGAAACGCAGTTATCAAAGTAGTCTTTCACTATTACTTTTAGACTAAGTAATCCAATATGTATAAAAACGTAACCTCTTGGTGATCCACTCTTGTGTTCAGAAAATGACTACCAAAGAGGCACAGAAATACACAGTGCTGGTCACCTATCATAAAACAGAGGGGTAATAAAAAGAGGGTTATATTTAACCTGGGATAATAAAAAAACAAACAAACAAACCGAGAACAGTCCACAGTGTGTAGCCTTGTCCTAGTAACTCTGAATCATGATATTATGTCATTGAATTGGCTAATTTATGCTCTAGACAGACTAAATCTATGTCTCTAATATTTGCAAATTCCTCTGTGCTACATAGTTGTTTAGTTCTAATTTCTTTATTTTTTTCTGTTTTGTGTTTTTTTATTCAATATATTCTTTATTTGCATTTCAAATGATTTCCCCTTTCCTGGATTCCCCCCTCCCTGAAAGTCCCATAAGCCCTCTTCCCTCCCCTGTTCCCCCATCCATCCCTTCCCAATTCCATGTTCTGGTATTCCCTTACACTGCTGCACTGAGCCTTTCCGGAACCAGGGACCACTCCTTCCTTCTTCTTGGACATCATTTGATATGTGGATTGTGTCTTGGGTACTCTAAGCTTCTAGGTTAATATCCACTTATCAGTGAGTGCATACCATGAATGTTCTTTTGAGACTGGGTTCCTAACTTAGGATGATGTTTTCCAGCTCCATCCATTTGTCTAAGAATTTCATGAATTTATTGTAGTACTATTCACTAATGGCTGAATAGTACTCTGTTGTGTATATATACCACATTTTTTGTATCCATTCCTCTGTTGAAGGACATCTGGGTTCTTTCCAGCTTCTGGCTATTATAAATAAGGCTGCTATGAACATGGTGGAACATGTATCCTTATTGCATGATGGGAAATCTTCTGGGTATATGCCCAGGAGTGGTATGGCAGGGTGCTCTGGAAGTATCATGCCCAGTTTTCTGAGGACTGATTTCTGCCAGACTGATTTCCAGAGTGGTTGTACAAGCTTGCAATCCCACCAGCAGTGGAGGAGTGTTATTTTAACAACAAAGCAAGTACATGAACATGCCTGGTTATACTCTGAGCAGCTCTATCAACACAATACATTCTAATAGAGAAAATATGGTTCCAAAATTCACATACATTAAAAAGTTATGTAATATAGTACAATGTTATGTAATGTAGTAATAGTTGTACAAAATCTGATTCTCTGTCATTTCTTCATACCCAGGGTTATACATTGCTTTCTGTTTTGATTTTAAAATAGTGGGTTGAAAGATAAGAACACTTCCATTTTTTTTCTTGCACATCCTTTTTTAATAAATATGTTGTCTGAGACTTAGGTGGCACATAGCTACACAGACATGCCCACATAGACATAAATGAAATAAACAAGACTTTTCTAAATGATTATATTTGGAACATAAATGTATACATACAAATACATGTATTTATAACAGTAACAATTAGGACAGAAAGAGGCCATGGTTGTAGGGAAGGAAAGGAATGGGAAAATAAAATTAAGCTATAATCTCAATAATAAATAACCACATTAAAGGCATATAATTTATAATCAATATGTTTAGCAGTTTTAATTATAATAGAAATGCCTGCATTGGAAAAAATTCTGGAGTGATGGTTCATTAGTTAAGGGCTCTTTTTTTCTCTACCAGACAACATAAGTTGGGTTCTAAGCACCCATCTATAGTGGCTCATAAAGACCTATAAAACAGCAACTCCAGAGGATCATACTCCCTCTTCCAGCCTAAATACACACATGCACACGTGCCCATGCACGCACGCGCGCACACACACACACACACACACACACACACACACACGCACAGGTACACATGCACATGCACACATGCACATGCACACATGCACATGCACACACATGCACATGCACACACAGACACAGAAAGAGAGGGAGAAAGGGAGGGAGGAAGAGAGAGAGACAGAGACAGAGACACAGAGACACACAGGAAGAGAAGACATACTAAAAATTAATCTTTAAATACAAATAAACCATTTCTTCACTATAACTTATCTGTTTTTAATGTTTCCCATTTTTCAATTAGATAATATTTTATTTTTTATTCTAAATATACAACATAAATATGATATGAAACACACATCCACATTGATAAAAATGAGATTACAATTTTAGGCTATGAATTATAAATCATTATAACTAGGCTCCAACAGATGTTCATTAATCAGGGTAAGATCCATTATAATCAGCGCATTGTTGCCAACAAGAAATAAGTATATTTATTCTTATTATACAAAAATATATCCAAGGTGTTGGATTTGAGGAACACTTGCAAAACGTTTTGTGTATCCTGATGGTTATGGAAGCATTTTCCCTGAACAGTTTTGAGGTGATAGAAGTGGTGGTCAGTTGGCAAGAAGTCAGTTAGATATCGATGGATCAGGCACAATGTTATACTTGGCACAGTTTGTGGAAATTTCGAAGCTCTGGCTGTGTGACACATGGTTAAGCTTTGTGATGAACTGGCTCTTTCTGTTGACCAGAGGAGGGTTCAGAAACTCCAGGTTTTGTACATCTTTTTCCTCTTTGGACTTGATTTCTTGTATTTTTATATATAGATGGACCTTTTCCCATACTTTTAACTGTACCTCCTATTACATTTCTTTTTGACCATTCCTGTGTTATTACAGTATTGTTTGAATCACCAAAGGTTAAAAGTTTATTCTGATATAAATTTACTCTATCCTTATTGTTATATTCCAAATTTTATTCTGGGTGATGTAGAATCAATTCATTCTTATCAATAAAAGCTTCCCCTCTTTCTTTTTTTTTTATACCTTGAATTTATTTAAATTTGTATTCAAGAACATTCTGGAAGAAATCTGCTATATCAGGGTTTTTGTTTTCCTCCTACATGTGTTGAGATTTTATAATCTTTTGAAATTGATCCTTCCTTCATGATTTTATGAGTTTATTTTCTGAGTATTTCATGACACCCATCCATGCCTCCTTCTTTGAGTCCTTTTAGCCTTTTTCCCTTCATTCCTTTGTTCATTCATTCCTTCCTTCCTTCTCCCTCCCTCCCTCCCTCCCTGCCTGCCTGCCTATCTTTCTTCATGTTGGACCTTGAAACCAGAGCTTCAATCATGCTGACAAGTGCTCTGCCTCTGAGAGATACCTAACACCCTCATGTTGTTGTTTTTAGGCTGTTTGTTGCTGCATGTGCCTTTGGAACATAGCTAAACCTTTCTGTTTGTCTTTTCAAATTCACTTTTACCCTCCTGTATTTGTAGGGTGTGTGTTGGGTATTTTAATGCTATCTTCATTTTAGTCTCCATAATGATTATGATTAACTAATTATTATCATTGTTTTGTTCAGTTAAGATTCTCTCGATATTGGTTTTCTCTATTTATTTTATCTATTTTATTTTTGTTCATTCCAACCTGGAAGTCCTTATTATCCTCTGGATTATCCTCTGGCTCAGTTGCCTCCCACTGGAACATGGCACTTCAGAATAATTCAGAGAGATTAAATCATTGGTAGAAAATTCACTCTTTTCTCTAAAACTACTTAGATTCTGACAGCATATCAAAAAGACTACACATTTGAGTCAAAAGAATTTATTTTTGTAATGTAAGATTTTTTTTATCATCCAAATCTGTTACTTTGCCAGAATCAATAATACAAACTATATGATCTGCTTCCTTTTTAAGATTAATTTCATTTATGTACATGTGTCTGTTACGTATGTGTATGGATACCTGTGGAGGCCAGAGAGGGCATCATTTCTGGAGAGGCAGCCAGAGTCAGCCATATGTTGCCCCTGTGTGGGTACTAGGAACTGCAATTAGGTCAATTGAAAGAGCAGGGGACTTTCTTATCTACTAAGCCATCTTTAGCCCCATTACATAGTCACCTTAATAATAAAGGGAAAAAATGATGAAGTCTAGTGTTCTTTTATAGTGAAATATTTCCATAAAACATATGAAGAACACGTTTTCAAAATAATAACCACCATTTGTAAAATTCTTATAGGTGACAAAATAAATCAATGGTAGAAAACAGCTTTCCTCAGTCCTTGAACAACCAGGGACATTCACTCTCAGTTCTCCTGTTCACCTCAGGGCTAAAAGAGTATTAAATGAAGGTAAATAAATGAAACACATCTAAGTTAATAAGATGTAAGTAAAAATTATGGAGATTATATCATCCTAATCGCAAATTGAAAATTCAAGGACAGACTGGACTATAGAATGGGTTCACAATCAGCCCAGCAACTTAGCTAGAGCATATTTCAAAATAGAAAATAGTAAAGGTGTGTTGGAAGAGGTAGACAGGGTGCTTTAATAACATGTGCAAAGCCTTGGATTCAGCACTCAATAAAGCAAAGAACAAACAAACTAAACCAAAATAACAAAACCCCAAGGTCTACAAGTGTGTAATACACTTACTATTATAAAATCAGCATATAGGACCACTATATTTTAAAACCAGTAATTATCAACCTATAAAAAAGGAAATGAAGAAGCAACCCTCTTTTCCCTCCACCATATTTCTGATATTCTGTCTCTGTATCTTTCTTCTTTTTCCCCCCTTTAGTCATAATTTTTAATATGTTGTGGTGCTGGAGAGATTGCTCAGTAGTAAAGGACTCTGGCTCTTAACTCTTCCAGAGGATCTGAGCTTGGTTTCTAACACCTACATTGTGGAGCACAATTGTCTGTACCTCTAGCCCCAAATGATCTAATGCCTTTTCTGGCCTCTATGGGCACTGCACACATGGTGCACAGACTCAGCCCAAACACCTGTACACATAAAAATAAATAACTTTCATCTTTTTTAATATATCTTTTTATTGCTCTAGTTTCCACAATTTCCTGGTTAGAACATACATCTTTACTCTCTAGTAGCATTACATTTTTTTCTTTTTCTATTTTTTTCTTTTTGCTAACTTCCCTATTAAGCATTTAGATGAAGTTTTCTTTCTTTCCTCCCTTCCTTCATTTTTCCAAAGAAATATATCTCTATCCATACATATGGAACTATTTCAGAGGGCGTTTTCACACAACTATAAATTGTGATTTGTCTTTATTCCCCCCTGCATCCACCCCCTTTCCCACCCTCACTGCATTGTTGGTGCCTTTGTGCCCCTGTGCAGGTTCACTCTTACTACCCTGTCATACATGCATATGTGATTTTTATTTTGCTATATAAAGTCTAGAAATTTCAAATAAGAGAAGACATCTGATATGGTCTACCTTCATTTATTTAATGTGATTTTTCCACTTGCATTTATTTCCCAATAATTGATCTAACCTCATTTTTTTATTGATGAAAAAATCCATTATACATGTAGATCACATTTTCCTCACTCATTACTCTGTTATTGACATTGACTAAACACAAAAGTTTCTACAGCAAAGGAAACAGTTAATTGTATAAATAGACTCTTTACAGATAAAAGTCTTTGAAAACTGTATGTCTGGCAGAGAATTAATAACATATATAAAGAACTTAAAAAAACCTAAACAACACACTATTCAAACAATAAATAAATGAGATAATGAAACAGATAATTCTCATAAAATTAAACACTAATGATCAATAACGTATGAAAAAGTTTGAACCTCACTAGCCATAAAAAACCCGCAATTAAATAACAGTGATATTTAAGAATGTAGAAATGACTCAGAAATTAAGAGCAGTGCTTGCTCTTCCAGAGCCCAACATCAGTACCTAACACCACGAGGTGGCTTACTACCTCCAGTTCCAGGAAATCCAATGGCCTTCTGCCACCTGTGAGCACTGGGGACTCACATAGTACACATGTATAGATGAAATATTCATACACATAAAATAAAAGGTAAGAAGTTACACTATCTCATCCATTAAAAAAAACCACAATATCCTGGTTTAATTTTTGTTGCTGTAATAAAATAATGACCTTAGCCAACTTCAGGAGGATAAAGTTTATTCCATCTTACAGGTCGTAGCCCAACTGTGGAAGAATGCTGCTTGCCGGCTTTCTCTTAGACTCACTCTCACCTACCTTTATTTATCACAGGCCTGCATGCCCGGGGATATGTGCTGGCTAGTTTTTGTTAACCTGCCAGCAACTAGAGTCAGCTGGAATGGGTGACTCTGGTGAGGAATAGTCTCCGACAGCTTGACTTGTGGCATTTTTTAAAATAATGATTGGTGTGATAGGAACAGCTCACTCTGGGTAATGACAACCACAGCAGGTGGTCTTGGGCTATATGAGAAAACAAACTGAGGAATCCATGGAGGACAAGCCAATAAGTACCTGGAGCAAGATGGGATCTCAAAGTAGTTTTAATTAGAATTTACTTGTATATTCTAACGTAAAGAGTAGGTCCAATTTATAAAATCATTGTAAGATAAATTCTAATACAAGTAAACAAGAAGGCATAGAAATAATAATTGCTTAGGTTATGTGTATTGGAATACAATACTGTGCCTTGCAAATACATAAAAATGTTTTCGGAGTGAAGAACACATGAGGAAATATACTTACCTTCATTTGTATTGAGAATAGTTAGTAGAAAAGGAAGGGGTTCGAAAAGCTCCCATTTGAGCTCTGGTTCACTGGAAAAGGATCCATATATTAAAACTGCCATGAAAATGTAGTTGCCTGATTATTTAGCTCATGTCTGTGCTTGGAGGAGCATCAGAGATTTGAGACACAGGAGGAACCTGATGTCTAAGGGACTTGAATATAAGTGGCCAGTCTTGGTGGCTAGTGGGGGTATTTGTGACTGACTAAAAGTGTGAAGTGAAATAATAAGCACATATTATACAGCATTTAGTGTGAAGTGAAATAATAAGCACATATTATACAGCATTTTATCTTTGAGACAAGACTTTGAGAAATTTTATTTTCTTTTTGCTTACAAAGGAAACTCTCAAACTCTTCTCCTCCTCCTTGTCTCTTCTGCAAAAGCTTGGTTTTGCATTTATGAGGAGAAAGGAAACACTGCAAGGGAAGTTTACCCCGAGAACAAAATTTCCTTTCCATCCCTGGTCCTTTTAAGGAAAAATAACATGATCATTTTCGATCCAAATCATGGGAACATCATTTTTGTTTTCTTTTTAAAAGTCTAATTCTTAATTGGTTCCCAGGGTGTTTACAGATATTGTCTGTATCATTCAACCCCATGTCCTGGGTGAATGTCTTGAGAATGACAAAGCATTTCAAAGTGAACCTCCCTCCTGTTCAAATTTATCTGAGGACCAAAAGTGACCATAGAGTATACTGAGGGCTTGGATAACCTGGAGGCTATCCAGAAATTACTAATCCTGGGAAAATGAGCATTTTGGTGTTTTTTTTTTATTTTGTGGAAAGGCAATAAGAAATGACAAAAGAGAGAAAAAAAGGAAGGAAGGAGGGGAGGAAGGAAGGCAGGAAGGAAAGAAGGAGGGAGGAAGGGAGAGAGGAAGGGAGGGAAAAGGAAAGAAGGAAGGAAGGAAGGAAGGAAGGAAGGAAGGAAGGAAGGAAGGAAGGAAGATGTGAGTCAGTTCACTCACTTATTTTAAGCTCAAAGCTTGGCTACTAAACCAGCTGAGTGTTTTGATGAACTGTACCGATAGGTAGTCTTACAGTGTTGCTGCATCTTCTATATAAAAATGTCTCTATCTTGGTAAGATAATCCTTTTTGAATGCCTGTAACTATATTTGCTTACTGTCCACTTGGAAAGTGAGTAAATTAGTGAATTCACTAAATATAGAGAATCTCTCAATGCCTTTGGTGGCCAGAGCTAAGGTAAGGGCTAAGAAGAGATGAAAAGTCATGTTACCAATAACCAGAATTTTAGATAGCTGTTTCTTCCAAATGGGAGGAAATTTAGTATTATTTATAGCAAAAGTAAACAACACTTGTTAACATATTCATTGCTTTCATGTAAGGTCAATTGCTCATTTTGCTGTGCTCTCCTTGGGTCAGGATGACTGTGTCTGAGATCCGAGGACAATGTATTCTTCTGTGGTCTTAGAAACAGGAACACAACTCTGTTGAAAATCCTATCAGACTTCAAATCTGCCCTTTCATCTTAAGGTAAGGCTGAAGTTTTGATCATTGAAATAAAATGAGAATGTGGCTTGTTTATTGCGAGAACATAGGTAATCTGAAAAGGAAACACTTTTTAAATTAAAGATGGTATCTCATATATTGGAGAAAACAGGAATGTGAATACTGCCTTGTGTGGCAAGCAGGGAGGCGGTGACTCTGGAAGGGGGCTGGGGCTTATTCATCCGTGAGCCACCATGGTCTGCCTCATCTTTTAGGGCCTCAGACTCCAAGTGTTGAGCAGGAAAGATAATTTTCTCATGGGATAGAAGAGATTAGCTCAAAGATAATGTTTCCAGGTAGTCTCTGTCAATGCTTTAGCCCTGGATAATTGTGAAGGGGAGTTCATGTTTGCTGAAGGATGTATAATTTTGAGCCAAGAGTTCTGATCCTAAGTCTAGAATCTGCAATTGTAAAGGTTGGCTTTCTGGGGTTTAAACAGAAAAGGGGTGGGGCTTCTGCTACTTGCCCTCTCCCCACCTCAAAAGAGCCATGAAATAGAGTTGGAAGGCTATCCTCATCACTTCATCCCATCGCCACTGGCTTACTCGTGCTTATTTTATTTGAATGTACACGTTTGTTTGTGTACACATATTTGTATTGATGGGCATATATGTACATGCTCATTTATGTGTAGGTGTGCATATGTATATTTACAGGGCAGCTAGGTATTCATGCTCTCCACCTCTTTTCACCTCCACCATTCTGGGACTTCCAATGTGCATTGCCTCACCTGGCTTTTTATGTGGATGCTTGGAACCCAGACTCAGGTCCTTAGGCTTTCACACCAAGCACTTTCCTGACAACTATCTCTCTAGGCCCACACTCATGTTTACTCTTGACCCTTACTTTAGAAATCACAAATCTGAAACATATCTGCCTTGCTCCAGTTCAAACAATCAATAAGCAATTGGACCAAAACTTCTATAACAGGCTACCTAATTCTAAGCCATGTGCTGTCAGGGAAAAATAAGGTGGCTTTTCAGTCTCTGCCAACAGCAACTAGAAAACAATCAACCTGCTCATCCATAAAGATTGACTTGGGGCTTTGGAAATGGAGTACTTTACATGGCTGTGAAAGCATAATTACTCTTGAGTTTGTAAACACTAAAGAGAATGAGATATTTATCAGACAGAAGCAACATGCCATCCATCACTGCAGATGAGGAAGATTCAAATTGTTGGCAAAGTTTATGACTTTGAAGCATCAATCTAAATTGCAGCCCCTGAAACCATCAGGTTTTCAGAATCTGCGTGGTCTGCAGTTTTATATACATAAACAAAATATGTTCAAGAATAAATTCTACTTTGAGGGAGCCAGTAGCAAGTGTCAGGCTACAGTTAGCTATCTCAGTAAAATTGCAAATTGGGAGAAATTTAAGAGATGTTTGAAATTCTGACTCTTTAACCTATTCTTTAAATTCTTTGGTGTTATTCACCCTGTCTCTGTTTATATCTTGCCATAGTCAAAGAAACATTGTCAGTGACACAAGTGGATGGAAAGTTCATAAAGGCCATGGAAACTGGAATCTGAGACAGAGGATAAATTTATGGTTTCATATTTATATGATTTATGACCTTTGATGCATTGTGTAATAGCTGTGTTTATTTACTCGTGCTCTCTCTCTCATAACAACCCATAGGCATTGTTGTAAGCCCATTATTTGCAGGGCACAGTGCTATGAATTGTAGACTGAGTATTTGATGAGTGTGGCATAATGTTGTCACAGAGATTAAAGGCAAAGTAGGGTATGAACAATAAGAGAATGGACATTAAAACTCTTTTGCAGTGAAAAAGTCTTCAAATGTATTGGTTGTAATCTCCTGAGATTGGACATCAGTTATAATAGTATCAAGATATGATTTCATAGAAATGAAAGTTTGAATAAAATATAAATGGTAGAAATGGGTCTATAACAAATTCTTTGTCTTGGTGCTGCTATTACATGCCACATAAACCTGGTATATGCATAGGTTATTGGGGAAGGTCATGAGTTGTTGCAATGCTATGGAGAAGAAAGGATATGTGAGGAGATGCACATTAATGAAAGACTCGGTACTATAAGGTGTCATCCAACTGTCAAACTATTCATATTTTGAAGGTTGCTAAAAACACGAACTATTAAATAGGTTAGATTTCTTTGAGAGAATTATGAAGGTCTTGTACCTGAACTTAGAACCTAGGAGCAAGTAAAGTGATAGTAGAGAGGGAGATGTAAGAAATGTGAGGCTTACAGGCTGGAAGGGAGTTGATACTGCTCTGCAAACATTAGCTGGAACTCAGTCAGTCAGGACTCTGTATCAGTATGATTTGCTAAGATTCGTAAGAGATACAAACAAGCTCATGCTCCATGTCAGGGGTGGATCTTGGTAGCCTTGAGTTGAGACATGCTGTTCTCATGACAAATGGATGAATGGAGTTAAAACTCTTGCTTATACTGTAAGGAAATGCTGCTTTGGTTCAGGTTTTATTGGCCAAAAGGAGTCATGCAATTGAGTCCAATGTCCATATGGCACAAAAAGCATAAAACTGAGTATAGTATAGTAAATAACAATTAAAAAGTAAAACAAAAACAAAAACAAAACAACAACAAAAACAACCTAAAATCAAGGTTCGACAGATTCAGAGGGATATTGCACAAATGCCAAAGCAATGTAGACAGGGAGGATGGAAACAGCCATCTACATTGGCAAGTATGATGGAACTAGTAGGAATGACTGAGAAAGAAGCAACATAAAGGATGAAAAGATGAAACCTGAGATTGACTTATTGTACATTTTGATTGTTGTAGGGAGAAATGTATACTTTATTTATAGTCATTATTTCTTTTGTGCAACTCACTAATAATTTAGCCAATTCTAATAACTTAGCCAGTTCTATCTCTTCAAATAAAATAAGTGAAGGAAAAAAATCAGTAGACTATTCAGGAAGTAATGCCATAGCAAAGTGGGTGTAACTGGAAAATTTCACAAATACATTTGTTAGCTCTTAGAGATAGGTTTATTGTCTTTCAGTTGGGAGTAACTTTAGTTTTATATCATCTAATTAACATAGGTTTGTGAAGAATATTACTACAATAGATGATATGGAAATGGATTTCTTAGAAACAATCTACAAGATTATCCGACCATTATAGCTAATGGTGATTGGGAGAGAAAATTTAACCTAGCGTAGAACTTCTGATAATAACTTGCAAGGATACAACATTTATGGCTTAGTTTTATTTTGATTCCTCCTTTTAAGTTGATAGAGAGGTTCATGAATTATTACTTATGAATATTTTGTACACTATCCTTGTCCACAAGCACCTTTTATCTCCTCTAGTTTGTGTGGTATTACTGAATAGGAGATCAAAATGGATATCCAAATTTAATGACTCTATCACCTTTTCAGAAATCAGGGTTATATAAATACACTTAGTCTGAAGAGGTAGCATATTGACCCATTCATGCACATTCTACTTTTCTTATGTGTCCTCTTCATCTGCTTGTTAGGATGGGAGTACAGATCCTTTAATCCTGGGAAGACGTCATTGCATATGTCTTATTCATGGTCTCTTGATTCCTCCTAGTTCTAACATTTCCTGTCTTTCTTGACACAAATTATCCTCAAGATGTACTGGGATAAAAGCTTACTTATGAATTGCAAGGGTCATAATAAATATTCGTTGTTTAAATTTTATTTATATTTAAATACACCAAGTTAAAATTAAGATTTTCTCTGATATTTGCAGAGGTACAGGAATTCTTATTTCTATTTTTCCTCCTATAACTTTTGGCCATAGAGATCAGCAAGATGTCTACATTGGGCTAGCCTCTGCATCCTACATTCTCCAAGCTCATATTCTCAGTTCTGTTCTGAACTACAGCAGTGCATTAATTATATACAAATAATAATTTACCATATATCATTAATAATTTATCATTTATATGTGTCACTTAGTAACAGGTGTCTTCAGGCTTCTTACTACATAGCAGTTTAAGATACCAGTTTCATTAAAATTTTGCCTTCTTCTAGAATTTTCATATAAGCATCTTTTTCTTTATTTCTTGTTGGTTTGGGTTTCTACTGATACATATATTTTTCCTGGACTAATTATGTATACTCTAATTTTTCACTTTCTTATGTTTGTTGGGAAAAATGAATTTTTATCTTTACTTGTTACCAGAAAACACATAGACATAGTTTTTAATGTCACTGAGAAGGAAGGACATTGGATTCTAACATCCAGAGAGAAATGGGCACTTCCTAAAGCATACAAACAACAATATCAACAAAACAGAACCCCTAGACGTCCAAGGGACTAAACCACCCATGGAAGAGTACACGCAGAGAGACCCATGGCTCTAGCTGCAAATGTAGCAGAGGATGGCTTTAACTGGCATCAATGGGAGTGGAAGTCCTGTGAAGCCTTGATGCCCAAGTGTAAGGCAAGCTAGGGAGGAGAGGCAGGAGTGGGTGTGTGGGGGAGCACCCTCATAAAAGCAGGGAAGAGGGGATAGGATAGGGGTTTTGTGGAGGGGAAACCAGGAAAGGGGATAACATTTGAAATGTAAATAAATAAAATATCTAATAAAACAGAATTAAAAAACTAATTGCTGAATTCTCTCAGTCTTACCTTCTGCATGACATGTAAACCCTTTTATTGCACTCTCTAAGGTTAGTTGATTAATTAGAACATGCCACATCTGCTCATAATTTAAGCATTGGGTGCTGATATATCTATGTATGTGTGTTTTATGTGTGTCTCCTTTTTATTTAAAATTTAGTCAACACTATTATTCATGAAACCTACATTTATATGTTTTTATGTTGTCTGTAGTTTTCCCAGCAACACTTTCACAGACTAGCTTTTGTACTAGTGAACAGGCACTATATATATATTAATATATATTCAACTCAAAGGTATAATAAATAGAAACTTTTAAGAGTATATATTTATACACACATACATAGTAAAGTTTATATATGTATTTATGTTAGTATGTGTATATGCATGGATATATCTATCATGTATCTATCTATCTATCTATCTATCTATCTATCTATCTATCTTTCATCTAATCTATCATCCAACTATGAAAACTTATATGTTAGGTAACCAATAGAAAGCCATTCGATTTTAACTCTTTTTATGGTCTGTATTCCAGAGTTGACATCTATGGTAACTAAAACTAAGTTTGAGATTTGATTGCAACTTATCTAACAATTAACTATAAGATAAGGGTACATTTCTCAGAATGATTGTGTTTTTGAATTGTTGCTATATTTACTTTATTTGCTTAATAATACACTATATCTTTCCTTAAGAGCAAGGGTAAAGTTTGGTTTCAGCATGAGTCATTAGCATACTCCGGAAGGAAAGCAGAGAAAAAAGATGCCCAGGCTAATCCTAGTTCTACAGTCAGGGTGTGTTCTCTGTGTTCAGTGCAGACTTGGGCTGGACTCCATGTCTGGGGCAGGCTGCTGTGCTCTGGGGGGACAGTCATTCTCCACTTCAAGTTGTAATGCTTTCTCATCATTCTCATTCTATTCTACATCCTTGTGCCTGATGCTATAATCCTTTCACTCTTTCAAATCAAGAACAAAGATAGAGTAATTAGTACCTCATTTCTCCTGTTCCCTTCTCAACTTCCAAGTTCGATCATTATTTCTTCCAAAAATTTGAATCTACATTTCTCTGTTCACTCTAATGCCATTTGGAATCCCATATGAACTTTGTAAGAGTATTACCTAAAGGTGACAATCTATTTTTAATTTCTCATTACACATGTTTCATAATATTCTTCATTGCATAAAATGGTCTTTCAAAACAGAGAAAATGCTTCTTAAGAGATAAATATATTACTGATCTTTTCGTATACCCTGGATGTTAATTTTGGTGCTAAGGCCATATATAAGTAACTTGGAAGTTGAAGGGAGTTGTGAATTATCTGGGCCATTTTTCTTCTTCATGCATTGGTTCAAACTTTTAGTACAAAACTGAAATTGGGCCCACTGGCTAAATGAACGTGTATAACTATAAAGCGACCTTTTTGTAGTCTTGTCATGCTTTGACAGCTGGGTAATTTTAAAATGAAACCAGAGACATCCAACTTTAACTTTCACTAAGGCTGCTGCTACTCTGGTGGGTATAATATCTCTCTTCATCTAAAGACGTTTCCTCACATACTTAATGTACTTACCATGTAGTTTTATTAGAATGGATAGCCTTTCCCTTGTAAATGGATTTCATTGGAAATTCAATTTCTTTTAAGGCCAGTGGGAGAGGTCATAGAACCATAAATATTTTTTTCTTTGAAGTGTTTATACCTAAAATGACATTGCAGAAGACAGTTGAAAAATGCCTTGGTGTGTGTTGAATTATGTGTGGGTCCTTAGCAATCTTTTATTTCCTTTTTTATGAGAAATGACTGTATTTTTGTCTTTTAATACTGAAAATGTTCTTGTGCATCTAAGTGGATGGATGGCAATGCCAATGAAGAAAAAAAGGAAGAGAATGTGGTGGTGATGTAGGAGGAGGAAGGGGAGGAGGAGGAAGAGGAAGAAGGGGGGAGAAGGAAGAAGAAGGAGAGGAGGGGAAAGAGGAGGAGGGCGAGAAGGAAGAAGAGAAGTAGGCAGAGGAGGAGGAGGAGGAGGAGGAGGAGGAGGAGGAGGAGGAGGACAATGACAACGACGATGACGATGACGACAACGACTATGAGTGGGTCACTGTGTGTCAATTCTAAGTCCCAGCCCTCATCCTAGAGTTGGGAAAAAACTTTCTATGCTTCCCTCATTGTTTCAACAAGTGCTAAGAGTGAGATTTGGTCAGAACTTACACCCACTTTGCCTTTTGCTTTCTCCTCATGGTGTCTATGAAGTGGAGGCAGAGAGCATTTTTTTGTTTTTGTTTTGTTTTTATTATTATGATTATTATTTATTCTATAAGAGCATTTTTTAAAATATTGATTTCCTGATTGAAATATAAGGCTCAGAAAGAGTGAAAGTGACAGACATTTTATTTTACTGAATACTATATTCTAGATTCTTCTAGTGACTAAATCTATAAATTGGATCGTTACAACCTTTTTCTATTCATTCCACTTCACCCTGGGATACACCTCAATCAATGTCAGTTGGTTTTTTTTCTTTTTCACATTTTTGCACAACTCCATAGGTGTCTTAGTGATATCTTAGGGTAGGTTTAACTGGATCTAATATCCTTGAGGACACTATCCTGATATTACACAAAGGTTGATTATATCTTGTCAAAAACTCTGTATAGTCTGATCTCAAACACTCATATGTAATAACCAAATTCAACAAGAAATCAGTGTTTTCTCTGACATGAAGCAAGAACAACTGGATGCCATACAATATTTAAAGGGCTGGGAAAATGGATTCTTCCTACTGAATTTTATGTTACAAGATCCAAAAACATTTATAGAGAGCTAAGAAATTTCTCTGTTCTCAAGGGCTAGGTAGTTCAGTAAATAATCATCACATTTTGATGCTAGCATCCCAACTCTCTTTGCATTGTTGATCACTTTGATGTCTTCTGTATCTTAAACAGTTCAAATAGAACCTTGGTGTTGAAAGGATGAACTGGATGCTGGCCCCAATGAAATGCATTATGATAGCATATTGAGTTTGAAGCACTTTGGCCCAGGATGTGGCTATCTTTTAGTGTCTACTACTGTGTATATGTGTGGGTATGCACATGAATGTGGGTGTTCATCAAGACGAGAGGTATTGGAACTGGAGTTATAGACATCCCAAAGTGGGTGTTGGGAACTGAGCTCTGGTCCACTGCAAGAGATATACATGCTCTTAACCATTGAGCCACTTCTACAACTCCTCAATTTTTTCTATTTGTAAGATAAACATGGCAATACTGAATTTATGGATGGCTGTGAAAAGTACAAATTACTTTTATAAAGAACTTCCCATAAATACTTGGAGCGACCAACAGAAATATTTTATACATTTTTACGGTCACCACTACCATCACCACCACCAACAACAACACTGTCATCATCATGATACTATCATCATCATCACCACCACCACTACCACCACCACCAAAAGACATCTTCCTGTCAGTAACCTCATTAATAATGGTACCACAAAGCCTTTGTTTTGCTTCTGGATCTTTACTAGGATGTATTAATAAATTTCTTCCTATATTTGTATTCTTCAGGAAAATGAGAATAGTAGTAGGTCCCTACCTCACAGGTTATTGTTAGAATTAAGTGGATGAAAGATGTAGAAACTAGACCACACTCATAACTTAGTAACTACAAAATAGTTATTTTCATTGCTCGTTAATATCTGTTTTATTTAACTTGTAAACAATATCACAGTTTTTTTTTCTTGTAGGAATTGGAGGCTGTATTTAAGTCTTCAAGGCTTCCAGTTAGATACTTCTGATGTCTCTATAACACAGAAAAGTCCTAGTACCTCTCACTCTGTGAGAATTAGAATCTAATTATGCTTCACATTAATCTTACTTTATGTGTAGCTAAATTTAGGAAGTTGTGTGGTACAAAAAAGGCTTCTGAATTTCCACAGAGAAGGAAAATATACTCTGAATGACTAAGATGACATTTTAAACAAGTATTTATGAAGATCATTTTATGTGATCAGTACTTCGTTGGGTCATAAGGACTGAGAAGTAAATCACACTGTGTCTTTGTTTTAGTTTCCTTTTCTGTTGCTGCCATAAAATATTTTGACAAAAGCACATTCAGAAAAGGTTTTATATTGGCTCACATTTCAAGGCACCATCAAGTTGTGGCTGGGAAAGTCATGGCAGGCAGATCCTCAAGCTATTCACCACATCACTATCACAGTTAGAAGCAAGAAATACACCGCTGTTCAGTTTCTTGTTTCCTCTGTCCAGAAATTTGTCTCACTTATGAGTCTTATGACCCCCATCAACACAGTCAAGACGATCCCCCTTAGGCTTGCCCAGAGTCCTATCTTCTAGATGGTGTTTGATTCTACTAAGTTGGCAATTAACCTTAGGCAGCACACTCCTCAATATGCTTAAAATTCTGGCTTGAAAAGGGTAAGTGCAATGGAGGACTGCAGGTGACATGAAAATCTTGTTCCTGCAGTTTGGCTTTGATCCAATTTAAGTGTTCTTATCTTTGATGGAAAATATTTTCTACATGCTGCTCAAGGTTTGTGTGCAAGGAAAGAATAAACGGATTGTTTTCCCCACCAATTCTTCTTCTCATGAAGTCATTCATTTATAATAGGAAGGCCCTGTTAAACTGTTGGCTGTATAACTTCAGGTCATAATTTTTATTATTTTTGACAAAGATCTATAGGTCAGAATGGGTAATCTCTAATGTAAAATCAATGTAGTACAAAGCTAAAGAGTATTTCTTAGAGTCACAGTGGATAATAAATCTTGTTAATTATGGGAAAGAATCTTAACAACAATACATCCTTCAGTCACTTTCACTTAAATGATTAAAATAATTACAACTCTGATTTTATAGCAGGCACAATATATAATGATGTGTGTTACCCACATGTTTGTATGAATAGTTTCAAGGTTTTTTTTGTTTTTTTTTCTTTTGAACATTTTTTTATTTTCTATATTCTTTGTTTACATTCCAAAGGCTTTCCCCTTTCCCAATTTCCTCCTCACCATATGTCCTATAATTCCTCTTCACCCCCCTTACCCCCGCCTATTCCCCAACTCCCCCCCCCCCATTTCTCTTTTCTAGTACTCTCCTTCAAAACTGGATGCAGTCTTTTCAGGACCAGGGTCCTCTCCTTCCCTCTTTTTGGGAATCTTTTCACTTGCTAATTATGCCTTGAGTCTTCAGAGCTTCTGGGTTCATTAATATCCACTTATCAGTGATTGCATTTCATGTGTATTCTTTTGTGATTTGGGTTAACTCACTTAGGGTGATATTTTCCAGATCCAACCATTTGCCTACAAATTGCATGAATTCATTATTTTTAATTGCTGAGTAGTATTCCATTGTATTAATATACCACATTTTTCTGTATCCATTCCTCCTTTGAGGGACATCTGGGCTCCTTCTAAGCAATCCCCCTAAAATCAGGGACTAGACAAGGCTGCCCTCTCTCTCCATATCTTTTCAATATAGTACTTGAAGTTCTAGCGAGAGCAATTAGACAACACAAGGAAGTCAAAGGGATACAAATTGGAAAGGAAGAAGTTAAACTATCACTATTTGCAGATGATATGATAGTATACTTAAGCGACCCAAAAATCTCCACCAGAGAACTCCTACAGCTGATAAACAACTTCAGCAAAGTGGCTGGTTATAAAATCAACTCAAGCAAATCAGTAGCCTTCCTGTACTCAAAGGACAAGCAGGCTGAGAAAGAAGTTAGGGAAATAGCACCTTTCACAATAGCCACAAACAATATAAAGTATCTTGGCATGACTCTAACCAAACAAGTGAAAGATCTGTATGACAGGAACTTCAAGTCCTTGAAGAAAGAAATCGAAGAAGACCTCAGGAAATAGAAAAATATTTCATGCTCTTGGATTGGCAGGATCAATGTAGTAAAAATGGCCATCTTGCCAAAAGCAATCTACAGATTCAATGCAATCCCCATCAAAAATCCAAATCAATTCTTCATAGATCTAGAAAGAGCAAGTATCAAATTCATCTGGAATAACAAAAAACCCAGGATAGCTAAAACTATTCTCAACAATAAAATAATTTCTGGGGGAATCAATATCCCTGACCTCAAGCAGTACTACAGAGCAATTGTGTTAAAAACTGTATGGTATTGGTACAGCAATAGGCAAGTAGATCAATGGAATAGAATTGAAGACCCAGAAATGAACCTACAGACTTATGGTCACTTGATCTTTGATAAAGGAGCTACAACCATCCAGTGGAAAAAAGATAGCCTTTTCAACAAATGGTGCTGATTCAACTGGAGGTCAACATGCAGAAGAATGCGAATTGACCCACTCTTATCTCCTTGTACTAAGATCAACTCCAAGTGGATCAAGGACCTCCACATAAAACAAGACACACTGAAACTAATAGAAAAAAAACTGGGGAAGACCCTGGACGACATGGGCACAGGGGGAAAGTTTCTGAAAAACACCAATAGCTTATTCTCTAAGATCAAGAATTGACAAATGGGAACTCATAAAATAACAAAGTTCCTGTAAGGCAAAGGACATGGTCAGAAGGACAAAACAGCAATCAATAAATTGGGAAAAGATCTTCACCAACCCCACATCCAACAGAGGGCTAATATCCAATATATACAAAGAACTCAAGAAGTTAGACCCCAAAGAACCAAATAACCCTATTAAAAATGGGGTACAGAGCTAAGCAAAGAATTTTCACCAGAAGAAATTTGGATGGCTGAGAAAACCTTAAGAGATGATTAACATCATTAGTCATCAGGGAAATGCAAATTAAAACAACCCTGAGATTCCACCTCACACCAGTCAGAATGGCTAAGATTAAAAACTCAAGAGACAATGAGTGCTGATGAGGATGTGGTGAAAGAGGAACACTCCTCCACTGTTGGTGGGGTTGCAAAATGTTAAAACCGCTCTGGAAATCAGTCTGGCAGTTCCTCAGAAAATTGGGCATGACAATTCCAGAGGACCCTGTCATACCACTCCTGGGCATATACCCAGAGGATTCCCCTGCATACAATAAAGACACATGCTCCACTATGTTCATAGCAGCCTTATTTATAATAGTTTCAAGTTTTTGATAGTATTGTTCCTATGTAAATATAAATATTTGATTAACATGAATATATGTTTCTCTTGGGTATATATCATTTAGATATAGAATTGTTACACCATAGAGTATCATTTTAAATTTATTAGACAATCCTAAACAGCTTTGGAAAATTACTCTACCTGCTCATATTTATAAACTTCCTCACCTATGGATGGTATTCACTTTGACTTTATACATTGGTGTAGATGTACAATAGGCCACTAAGGAACAGCCATTCTAGAACGAAATAAAGACAGTCATCTAACATAAGCACTGTAATGTGTTACTCAAGTATTGTAAAGAACATTATACATTTCATTTTGATCTTAAAAGATATCTTGTTTAACCAGATCATATGGAAGACAGGAGCACCAAGTATATAAGAGCTAGATGTAGTGATTTCAAATCTTGCAGCATCTGCTAGCTATGACAGTGCTCTTAGACATATGAATTCACAGTAGCTATAACCATAGGCATAAGACCTGGAGAACATCAATGCAAGGAAAATTTCAATCAGGAAGTGGATGGACTGGGTGTTAAGTATATCTTATATGCTATAAACTGCATAATGGTAATAGTTGTGTTCAATTTGTATAGAAGAAAAAAGAGCCTTTTAATTGGACAAAAAGATAAAAATGTTGTGGATTTATCTAGTGCTGTTTGTATTTTAATGCTAAATCAACTTCCTCAAGAGGGGCTGCCCTGATAAGGAGGAATGGATCATGTATTCAGGTGATTTAATGTGAAACTTTTCCCCATTTTAACTGGTTAGAACCTGTGATTGAACAGTGGAAGGGAAAGGTGGGGCTGGAGAGTCTAGAGAGGGGAGAGAGGAAAGAAGAGAGAGGGATGAATGGATAGAGGAGATGGAGGAAGATGGAGAAGAACCAGATGGCCTGGTGGAGCTGCAAGTAGCAAGGGATCTCATAGCTGGGTGATAGTGTAGTGGTATATCTGCCCAATCTACGTGTGCACCTTATAAATATAATTGAGTTGTATATTCTTTGCACAGGCTTATTGGGGTTGGAAATTTACAACAATGAACTCCCATGCCTGGATGAAGAATTATTAACAATTGGTACCTGTTGGGGGATGGAGAGTTGGTTTTCTTCAGAGTTATAGTCCTTGGAATGCTATCTATCTTTGAGTAGATGGTCCTAAACCCATGCACAGATAGACAGTACTTAATGGAATCAGTGGCATCCAACATCCACATAAGGTGTCTACAGCCACTTATAATTCAAGTTTGAAGGGATCCAATTCCTTCTTCTATATTTCTAGTACATCTACATGTTTATGCTGCAGATAGGTACTCACATACACATAAAATTAGAATGCTTAAATAGAGCACATAAACATGGG
Organism: Apodemus agrarius; assembly: GCA_964023405.1. NCBI lineage: Eukaryota > Metazoa > Chordata > Mammalia > Rodentia > Muridae > Apodemus > Apodemus agrarius. Next base: position 106,726,655 of record OZ030011.1, on the reverse strand, counting down.
AATGAAAAGTGTAAGAATCAGGAATAGATTGGACTAGATGGCATGGGATGTATATTTGATTACAGTGAACTATAAGTGTATATGAAGTTCTCAAATAGTAATTTGAATTACTATTAGTAGTTACTAGTATTAGCCATTAGAATTGTGGAAACAGTAATTTCTTGTCAGGTAAAATGGCTATTCAAATCATTGCCTATTCTTTGGTGACTGTTGAGTTACAAGTGACTTTTCTTTTGATTTTATGTTGTACAAATATTTATCACATTTTTAGGTTGCATTTTCAATTTTTTCTGATACTGCTTTCAGTACCATATAATTTGTCAAGTGATGGCATCTAACTTTACTTTCTTTTTTGCACTTTTACATTCAGTATCATATGTATGAGGGTTATGCCTTTTTTAGGGTCAAATTTACTACAATATTTTCTCACAAAGTATATATAATTTTAGCTGTTAAATTGAGATTTGTGATGCATTTGGTGCATTTTGAATGTTTTTACTTAGAGAAACCAAGGAGTCATCCTTGGTTTCTTTCATATGTAGATATCCATACCCAGGTGCTCAAGTTCTATTTGCTAAAAGCATTGTTCTTTCTACAATGAGTTTTCCTGACACCTTTGTTGAACATTGTGACATCAGCAATGTTGTAAAATAGAATTAACCTGTCTTTATCCCTTTGCAAAATTACAATTATATTGTTATACAAGAATTAAACTAGCCCAGGAGGGCTCAAGGTTTCAATTAAGAACTTCAGTTATACAGTGGAGGATAAAGAAAAGTTGTACAAAGATAACTTTATGGAGATCACTTTAGAGTGAGACATCCTGAAATAAATAGAAAATTGATGGAAGGCAAAAAAGGAAGGGAAGGCAGTATCAGTATTGGCCATTTAGTGAGTATCATTATGGTGTCCAATGTCCCACTCTGCAGAGATTGTATCTACATTCTTCTGTGAGATAATTGTCATCCATAACAATTATCAAAATTAAAGTATTGATTACTTAAGTCATATATACATACATACACACACACACACACACACACACACATATATATATACATCTATATCTATCTATCTATCTATCTATCTATCTATCTATCTATCTATCTATATATGTGTGTGTGAAAAAGATAAAAAATAACTACTAAAACTACTATTATAATGAATAAAAGGTCTGGAGAAATGGATGAGTCATGTAAGGATGAGTCCTTGAGTTCATATCCCCAGCACCTGTGAATGCTGGGTGCTGTTTTATGCTCATTATCCCAGTACTGCAGAAGAAAGAGAAGAGTAACCCTGGGGCTGGGTGATCAATGGATTTCACTGGTGGACCCTGTGAAACAAACAAACAAATAAATGAATGGATAAATAAATAGATAAATAGATAAATAAATAAAGCTGAGAGCCATCGAGGAAAACCCTTTATGTTCACCTCTGGCCTCCACAGGCACACTCATATATATGTGTATGCCCACCTGCTCACATGAATATATACACACATAATTTATTAATGAATATATGAACTAAAATAGATAAAGCATGATATCAAAACCTAACGATGGGGAGAAGAGAGTAAAATTGAGTAGTTTTTGAAAGGATGAAGTTGAGGCTGTTAATTAGCATTAGGACTTTATAGGTCTGCACAATATTTCAACATCTTGGTAACCCCCGAAACATAACCTTATGCACATCCAGAAAAGATAAACATGAAGGATCAAAGCATAGCAGAGTGGAAGATCATCAGTGCTAAGAAGTACAGTGTAAGAGGATTAGAGGGGGATGAAGAGAGATCAGTGTGGTCAGAGTGAGGCCTCCTGTACCAACCATCATTTAAAATGCCAGGTGATTCACCTGTTTACAAAATTACTTTAATAGAACAGTTAAATAGATTTACAAGAAAAGATATAACCTCATATCAACTATAGAAGTCTTGCTTTGGTTTTAAATATGAAGCTATGCTAGGAGCTATTGCTAGATATTTTTTTTTTCTGGAGAGAATAAACTTTAAGCCTAAATCTATCACTAGACACAATGCCATTATGCAACAACTAAGAAATAAGTTCATCAAGCAGATAAATATTGCAATTATATTTGTAGTCAGTAGTGGACCACCCCAATATATAAAGTTAACATTGCGATTCTAAAGGGGCAGACCAAAAATAACAACACTAGGTAATGTTCACCTTATACTTTCAGCACTGGGCAGATCATCTGTACTGAAAATCCTTAGGGGACATTGCAATTGAATTCCACTATATACCAAATGGACCAAAGGAGCATAAGCAGAAAGTTTTGTCACACAATTGCAGAGCCCACATTCTTAAGTGCAGTTAGAATGTTCTTCACAATTGAACTTATAAACACCAAGAAACAAGTATAAACAGACCTGAGAAGATTTAGATCATATCAACTATATTTTTAGTCCAAATTACTATCAAACTAATTGTTAATAACAAAAAGATTTTTTAAAATTCTCAAACACATGTACATGAAAGTTCATGTTCCTGAACAACAAATAGGCTATTCTTTACATTGCTTTTGTTTTGTTTTAAGAAAAATGATATCTACTATAGGTTACTTATCTGTGATAGGTATCCCCATTGGACTAACTAAAATTAGATAATGTGATAAATGGTTAACAATATATTTTACATCCTTAAATTAGACTGGGAGAAGAATGGGGATTGAAGAGTTCTGGAAAAGGTTGTGGCATTGCTATTATATTCCTTCAGTAAAACAAACAAGGAATCCACATTAAGAGTTATCTCACCACAATTGCTTCCCTTCATGAACACTTTGCATCTCTTTGACTTTCAAAGACTCACGGGTCAATAAAATGTATCTCAATAAAGTTAGATAAATCTGTTGGACTGGACACCCTACTTTGAGGTATTTCTGGGTGTTCTGGAGCAGAACTGGGGAATCCTTGAGGATCAAGTTGTTTTAAAAGCAGGAGTGGGGAGAAGACAAGCAAATACCATGAAAAAACTATCATTTTCCAAAGATAAAATTCTAGTAAGACTAAAATATATACAAGTTTAGAAAATGGTAACAGAACAAAACAATATTAGCATATATAAATCTGGTCATGGTATTATTATGTATTTCACAGAGGATGTAATAGGTATCAAAATGTCCATAGTACCCACCATAATGTAAAAATGCAAATATTTTAAAAGGTCCTGTGAAGCTACAAAAGATCCTAAATAATGATTAAAACAATCTTGTGGAAGCAAAAGATGAAGGTATCACACTTTTAGATTCAAAACTACATTAATAACTTATAGATACCAAAACTGTGTGACAGGAGAGATTGACACAGAAACTAATGGAACAGAACAGACAGCAGAAATAAGTTGTGAAAAAATGGTAAACTAATTTGACCCAAGTTCAAAGAACATACACTGAGCAAAGAGTAATCTTGGAGCAAATGGTGTGGACCAACATGTTTCCCCATAGATTTGATATTGACTATTTAGCTCATGCAAATACACAAAATTTAGCTTAAAATGTATTAAACATCAAATGTAATAAACTCAAAATGTAAAACACCTAAAAAGAAATAGAAATCTTTCATTACATTTCATAACAAACGACAAAGATTTTTTCCATATATTAATATAACTAGCAACAACAGGGAAAGTAAATGGATCTATATCAAACTAAAGGAAGAACTTTGCAACATGGGTGCAATGCATATAATAGAAATACAGACCTGGAAAATACATCATACAATACAATAGCATTAAAGATGGGGGTGGGGCTAAGTACCTGATTAGACATTTTTCTAGCAGGACAAGATGGCCAACAAGTATATGAAAGAGTACTCAACATCATCATTCTTCAAGGAAATTCAAATTATAATCACATCAGATATCAACTGACAAATATCAGAGTAGGAATTATGAAAATGTGAAGAGGGTCCAAGTGCCATTCAAGGATTGAGAGAAGGCAATCCGCATACATTACTGTAAGAATGCAAATGGATATAGACCTTAAAGAAAAAAAATATAACTTTTTAAAAGAAAACAAATAGAACTGCAATATGATACAGAAATCTTCCCTTTGAGTGTATATATTTAGTCAATTTCTTTTTACTATAAAAATATCTAAAACTAAGTAACTTCAGGAAGAAAAATATTTGTTTAGTTCTAGGTTCTAAAAGTTCAAGTGTTTGGCATGAGCATCAACTTGGTCCTGGTGAGCATGCTATGGGAGTATCACAGTGTTAGATGCCTGTGTGAAAAGGAGGAGTCAAAAGCAAGACACAAAGCCACAGTGTGACTCAGAGTTCATGCTCAACCTTTCACAGGGATACATACTCTGTGGCTAAGTCCAGATCCCTTGAAAATGACCTTAACTATTATCTGAGATCAGAACCATTAATAATCCAAGGATCCTTCATTAGATCTCCCTTTATGAGTCCCTAGTAGTTCAACAATCCCACACAGGAAACAAAGCTCTCAATTCTTGATCCCTGAAGGAATACAACCAAATCACATCCATTTCATAAAGGCACATAGGAAAAATGAAGCTATACACCTCTGATGAGTATATGAATTCCATATCTATTGTAGTCGATGTAAACTTACTGAGCTATGGAAAAATATTTAACTATCTTGATGGCTAAATATATTATGAATTAAGATTTTGATTATAATTCAACCTGAAAAATCAAAGCAAGCCCACAATTTCTATAAACATAAATAAGAATGGAGTACATAATGCTAAGTAAAATAAGCCAGGAACTGATAAATGCTACATGGTTTCATGTGTAGAATCAATGAAAGTTAAAATTATAGAATTAGAGTGTGGCTAGGTGGTGATTAGGGGTGGGAGTGGTGGAAATATTTAGATATTGGTTAAACTCAGTAAATATGTATTTAGAAGATGAATGGGTACGGGGTGACCAAAGTACAACAAAAATTTTTATACTTCATATTCTCTAAGAGGAATTATCTTGAGTATTCCTGTCACAGACACACTTAAAATACTGTCAGAGGATAGAAATGCTAATTATTTTGATTACAGTAATCATCTCACAATGCAGACATATCAAGCCATCATGTCATACACTTTGAATATGTATTCTTTTCTTCAATTCATACCTCAATAAACCTTAGTTCTAGGCTTTAAGCAGTATTCACTGATCCATTTGTCTATCAAGAGGCAACTGACAAGCTGCCTTGATTACTCTGTAGTTTTCTAGTACACTTTTGAGGGGATTTGTACTACATTTCTTTTTTAAAGTTTCAGGCATCTTAATTCTGCTCTTCTTTATTCCATATGATTTCCCAATTTCACAAACATCCAGCAGGTATTTTTTAATCTTCTATTTGCTTATTTCATAATAACCTTTCCAACAGATGTGAGATGATATCTCTTGGTTCTGAGTGGTGATTTTTTGTTAAATAGTAAGGCTGATCCCTTTTCTTACTCTTTAAAGAGAATTCATTTTTATCTTTTGGAGATGAGCATATAATTCATGATATAATTCCATTATCTCTACCTTTCCTTCCTCCAAAACTTTTCATGCCTGCCCCATCATTGTTCTCTTTCAAATCAATTGTCTCCTTTTTCTTTCATTATAATTCTCTCTGTCTCTGTCTGTCTCTGTCTCTGTCTCTGTCTCTCTCTCTTTCCCTCTCCCCGTCCCCTCTCTTCCCCTTTCCCCCTCTCCCTTTCCCTCTCTCTCTCTTCTCTCTTCTAAATATATTAAATACATAAATACAACCTGTTCAGTCAGTATAATATTGCTTATATATGTATAACATACATGATAAAACATCAATAGATACAGGCTTATATATTGAATACTGTATCTTATCAGCTTAATACTCTTGTCTCCCAAACTATCAGCTAATTATAGGTTATCATTTAATGATTTGTTGTTTATGTTCTTCCAGTCTATACCAGTTTTCATTACAGTGGATTAACACTGTAATCATTACAATTCTTAATATTGTATTCTTTATGATAATATAAGTGAAATTAATTTCTTAGTTATATTTTGGCTCAATCATTTCAAATATACAGAAATGAAGTGAGTTTTATATGTTAGGACTAACACAGTTCTTTAGAATTTTCTGTGAGATTATGCCATATTTAAGTATGGATTTTTTCATTTCTTTTTATATAATGTGAATTAATTTATTTTTATTTATTTTATTTTTTTTTGGTTTTCCTTGTCTCTTTATCTTGTCTAGATGATCTTAGATAGACCTCTAGTATAATTTAGATATGGCAAAAAATTATTCTTGCTTTATTCCTGATTAGGAACAATAGGTACTAAATAACTGTGTAAGATAAGAATCAGTTTTATTGATAGAAAATAACTTGCAAAGAATTGTCAATAGTAAAAATCAGAGTTAGGATCCAAATTGAGAATATTTTAAATGTATGTGCTCCCAGCTCCTATATGTCTACATATTTTGTTTACAAAGATGATATTCATGATTACTCTAGTAGTGTTCATAACCAAATCTATTTTGTAAGCCAAGAAGGCTCCTAATGATAGTTTGGAAACTTTTCGTTTTAAATTAATATTTATATCATGTTTCCCTAAGCAAGAATTGTCATGTTTAAGCACTTAGAAGTCAGGGAGATGAAAGAATCTGTTTTTAGTTTTGCTTTTTACTTCTTAATTTTGAAATTTAAAGCTTTTGTTCTTTGACAGTTTCATACCCTACAGAATGAATTGTAGTTGCTCCCTGTCTTGCTGGATTCCTTTCACTCAAGGAGCCCTGAATTCTGTGCCTTCATGTCTTCTGTTGTGTGTGAGTCACTGAATTTAATTAGAGTTTCTTGTCTGAGGATGGCTGGGAGGTAATTCACTAGAGTAAAGGCAACTTATCCCCAGGAAGGAACTGGTTATATAAACCTGGTTCCCATGGCTGGGGAGGTCAAAGACTCTATGGCAGGAAGCTATTGGTATTGTTTTGCTACATGGGCATATTCTCAAACTACTTTCTAAATGTTCATGTTTATTCCTGTAGTTTAGTGCTGTGCCAGCCCACGCAACAAGGATTCCCTGCTGCAGTGGACAGTGGATAATTCAGAAACCTGCAAATGTCCAAAAGGCTGAGAGGAGGTATCAAGGAGATCTCAGCCCTAAATGGGATACCCTGTTTATTTCTGAATGAAGCTTGAGATGCAAATGATACAGAAACAGGACTTAGTTGCCTACAAGATGCAGGGTGAATGGTGGTGGGAAAGAACAGATGCTGCCCTGCTCCACTTCATAAAGCAGCATGCTTCTGAAATGGCATACCCTCTCCTAAGGATAGAGGTGTGCATTAAATGATGCACGGTGGAGAAGCAGAGCTCTGGTTTTTATAGCTCAGAACTACTCTAAGGATTTTAATTTCTGTTTCGGTTGGCTGAATGAGTGTTTGCAATGGGACCTACTGACTAATATAGGGGCAGACAATGAGAAGCCCTCGGGAGCCCTCAGAGAGGAAGGGTAATGGAGTGACCTGGTGTTACTACCCTGCTGGGCTAGAAATGAAGCAATGGGGCTTAGGCAGACCCAGAACTGCTTTGGTGTTACAGTCCTCCAGTAAATGTATCTCATCTGCTGGGTAATTACAGCTAGTAGGATACAGAATCCTAAAGGGAGCGATGCTATAGGGGGCCAGCAGAAGAGTCTCAAAAACACCTGAACATCGGAAAATGGGTCCATCATGAGGCCTGAGCATCTATTGCCAGCTTTCTCCAAGAGAATATTTTCTCCTCATGTAAAAAGGCCATCTAAAAAGGTCACTTTCTTAAGGTTATTGTAGTGGTTAAAAATAATGAAATAAAAACAAAAGCTGGAAATCAGTGGCACACGGGAAATTAGTGTTGAAGGACACAGCGACATAGGCACGAATGAAGGCTATTTGCCAAACGCTCTTGTTCGGGAGGATGGCACAAGAACTTGTTATTGTAATCCTCCTGTTTTCATTATGTCATGCCAGGCAGCAAATTAAAGACGTTTTCAGAAACTTAGCAGCTCACAAAGAGTTCTTATTTATGTGGTTGTTCTGTAGGTCATAAGGGTGAATGGTGTTGTGGATGCTCTGAGCAGGGTTTTGGTATGATAGGATTCTCCTGGTGCATTCTCATTTTGGACTTGTGGTTCCTTCTACACTGATCACTGGAAGAATTCATTCCTTTGTATCTCCTTTTAACCCTGAGCCATTGATGGCAGATCTAGTCCTCCCTGTGCATTCCCTCTCTGGTTTCCTCTTTTTTTTTTTATTAGTCTGACTCTTGCTCATGTGTTTACTCTGAGCGCCCAATTGATTGATACAAGTAGTTCTGTTATTTTAAGGCCAACTGATTAGGAACATTAGTTACTTTTGCAGATCCCCTCTGATTTTAATGTTGCATAACCATGGGAGTAAAATGAAAGTAGAGCTCAAAGTTGATGTGGGCCAAGAATGTTTATACTTTGAATTTCTTTTTTTTTTTTTTCGAGACAGGGTTTCTCTGTATAGCCCTGGCTGTCCTGGAACTCACTCTGTAGACCAGGCTGGCTCTCGAACTCAGAAATTCGCCTGCCTCTGCCTCCCAAGTGCTGGGATTACAGGCGTGCACCACTATGCCCGGCTACTTTGAATTTTTTATTTGTTGAAATTAAAATGTAAATATAACATTTAACTTATTCCCTTTCCTTTCTCTAATCCCTCCCATGCATTTTCCACCACTACTGTCTCTCAAATTCCATGTATTTGGCCTCTATTTAATATGTGTGTGTGTGCATGTGTGTGTGTGTGTGTGTGTGTGTGTGTGTATACACATATATATATACACACACACACACACACACACACACATATATATATGTATATATACATATATACATATATATATTCATTTTAGCAGTTAGAATTCCAAGACATGGGAAGATTAAATAAGTAGCCAATGGCATGCATATAAATGATGAAACTCTGCTCTTCTTATCTGCTTTGAATTTCCTGGTGTTTGAGATTTGGCATTTTTCTTGAGGACCTTGTATACTGATATTCATCAAATAGGCACTCTGAATCTTTAAATACTGCTATTTTCATCTTTATAAATTCAATATGTGATGTTTTATAAGTGAAAAAAGGTACTTCAAAAAAAGAAGTAGGATGTTCTAGATTATATGCAATAGAACAGCTGGCAGAGAGCAAACAGGATTGATTCTATAGAAGAGGGAGAAAGCTGGAAGCCAACAATGAGTCAGCAAACTCACACTGATGCCACATGAATGATGATCATTGGACAATAACATCAAGCTTTCTTTAGGGGAATGGGGTGTGTATGTCATAGACATCATGAATAAATAGCTAGAAGACAAGTTTTCCAGATGAGAAGTTATTGAATAAGGGTTATGATAGAGCATTCTAACAGAAATGGAAGAATAATACATGGGATTTTATTCCCAATTGATGTCAACCATTTCCAGAAATTTCCTGGCTTACAAATGACAAGCACATAATTAAGTTGAATTAAATCTTGAGTTCCAAAATAAGATGTCCAATTAAACTGTTGTATGACAAATTTAGCAAGACCCCCTTCTGCTGGACTTTAAATGTGCAGAAGTGGGTGTAAGACAGAGCACATACACCAGACTCATTAAAAGAAGAGCTAGAACTTAGATGAGCTCATAATGGGACTTGATGTGGAAAATACAGAACTGTGTGGAAAAGAAAGGTTTCAGAGAGTTGTGACACCCTCGTGGGATCAGATCTCAGACTCAAATGTAGCTGGTTATTCAATCACATTTGCCAGTTCCTGCTAGATCCTGAGAGATCATACACTCTTAATTTCTTACATAGAGTCAGCATCACTAGTCAATAATCACCTGTCAATTTAATTCCTCTGAATGTTTGTTTGCCTTGGAAACATAGTGGTGTTACTATTAGAAGTGAAACTTTTATGTGTATATGCTCTGTATATGGTGTGTAGCTCAGAATGAAATACTAATATTTGCCAATTCCTCCCCATTTTATATCCAGATTACTTTTATAAATTGAAAGGGCATAAATTTATAGAAAACGTGTTTCTGAATCTCTATTGCCTTATTATCTAATAGAAGGGAATTTATATAAAACTACAGTGAGATAATTTTATAAGAATAGCCAGAGATTTATGATGAAGCAATGGTTGTCTTGTGAGCCGCCTTCAAATACCCAAATGCTTTGCTTTGCCATTCCTTTTCCTCCTTTACTCAATCTTCCCCATTTTTGAACCTCTTTCCCCATTATCTCCTTTCTTGTTCAAAACAACACATGGCAGCCAGACTCCCCATCTGTGCATCAGCCTCTCTGAGCATATTTGAAACTGTGCAAATTTTGGGGTTCTTGGGATCTTTCAAAGTTTGCACAAGTATAGAAACATTCATTTCCCTTAGAGTTTCCCAGTCAGTGAAGAACAGAACTTCTGGGTAAAGTGATGAGAACATCTGTAATTAAAAGTGCCAGGGGTCAGAGCATACACTGGGAAATAGAGAATTCATTATGTTGGCATATCCCACTGTCACAACATCAAGTTAATTTCAAATGGCTAAGCCAGAGGAGATTCATCTTGCTTTATCTGGTCCAAGACTTGGATTTAGCCAGACTCTTTGGAGATAAATATTTGATATATATTAAACAGTTAAAAGACCCCATGTAACATGATACAGACCTGTCATCTGTTTTGCTTTTGTATAGATTTTTTATCTTTACAAAAAAGAATGATTAATATTCAAATGATGCCACTTTTAACTTATTAACTGATTAGTTGCTAGTAGCATAGCAATGACATTAGAATTTTGAGGTCTTTTTGGTAGGGTGGAAGGAATGTATGGTTTGCAAAAACTGCTGGTTGCTCTACAGATCTTTTGATTCATAACATCCAAGATGATGATCATGGTCTTAGACACTTAGACTAGGAATTGAGTTTTAGCAAAAATCCAAAATAGTACCCATCTTCTTCAGAGTTTTCTTTTTTTTTATTGTATATATTCTATATTTACAATTCATTTCCCTTTTTCTGGTTCCCCACCCCCAAAGGTCCCACATGTCCTTTTCCCTCCCCCTGCTCCCGCATCCACCCCCTCCCACTTTACTGTTCTTGTACTCTCTCACAATGATGTTTTGGTCCATTCTAGCACCAGTGTCCACTCCTTTCTTCTTGTGAGACATCACTTGATATGTGATTTGTGTCTTTGGTGTTCCAAGCTTCTAGGCTAATATCCACTTATCAGTGACTGTATACCATGGGTATTCTTTTGAGACTGGGTCACCTCACTTAGTATGACATTCTCCAGCTCCATCCATTTCTCTAAGAATTTCATGAATTCATTGTTTCTAATGGCTGAATAGTACACCATTGTGTATATATACCACATTTTTTGTATCCATTCCTCTGTTGAGGGACATCTGGGTTCTTTCCAGCTTCTGGCTATTATATATAAGGCTGCTATGAACATAGTGGAGCCTGTATCCTTATTGCATGCTGGTGAATCTTCTGGGTATATTCCCAGAGAAAACAAATGTCAGCCAAGACTACTGTACCCAGCAAAACTCTCAATCAACATAGATGGAGAAATCAAAATATTCCATGACAGGACCAAATTTACACAATATCTTTCCACTAACCCAGCTCTACAAAGGATAATAGGAGGAAAACTCCAACACAAGGAAGGAAATGGCACCCAAGAAAAAGCAAGACAGTAAACTTCTTCCATCAAACTCAAAGGAAGATAACTACTCAAAAACAAAAATAACATCAAAAATGTCAGGAAGTAATAATCTCTATTCCTTAATATCTCTTAACATCAATGGACTCAACTCCCCAATAAAAAGACATAGACTAACAGACTGGATACGGAAACAGGACCCTACATTTTGCTGCTTACAGAGTTTTCTAACAGAAGTGTAAAAATTGTGTAGGTTTAGTGTCTACTTAGTTAAAATGTTTTTTTCCTATTCTTTTTAAAACATGGTTATTTTATCATGTTTACTGATGTATTTGTCCAAACATTTATGAGTGTCTATATGTGATAAGTCCTTTGTTGAGCCCAAGGATGTTGGCTTGTAACTAAATTCTGAATTAGTTAGTGTCCCCTAATCTGTCTAGTGTACTTTTTCCCCAATGATTCTTTTCTTCCTAGCACCATCAGGAAAGTAGGATCTACCTCTCCAACTTTATTGACAGTACACTTGGCAGAATTAAAGAATGTTGTGCATCCTTTTTTTTTTTTTTTGTTTTTGTTTTTCGAGACAGGGTTTCTCTGTGTAGTCCTGGCTGTCCTGGAACTCACTTTGTAGACCAGGCTGGCCTCAAACTCAGAAATCCGCCTGCCTCTGCCTCCCAAGTGCTGGGATTACAGGCGTGCGCCACCACGCCCAGCTGCATTCTTACTGAAAGACACACATTATGTTGTCTCTTTTAGCTAGGATGCATTTGTTCAGTGACATCTTCTTGGATTTCCCTTCCTTTTACTGGACTTCTAGTTAATATCAGTGTAAAGTAAAATCTAGTCTCCCTCCATCACCAAATGTGCGGACCACAGAGATGGTAGTAAGTGTGCTTTTCTAAAATTTAACCATTTTCTCTACTTACATTACTGCAATATTTTTTAAAATTATTACATTTATTTGCACATGTGTGCGGTTGTGTGATTATATGTATGCAGACATGAGCATGTCACATGAGTGGTGATGTCAGAGAACAACTTACAGAAGACAGTTCTATGTATCCACTATGTAGGTTGTAGTGATCAAACTCAGGTCTTCAGCCTTGGCAAGAAGTGATTTTTCCCAGTGAGCTGTCTCTATGGCTGATGTCTCATTATTTTATCTTACATAGAACTGTTTATGCCTCCCTCCATTTGAATGACAGGTGGATGTCCTTGGATATAAAAGGCATCTTTATTAAACCCATGTTAAATCTAGACCTCCTAAGAAAACGTTGAATCAGAGTAGAAAGTCATTCATTTTGATCAGAACTAAAGTGTCCACAGGCAATTTCTTTCCCAGCTCAGTCAAAAAACTGTCTCCTTGTAATCCTCATTTTTTCCAATTAACTGGATCTGCTTAGACTTCACTATTCTCTTTCCTAGCACCAGCTCAGCCTTGTCTATGGAAAATTGCATCACATCCTTGGAAGAAAGAGGAGAAAGGGGCCTCAGAGATTGAATTTAATGATTATTTGGATTTAAAGCCATCTTGACACAGTCTAGAGGCCCCTTGATTTGTGAGGAGTTACTAGACTTAAGATCTAAAATAATCAGTATTTGTTAAACACACTGGGCAGAATAAATTTTTTAAAATGCATATCCTGCTGAAGTGAAGAAATTCGATCTTATTTCATATTGGGCAAGTTGGTTATCCATGCTGAGCTTTAATTTGTGTTGTTTTATGCAAACCAAATGATATCCCAAGGTCAAAGTAGAATTGTTACGCATCCAAAACCTTTAATGATCTCATAGGGGTTTTTAAAGTTCTGCATGGTACATGCCACATGTGCAAGAGCTGTTTCTTCTCCCTTCAGCCCCCACAGAAGCTGTAGTGTTCTGTCTTTGCAGATGGCTACTATTATCTCAGTTCTGAGGGAGTGAGCCATGTACCAGTGCTATACTTCATCTGTTATTTCTCCATTAGTCTGCAGAGGCTAATCAGCCTCCTCAATGAGCTTTTAATAAAACACCATAGATCACACATGTAAACACAATCTGGAGACTTGTTTGCAACTCTATATCCCATCACTGAGTTGAAATTACTGGGGTACTCAATAATAGATTCACAGTGATGTAGAAAAATAGGTATTCCAGTCTAGATCAACTTACCTCTTGGCAAAGCATCAGAGACTGACCTCAATACCATAGTGTTGTCTATTGTTAGGAAGCATGTCACATGTTCTGCACAGTCTAATTCTAGACAATTTGTCATTTCCTCAGTCAATACTTTCATAATATTAAACCCAACCTAAGAACTTCCTTCTAGGTATAATTAGAAATAACTAAGTAGGCCTTACTATTAGGGTTATAACTCTACAGTTCAGATAGTCAGCCACTTTCTTTATATTGCTATTTCCAATCAATTTATTTTCAGATAATTACACAATGGATCACCCAAGGCAGGATATCGTATAAAATGTAACTGACCTTCTTGAAACTAATAAGTAGGAGAGACAGAACTAGGAAAATACCTCTTATTCCATGGTGAGGGTGTTAATGACCAAGCAGGGAAGGAGAGGAAAGTAATGGGGTGATGACCCAGGCAAGTAGCTCATGAGCAAGATGTTAACCCTAACACTAACCCTAACCCTAACCCTATCCCTATCCCTATCCCTAACCCTAACCCTAGCCCTAAATCTAACCCTAACCCTAACCTATATATACAGAAAGAAAAACTTGAGTGAAATTCCATAGTCTAGTGACGTTGGAGAATATGTAGTAAAATAGACTTCTGTGGGAATTTGTGGTAAGAAGTATAAGGAATAAGATAATACTCTAAGAGATAAATCAACATAAGGGTTTGCATTTAGAAAGCAAGAGCCAAGTTGATTTCTCTAGAAAAATTTAATTCTTTTTCACCAACAATCAAGCAATGGTTACTATCTGCTGGGAAGCCTTTCTATAATTTCCCCCCTCTCCTGCCCTTGCAGATTTAAAGCCAAAACATGACCATGGAGTAATCGTCAAGGCAGCAATGACCCTGAGATGATACCGTTAGAGGCACAGTGGGACTGTGGGGGTAGGAGGGAGGTGAACCCAAACTCAAAGCCAAGAAAAATCAATGACTGTAAGCAACTGCAGCCCTATGGCTGCAGATTGCTCCAGTGGCTGCTTCATCGATTTTAACTTCAGCTTCTAATTGCTGCAGCAGGCAAAGCAAATGCTGCATTTTAGAGTGTTTAAGGCACCATAGATTTTTCTGGAGTGAGAGCTGGGAAACTTTTAGGGTACATGTAAAAGAGAGGTGAGGCAAATCACACAGGGCAAACAGCAAGTAAAAAAAAATGATTGCATAGGAAAACAAGAAGAGCAGAAAGTATAGAGTATGAATGGTGCAGGGAGCAGTGATTTCATGGTGTAACTTAAGGGAAAATTATATTTCTACCTTGCTCATTTAAGCAACGCATTAAGTCAAAACTTGTTTGAAGCCTCCCCATATCACGTGGTATGTGTTTACAAGGGTACAAAAGTTGATTTCAAGGACATTGATGATGTTTAGATGACAGTGCTTATCCCACAGGGCCAGACACAGTCTGCGGGAGCAATCCCTGACAAACTGATGCTAACATAACTACTATTCATTAAGTATGATTACTATAACACACAAAGGTATTTAAAAAGCAAAATATATTTATTGATTTGGATTTGTAAAATAATCATTTTATGGGCCTTTTTTTCCAGTTCTCATCCAGACTTGAACATTTTAAAACATGCCCTGATATCCCTGCAAGACATTACTTAGCTATTCCATCTTCACAGGGGACTGTAGGTTTAGATTTTAAAATCCATGCCCCCAGAGCTCCCAGGGACTAAAGCACCAACCAAAGAGTATACATGGCTCCGGCTGCATATGTAGCAGAAGATTGCCTTATCTGGCATCAATAGGCAGGGATGCCCTTGGTCCTGTGAAGGATCGATACCACAGCATAGGGAAATGCTGTAGGACAGCGAGTTAGGAGTGGGTGGGTGGGGGAACACCCTAATAGAAGCAGGGGTATGGGATGGGATAGTATGTTTGCAGAGGGGAAAACAGATAGGGGCATAACATTTGAAATATAAATAAATAAAATAACCAAAAAAACATTAAAAAATAAAAAATATATATAAACCTACTTTAATAATGGTTCTTAAATGTTTCAACCTCCCACCAAAGGTAAGGGAGGAAGATGGTTAATAAGACAAGGGGGATGTGGACCTGTACACAAGTAGCTTTGGGGGGCAATTCCAATCTTCATTGTTAGGATATCAGCAGTCCAGCCCAAAACATTAAACATAAATCAGTAGCACTGGCTCCATTCATAAGAAACTATGAGGCTCTTCAGAATCAGCATATGTCTGTAGAAGTAGCAAAAAGCAGCCAAAATACTATGAGAAGTTGTTTGACATTTGTCTCTATGAAGTCAAGACAAGCAGAGATCACTGAAGACCAACAAAGCATTGCAAGGCATAACAGTGCAAGACCATCATCAGTGAAGACCAATAAAGACCAGCGAAGTGTTGCAAGGCAAACCAATGCAAAGGAGGTGGTCTTCTTGTCTGTGGGCTATAGTTATATTCTTTCTAAACATCAATCAGCCTCTCAAGCATCTGCTCCAGTAAGGTAATGCCTGTCCTTTCATAAGACAACTTCTAGAAAAACATCATGTGTCTGCAAAACATCTCATAAGATAGCTTCCAGAAAAACATCACATGACACAACTGAATCTCAAAAGAAACCAGAAACTGCTGCTCCAGGAGACTTACTAAATAAACACAAAGCACTGGTGATGAGAAATACATACACCATACTCAGTAGGGTTGCACATATTTGAGAATTTTATCTTACTTTTATATAAAATATTTTTGAATACTAAACTTTTATAGTGGCTTAATGAGGTAACAGGCTAATGACTATTCTTGTCATCTCAATGGGAATTATAATTACCATGGAAACAAACCTCTGGTCATATCTCTGAGGGAGTTTCTAGATTAGGTTAATTAAGATGGGAAGATCCACCCTAAATGTGAATGGCATTATTCCACAGATGGGATTCTAGACAGGATAAAAAGCAGAAAGGAGAAAGAAAACTGTACAAGATCATTCCCCTCTCACCTCTCTCTGCTCATCCTGACTTCCTGACTACAGATCTCATTAGCAGCTGTCTAGTTCCCCTGTCACAGTGCCAATGTTCGTTCATCATCACAATGAACTGTACCTTTGCTTCAAAAGCCAAATCAAACTTCTCATTAAGTTTGTCAGATAATTTGTGCCTGCAGTGTGTAGAAGTAACTAATCTGCATACTCTGCACCTCGTATCACTTTAAAACCAGATATGAGATATGAATTCACAACCATACTTAATTAAATAAGTCAGACAAGGTTTGATCTCAGTTTTGGTCATTAGTACTTTTGTAGTAAGTGGTGATGGTAGCAGATAGAGATGGCTTTTAATCTACAGTCCTGTATGAAGAAAGTAGTTCTGACTATAAGGATCTATTCATTAAAAACTAGGAATATAAAGGCAAATCCAGATGCTCATAATTATCTCTCCAACTGGAAAACCCAACAGAACAGGTCCAAAAGGCATGGGCATGATATCAACTCAATTCTTAATCCAATATAATCCTTCCTCAAAGAGTCTTCAATGTTCTTGAATAAGCATATTACTTTTTTACTGATTAGATATTTTCTTTATTTACACTTCAAATATTTTCTCCTTTCCAGGTCTCCCCTTTAGGACCCCCTATCCCATTCCTCCTCTCCTTGCCTCTATGAGGATGCTCAGCCACCCACCCACCCACTCCCATAAACCCACACAGGCATTTCCCTACACTGGCGCATCAAATACCCTCAGGTCCAAAGGCCTCTCCTCCCACTGATGTCCAACAAGGCCATCCTCAGCCACATATGTGACCAGTGACATGATTCCCTCCATGTGTATTCTTATGGTTGGTGGTCCAGTCACTGGAAGCTCCAGGAGGTCTGGCCTGTTGACATTGTTACTTCCTCTATGGGGCTGCGGATCATCTCAGCTCCTTCAGTGCCTTCTCCAACTCCTCCATTCGGGACTCCCAAGCTCAGTCCAGTGGTTGGCTGTGAGCTTCTGCCTCTGTCTTTGTCAGGCTTTGGCAGAGCCTCTCAGGAGACAGCCATATCAGGCTTCCATCAGCAAGTACTTCCCATCATCCATGATACTGTCTGGGTTTGGTGGCTCTATATGGGATGGATCCCAAGGTGGGAAGTCTTTGGAAGACCTTTCCTTCAGTCACTGCTCCACACATTGTATCCATATTTCCTCCTGTGACTATTTTCTTCAGCTTTATATAAAGCAATGAAGCAGCCACATTTTAGTCTTCCTTCTTAGGCTTTATATGGTTTGTGAATTGAATATGGCATAACCCAAACATTTGGGTTAATAACCACTTATCAGTGAGTACAAACCGCATTTGTTCTTTTGTAACTAACTTACCTCACTCACTCAGGATTATATTTTCAAGTTTTATCCATTTGCCTGTGAATTTCATGAATTCATTGTTTTTAATAGCTGAGTAGTAACCCATTATGCAAATGTACCACATTTTCTGAATCCATTCATCTGTTGAGGGACATCTGAGTTCTTTCTAGATTCTGAATATTATAAATATGGCTGCTATGAATGTAGTGGAGCATATGCCCTTATTACATCTTGGAGCAACTTCTGGGTGTATGTCCAGGAGTGGTATAGCTGGGTCCTCAGGTAGTACTATGTCTAATTTTCTGAGAACCACCAGACTGATTTCCAGAGAGGTTATACAAGCTTGCAATCCCACCAGCAATAGAGGAGTGTTCCTCTTTCTCCACTTTCTAGCAGACATCTGCTGTCACCTAAATTTTTCATCTTAGACATTCTGACAAGTATGAGGAGGAACATCAAGGTTGTTTTGATTTGCATTTCCCTGATGACTAAGGATGTTGAACATTTCCTTAGGTACTTCTTAACCCTTCTAGTTTCCTCAGTTGAGAATTCTCTGTTTAGCTCTGTACCCCATTTTTAATAGGGTTATTTGATTTTCTGGCGTCTAACTTCTTGAGTTCTTTTTATATATTAGATATTAGCCCTCTATCAGCTGTAGATCTTTCCCTAATCTGTTGGTTGCCATTTTGTCCTATTGACAGTGTCCTTTGCCTTACAGAAGCTTTGCAATTTTATGAGGTCCCATTTGTTGATTCTTGTTCTTATAGCATAAGGCATTGGTGCTCTGTTCAGGAAATTTTCCCCGGTGCCCATGTATTCAAGGCTCTTCCCCACTTACTCCTCTATAAGCTTCAGTGTATCTGGTTTTATGTGGAGGTCCTTGGTCCACTTGAACTTGAGCTGTGTATCTTAAAGAAATAAGAGTGGGTTGATTTGCATTTTTCTACATGCTGACAGTCAGTTGATCCAGCACCATTTGTTAAAAATGCTGTCTTTTTCCCACTATGTTTTTAGCTTTTTTGTTAAATATCAAGTGACCATAGGAGGGTGAATTCATTTCTAGGTCTTCAATTCTATTCCATTCATCTTTCTGCCCGTTTCTGTACCAATATCAGACAGTTTTTATCACTATTGCTCTGTAGTAAGGTCAGGGATGGTAATTCTGCCAGAAATTTTTTTATTGTTGAGAAGAGTTTTTACTATCCTGGGTTTTTTGTTATTCTGAATGAATTTGCAGATTGCTCTTTATAACTCTATGAAGAATTGATTTGGAATTTTGATGGGTATTGCATCGAATCTGTAGATTGCTTTTGGCAAGATGGCCATTTTTACTATATTAATCCTGCCAATCCATGAGCATGGGAGGTTTTCCATCTTCTGAGATCTTAGATTTTTTTTTCTTCTGAAGCTTGAAGTTCTTGTCATACAAATCTTTCACTTGCTTGGTCAGAGTCACACCAAGATACTTTATATTGTTTGTGATTATTGTGAAGCATGTCATTTCCCTAATTTTTTCTTGGTCTGTTTATCCTTTGAGTATAGGAAGACTACTGATTTGTTTGAGTTAATATTATACCTGGCCACTTTCCTGAAGTTGTTTATCAGCTGTTGGAGTTCTCTGGTGGAGTTTTTGGGATAACTTCAGTATACTATTCTATCATTTGTAAATAGTGATATTTTGACTTCTTTCTTTCCAATTTGTATACCTTTGACCTCCTTTTGTGGTCTAATTGCTCTAGCTAGAATGTCAAGTACTATATTGAATAGATAGGGAGAGAGTGGGCAGCCTTGTCTGGTCCCCAATTTTAGTAGGATTGCTTCAATTTTTTCTCCATTTAGTTTGATATTGGCTACTGGTTTGCTGTATGTTGCTTTTACTATGTTTAGGTACTTGCCTTGAATTCATGATATTTCTAAGACTTTTAACATGAAGGGATGCTGAATATTGCCAAATATAATGAAATGATCATGTATATTATATATTTTTATGTTTGAGTTCCCATTTTATATGATCTGATTTTTCTCATAATAGGCTAAAAATATCCTAAAGTTCCATAAGTTCTGAAAGTAGTTTTCTTCAGGTGATTGAATCAAATATCAGAATAGATACATATGGCTTTGCATCACTTGCTTAGCATGTCTGTAAGCAGTAGAGTATTTTCAATATGATCAGCAGAGTTTCATTCAGATATGATGAGAATTATAAAGCTAGCCAGATCTGATTAACACTTGTATAGACATTATAAGATATCCTGGAAACTCAGGTAAGATTAAAGAATTATCTCTGAATTCATCACTACATGGGTTGTTTCCTTAAGCTTGATTTTTTTTAATTCACTAATCTGAATACTTGTCTCAATCTAAAGTAAATTAGACTGAATATACTCAAATAATAGGAGAAAATTGGTGCCTACTTCAAAAAGATTTTTCAAAAGGGATGCAAGGGCTCCAATAACTCAGTTTTCACTACAGTGTTGTTGGTCTTACAAGACAAATCCTGGAGGCTAAAAGGTGGCCAGTCAGTAAGAATCAGCCAATCACAGAAATATGATATACTGTGGTATCCATGAGATCGGAATGCCCCAACTGCATTCATAGAAGAACTCACATGAACTATATAAACTGCATTAAATTTCTATGGTTAATTACATAAAGAAGGACAGATTCAAGATAAGAAACTGTACAAACCAAACATGGAGACGGAGCAAGTTCAGAAGATTCATGTAACTCTATTTTCACTGGAATGTAGTGAGTGAGATCATCAGGAAAGGAGGCTTGGGGTCAGACTGTGCCTACATGTAGAAATTGGATTATATTGTAATATATGATAAGCCATCTAAGTATTTGGAACAGGGTGAGTCTATTGTGGCTAGTGTGCTTGGAAACCAATATGACTCATTTTTGTTCATTCTCAAATGTGAGTTAATATTTTGAGGATCCAAGATGTTTGAACTCTGAGTAGTCTCTTAGCAACAGTAGAGGTGCAAGTGTCAAATTGCAAGTAGTAATTTTATTCTATTTGTGGTTAAATCATTCCTAATATCCACAACAGGTTAAATGTTAGTATGTGTTTTGCGAGACCTTTTTGGGGGGAGAGATGACATACGTGTCTACTTATGCCCAGATAAGGGACCCACCACAAATCAAAGTAACAATTACAATTACAATGAACTCCATCTTCATTAGCCACTGATTTTAATGGTCCTACTTATAGGGTTAGAGGTTGCTTATTGGAACAGGGATGACTAAAATTCAGCCAAAACATGGAAAAGCCCATCCTGACACAGAAAACTTAAAGAGGTGTATCTCTGGAGTTCCCTGCACTACTTATAAACAGGTCTACATTAAGGCAATCTCCTCCAGGCAGCTCAGCCTCCTTCTTGAGTCTTTGGTTGTGTTTCTGTGGCTTTGTGGACAGGACTTGTAATTCTGGCCCCACCTTATGATTCTTGTAAGCCTCAACTTCTCTAGTTTTGTGAAGTTTGTTTAGTTTCCCAGTCTCATGAGCTTTAATTCAGGATGCAATGTTTCATCTCTGAGGAAATTGCTATGGTGTCATTTTGCTTGAAATATAGTTGCATAAAAAGATGACTTAGTGGATGAATTTATGCTTAAGTAGGATTATAATGGAAGTTTTAGTGATGTGTTTTCATGCTGCATTTAGAAAATGGCTTGCTTTTACAGACTATCATACTGATAATGAGTTTGGTCCCTTTTGTACCATGGAACCTAATCATCTGTGTAAATTCTTTAGTGTTCAGCAGCAAAATTATTACTCTATCATAAGACACTACTCATTTGTAAAAATCATTTCTTTTTTTCTAATTATAGTAATTCTACTTTGAAACTGAAGTGGCTTTCAATATATCTCTTTCTCATATTTCAACTTACTTTTATTTTTACACACATTGCAGCATTTTCCAGACCAGAATTTCTGAATGAACATTTCTGATTTATTTGTGTTGATAAGGGTTCATTTTCTGACACTAATTCATTTATCTCTCAGAGTAAATGTAATTTCCCATTGAGGTTTCACGTTAAGAGTAAGTGCCCATTTAGTCAAAGGCTATGTTGATGACTGAACTTCAGTCACAGATTAGAAAAATGTTTATAAATGCATTTGTGTCTGGGCATGTGTTTTGGTTAGGTGGGGTTTTAAAATGGCAAGATAATTGATCAACAATACTGTGAATTATATTTTAAATGCAAATGAAATTGTAAGACTTAAGAATTGTTTTACTGTTCTATGGGCAGGATTAGTGAGACTGGTAGAAGGCATTGTGATGAAGTTATGACATAATCTCAACTTCATCTTCCTTTTCTAAGTCTTCATCTACTGATAGGTGGGCTTGCTCCACAATTCCTTGTTGGAACTGTAGATAGAGTGCTCGCCCAAAATATGAACCACTGTGACTTGGGTGCAGTATGTGACTATAGGGTGGCAGCATATTCCAATGGCTAAGAGGATTCTTATGCTGCCTCTTGAGGAGTCTCTCTAAGCATGCAATAATGCCTTGTGCACTAAGATGCCAAGATTGGTCAATGTATGTTTTCCAACACATATTAATAAATGCCTATCATGTGGTAGACCCTCCAGTCTCATGCATTACCTGAATGTCTTGAGAGAAGCAAGGGGAGAAATAAAACACCAAATCCTAACAATTGAAATAATCTGTCATTATAACTGCTAAAGAAGGTTATCAGAGTTTACAGTTCTCTCCACTGACTATAGGGAAACAGTGCACATAAATCTTTAGGTGTTTTTATTTTCTGTTGTAATAAAATAATTACCATATCATTTGGGTGAAAATATCTGAGTGCCACTAAAAAGAATCAGGTATTCTAGTTGGTCACCTTCTAATGTGGTTTATATTTTCACCATTGGGATTTATAATGGGCATCTTATAAATATTGTTTGTTGCAATAGCTTGAAGCTGCATACCTGGTACCTTAACTTTGGCTTGTGGAAATATCCATAAAGACACAATGAAGTTGTCCCTTTGTTCAGAGAATGCTGAAGTAGGAACGACTGCTCAAATGTATCTGAATGTGACTGGGGATCCCACTGCATCGCCAGATATGAGCACTTAATCCCCTGGAACAGTGCTGCCTTCCTCCCCCTCCCTGGAGATTAAGCAGCAAGTGAGGCTGCAGAGGGAGACAAGAAGAAAGCATTACTTCTTTGCACCCTAGCTGCACATCTGCCTTGGGTTAGCAAAGCTGGCCTGAATCCAAGTGCTTTAACTAATACATCTCTTTAACATCAGCTTAAAATTAAATCCTGTTATTTTTTTTAACATCCCTGAAGGTATAGGTAGTGGAGAGGATAAGCAGTGCATGTGTTGTTATTTGTGAAATAGACTCATGCTGTTTTAAGCATCCTTAGAAGATTTTTCCTTCTGCCTCTTTTTATTTGTGGGGTGGGGAGTAATTGAAACTCAAGTAATTGAGAGGCTAACATTTTTAGTGATGTCACTTAACTAAAACATTGATGGTAGAATCAGAAATTGAATCTTTGTTCTTTTTGTTTACACACACACACACACACACACACGCACGCACACACACACACACACGTACGTACACATACTAATACAATGTCTGAATGCCACATTGTGGTCTGCTTGCACAAGTACTTTCTTAACACATGCTGCATGCCTAGTTACACATATCCATGCATTGTGCTTATTGAAATACATTATACCACGCCCTATTAAATGTGTATTAGGTAGCAGGACCATCCCTACCCAAAACAGTTGTTTCTGTGTTTCACCCTCTTGAACTTATTCTGTGGATGGGGTATTCATAATATCAAATGTTTCCTTGGACATGCTTAATTAGCTGTTTTATGCTGGGATGGCAGGGTTTCTATTCTGTAATCTCACTCTTATCCATCCAGATACATTTTCATTCTTCTTCAATGTTTCTTTCCTGGCAGTTTCAAAAATACTGCTTTCTTCACACAAACAAGCAGAAGCCTCTAGGGAATCATTCCACCCACTTCCTTCACACTTAAATATTAAAATATCTCCCATTCTCTTGACTCAAAGGAGCCTCTGTCTTCCATTTCCAAGGTGACAGGTGCCACTGTTGTCTCTTTACTATGGACTCCTACATGCTCTTTGATGCTTGACTCATTGATTGGCCATTCCCCATGATCTTTACCTCCTCTTATCGGTGGTTTTGTCTATATATAGAAACAAAAATACTTATGATTTCCTCATTCTGCAAGCATCTCCCCTAACTTTTCACGTAAGTTACTCCAGAAAATAGCTGCTACCCACTCTAGTTATAGGTCTACAAATTCCACTCTTATTGCACTCATGTGCAGTCATTTCTAATACACATCTATTTAATGTTTGACCTTAGGTATCCATAGTAATCCCCTGAAAGTTTCACTTGGCTAAATCTAGCAATGTCTTTTCATTATAACTTATTTTGAATTTACTAATTTATTCATTTTTATTTTCGTAAGCTTTGGAAATTATTTTTTTTTCTAGTATATTTTTTTATTGTATATATTCTATATTTACAATTCATTTCCCTTTTTCTGGTTCCCCACCCCCAAAGGTCCCACATGTCCTTTTCCCTCCCCCTGCTCCCGCATCCACCCCCTCCCACTTTACTGTTCTTGTACTCTCCCACAATGATGTTTTGGTCCATTCTAGCACCAGTGTCCACTCCTTTCTTCTTGTGAGACATCACTTGATATGTGATTTGTGTCTTTGGTGTTCTAAGCTTCTAGGCTAATATCCACTTATCAGTGACTGTATACCATGGGTATTCTTTTGGGACTGGGTCACCTCACTTAGTATGACATTCTCCAGCTCCATCCATTTCTCTAAGAATTTCATGAATTCATTGTTTCTAATGGCTGTATAGTACTCCATTGTGTATATATACCACATTTTTTGTATCCATTCCTCTGTTGAGGGACATCTGGGTTCTTTCCAGCTTCTGGCTATTATATATAAAGCTGCTATGAACATAGTGGAGCATGTATCCTTATTGCATGCTGGTGAATCTTCTGGGTATATTCCCAGGAGTGGTATGGCTGGGTCCTCCGGAAGTATCACGCCCAGTTTTCTGAGGAACCGCCATACTGATTTCCAGAGTGGTTGTACCAGCTTGCATTCCCACCAGCAGTGGAGGAGTGTTCCTCTTTCTCCACATCCTCGCCAACACCTGATGTCTTCTGAGTTTTTAATCTTAGCCATTCTGACTGGTGAGGTGAAATCTCAGGGTTGTTTTAATTTGCATTTCCCTAATGACTAGTGATGTTGAACATTTTTTAAGGTGTTTCTCAGCCATCCGAATTTCTTCAGGTGAAAAGACTCTGTTTAGCTCTGTACCCCATTTTTGGATAGGGTTATTTGGTTTTCTGGGGTCTAACCTCTTGAGTTCTTTGTATACATTGGAGATTAGCCCTCTGTCGGATGTGGGGTTGGTGAAGATTTTTTCCCAATTTGTTGGTTGCCGATTTATCCTTTTGACAGTGTCTTTTGCCTTACAGAAACTCTGTAGTTTTATGAGGTCCCATTTGTCTATTCTTGCTCTTAGAGCATAAGCAATTGGTGTTCTGTTCAGGAATTTTTCCCCTGAGCCAATGTCCTCAAGGGTCTTCCCCAGTTTCTTTTCTATTAGTTTTAGTGTGTCTGGTTTTATGTGGAGGTCTTTGATCCACTTGGAGTTGAGCTTAGTGCAAGGAGATAAGAGTGGATCAATTCTCATTCTTCTGCATGTTGACCTCCAGTTGAGCCAGCACCATCTGTTGAAAAGGCTATCTTTTTTCCACTGGATGTTTTCAGCTCCTTTGTCGAAGATCAATTGGCCATAGATGTGTGGGTTCAATTCTGGGTCTTCGATCCTATTCCATTGATCCGCTTCCCTGTCACTGAACCAATACCATGCAGTTTTTAATACCACTGCTCTGTAATATTGCTTGAGGTCTGGGATATTGATTCCCCCAGAAGTTCTTTTGCTGTTGATGATAGTTTTAGCTATTCTGGGTTTTTTGTTATTCCAGATGAATTTGAGAATTGCTCTTTCTAGCTCTATGAAGAACTGAGTTGGGATTTTGATGGGAATTGCATTGAATCTGTATATTGCTTTGGGCAAGATTGCCATTTTGACTATATTAGTCCTGCCAACCCACGAGCATGGAAGATTTTCCCATTTTCTGATGTCTTCTTCAATTTCCCTCTTCAGAGACCTGAAGTTTTTGTCGTATAAATCTTTCACATGTTTGGTTAGCGTCACTCCAAGATACTTTATATCATTTGTGGCTATTGTGAAGGGTGTCATTTCCCTAATTTCTTTCTCGGCCTGCTTATCCTTCACGTATAGGAAGGCTACTGATTTACTTGAGTTGATTTTATAGCCAGCCACTTTGCTGAAGTTGTTTATCAGTTGCAGGAGTTCTCTGGTGGAGGTTTTTGGGTCACTTAAGTAAACTATCATATCATCTGCGAATAGTGATAGTTTGACTTCTTCCTTTCCGATTTGTATCCCTTTGACTTCCCTCTGTTGTCGAATTGCTCTAGCTAGTACCTCAAGTACTATATTGAAGAGATATGGCGAGAGGGGACAGCCTTGTCTAGTCCCTGATTTTAGAGGGATTGCTTCGAGTTTTTCTCCGTTTACCTTAATGTTGGCTACTGGTCTGCTGTATATTGCTTTTACTATGTTTAGATATGGGCCTTGAATTCCTGTTCTTTCTAGGACCTTTAGCATGAAAGGATGCTGAATTTTGTCAAATGCTTTTTCAGCATCTAATGAGATGACCATGTGGTTTTTTTCTTTGAGTTTGTTTATGTAGTGGATTACGTTGATGGATTTCCGTATATTGAACCATCCCTGCATCCCTGGGATGAAGCCAACTTGATCATGGTGAATGATCGTTTTGATGTGTTCTTGGATGCGGTTGGCAAGTATTTTGTTTAGTATTTTTGCATCGATATTCATAAGAGAAATTGGCCTGTAGTTCTCTTTCTTAGTTGGATCTTTGTGAGGTTTTGGTATCAGGGTAATTGTGGCTTCATAGAATGAGTTGGGTAGTGTTCCTTCAGTTTCTATTTTGTGGAATAATTTGAAGAGTATCGGTATCAGGACTTCTTTGAAGGTCTGATAGAATTCTGCACTAAAACCATCTGGTCCTGTGCTCTTTTTGGTTGGAAGACTGTCTATGACCCCTTCTATTTCTTTGGGGGTTATGGGTCTGTTTAGACGATCTATTTGATCCTGGTTTAATTTTGGTATTTGGTAGCTGTCGAGGAAATTGTCCATTTCCTCCAGATTCTCCAGTTGTGTTGAGTATAGGTTTTTGTAGTAGGATCTGATGATTTTTTGAATTTCCTCAGTTTCTGTTGTTATATCTCCCTTTTCATTTCTAATTTTGTTAATTTGAATACTGTCTTTAGTAAGTCTGGCTAGGGGTTTATCTATCTTGTTGATCTTCTCAAAGAACCAGCTCCTGGTTTTGTTGATTCTTTGTATGGTTCTTTTTGTTTCAACTTGATTGATTTCAGCCCTGAGTTTGATGATTTCCTGTCTTCTACTCCTCCTGGGTGAAATTGCTTCTTTTTGTTCCAGAGCTTTCAAGTGCGCCATTAAGTTGCTGGTATATGCTCTCTCCTGTTTCTTTTTGGAGACACTCAGGGCTATGAGTTTTCCTCTAAGCACTGCTTTCATTGTGTCCCATAGATTTGGGTATGTTGTGCCTTCATTTTCATTAAGTTCTAAGAATTCTTTGATTTCTTTCTTTATTTCTTCCTGGACTAAGGTATCATTGAGTAGAATATTGTTCAGCCTCCAAGCATATGGGGATTTTCTGTTGTTTTTGTTGCTATTGAAGAACACTCTTACTCCATGGTGATCTGATAAGAGGCATGGGATTAGTTCGATCTTTTTATATTTGTTGAGATCTGTCTTGTGTCCAATTATATGGTCGATTTTGGAGAAGGTACCATGAGGGGCTGAGAAAAAGGTATAGTCTTTTGCTTTAGGGTGAAATGTTCTATATATATCTGTTAAATCCAATTGCTCCAAAGTTTCGATGAGTTTCTCCGTGTCTCTGTTTAGTTTCTGTTTTCCTGGTCTGTCCACTGTAGATAGAGGAGTATTGAGGTCCCCCACAATCATTGTGTTAGGTGCAATGTGTGCTTTGAGCTTTAGTAAGGTTTCTTTTACAAATGAGGGTGCCCTTACATTTGGAGCGTAGATGTTTAGAATTGTGAGTTCCTCTTGGTGGATTCTTCCTTTGACTAGCAGGAAGTGACCTTCTGTGTCTCTTTTGATGACTTTGGGTTGAAAGTCAATTTTATCTGATATTAAAATGGCTATTCCAGCTTGCTTCCTGTGACCATTTGCTTGCAAAATTGTCTTCCATCCTTTTACTCTAAGGTAGTGTTTGTCTTTGACTCTGAGGTGTGTTTCCTGTAAGCAGCAAAATGTAGGGTCCTGTTTCCATATCCAGTCTGTTAGTCTATGTCTTTTTATTGGGGAGTTGAGTCCACTGATGTTAAGAGATATTAAGGAATAGAGATTATTACTTCCTGACATTTTTGATGTTATTTTTGTTTTTGAGTAGTTATCTTCCTTTGAGTTTGATGGAAGAAGTTTACTGTCTTGCTTTTTCTTGGGTGCCATTTCCTTCCTTGTGTTGGAGTTTTCCTCCTATTATCCTTTGTAGAGCTGGGTTAGTGGAAAGATATTGTGTAAATTTGGTCCTGTCATGGAATATTTTGATTTCTCCATCTATGTTGATTGAGAGTTTTGCTGGGTATAGTAGTCTTGGTTGACATTTGTTTTCTCTTAGGGTCTGCATGAGGTCTGCCCAGGATCTTCTAGCTTTCATGGTTTCTGGAGAGAAGTCTGGTGTGATTCTGATAGGTCTTCCTTTATATGTTACTTGGCCCTTTTCTCTTACTGCCTTTAATATTCTTTCTTTGTTTAGTACATTTGGGGTTTTGATTATTATGTGACGGGAGGTGTTTCTGTTCTGGTCCAGTCTGTTTGGAGTTCTGTAGGCTTCTTGTACATTCATGGGCATCTCTCTCTTTAAGTTAGGAAAGTTTTCTTCCATAATTTTGTTAAAGATATTTGCTGGCCCTTTAAGTTGTAGATCTTCACTCTCATCTATCCCTATAATCCTTAGGTTTGGTCTTCTCATTGTGTCCTGGATTTCCTGGATGTTTTGGGTTACAAGCCTTTTGGATTTTGCATTTTCTTTGACTGTGGAGTCAATGGTTACTATGTTATCTTCAGCATCGGAGATTCTTATTTCTATCTCTTGTATTCTGTTGTTTATGTTTGCATCTACGACCCCTGTTTTCTTCCCAAGGTTTTCTATCTCCAAGGTTGCCTCCTTTTGTGATTTCTTAGTTGTTTCTACCTCTGTGTTCAGATCTTGGATGGTTTTGCTCAGTTCCATCATTTGTTTGTTTGTGTTTTCATGTAATTCTTTAATATATTTTTGTGCTCCCTCTTTCATGACTTCTGCCTGTTGTTTCAAGTTCTCCTGCATTTCTTTAACTGATTTTCTCACTTCCTCTTTATTGGTTTCTGTCTGATGGCCCATATTCTCCTGGAGTTCTTTAAGTGTTTTTTGTGTTTGGATTGTAAGAGCTTCTACTCTATTGATGTTCCCCTGCATTTCTTTAAGAGATTTGTTTATGTCTTTTTTGTGTTCCTCTAGGAGCATCATGACCTGTGCTTTTATATCTAACTCTTGTTTTTCTGGTGTGCTGGGGTATCCTGGACTTGCTGTGGTTGGTGAATTGGGTTCAGATGGTGCCATATTGCCTTGATTTCTGTTAATAACGTTCCTACGTTTGCCTTTTGCCATCTCTTTATCTCTGGCGCTAGTTGGTCTTATTGTAGATGGCGCCCTGCTGAAAGCACAGCACGCCTGTCCCCAGGAGACAGATCCCTTCTGGCAGCTTGTCTGTGCTGGACTATGCTCGCTCTGAGTCCAGGTCCCTGACTCCAGCTGCTAGAGTGCCAAGCTGTGCCCCGAGGCGGCCCGGTGGCCCCTTGCTGCTAGTCCGCTCAGAGAGCTGGTCCCGGCCGGTAGTCTGCACCCGCAGCTGATCTTTCTGTGCCCGGATCTGCTGCAGAGCTAAGCTAAGCTATAACTCTGGCCACGCACCTGATTCCAGCCACTCACTGCGTCCAGTGTGCCCGCTGTTTGCGCGCGGGGGTCTGGGGCAAGATGGCTGCCCCTGCTGAAAGCACTGCGTGTCCTTAGCTGAGCTGTTCCTGCCCGGCTCTGCTGCTCCCTTCTGGCTGCATTGACTGTGCTGGACTATGCTCGCTCTGAGTCCAGGCCCCTGACTCCAGCTGCTAGAGTGCCGAGCTGTGCCCCGAGGCGGCCCAGTGGCCCCTTGCTGCTAGTCCGCTCGGAGAGCTGGTCCCGGCTGCTAGTCTGCACCCGCAGCTGATCTTTCTGTGCCCGGATCTGCTGCAGAGCTAAGCTAAGCTAAGCTAAGCTATAACTCTGGCCACGCACCTGATTCCAGCCGCTCACTGCGTCCAGTGTGCCCGCTGTTTGCGCGCGGGGGTCTGGGGCAAGATCAGCTTTGGAAATTATTGATAGTCCCCCCATATTCTACAAAAGTTTGTAACATTTCTGGTCATTTGATGATGTTGAGTTAGTCTACATAAATTGTATTCTAGTTCCTATCCCACTGACTAAGGCATTGCCTACTAAGGTTGTGACATTGAACAGGGCTTACCCAGAAATTTGTCTATCTCAAAGGTTACATGTGATCTAGGAGGTGAATGAAAATAGTTATTTATTGATTGAGATTTATTAAGTAGTTATTTTCTCTATAATTTAGTTTTTTATAAGTGAAGTAAAAATAATAGTTCATATTTATCTAGCATTTATCATTTTCTAGGCACAGTTACAAACAAACAGTATATCCTGTGAAAGACTTAAGTAATTATTATCAGAATTTTTTAACACAGAAATGGTTAAATGCTATGCCCCAACCAGAGAGTAAACTACTGAGCCAAGATTGGAGATCAGCTTCATATGTTCATTGCTATATTTTTCTGCTGTTTAATATCACAATTCTTTATTCTTGCAAAAGACTTGAGTTCAGTTCCTAGCATCCATGTTAGGCAGCCTACAACCTCCTATGACTTTAGCTATAGGGGATATAATGCCACTGTTGTAGCATAGTTGTTGACTATGAGTTTCATGTGGTCATATGGCATTGATTTGTGAAGATGTTAGTTTATTTTCAGGTGGTAATAAATAAATACTGCTGACGTGATAACTTAATAATGAGAGATTTGTTTTTTCTCACAGGTATAGAAATAGAAGTTTAAGGGTTTGCAACTGGTAATATTATCCTTGTTGGCAGAGTCTTGAATCTGCAGTGAGTCTCAGGAATTCTCATATACACAGACAGGGAATTAGGTCTGGTCTTTGTCTCATCCTGCATCAACAGCATGCAATAACATATCCACTCTAATGACCTTATCTAATCTTAATTACTTCTAAAGGATTTTTCATCAATTATTGCATATAATGTGTGGCTAAATTTCAAACCTTTGTGGGCACTCAACATAATAATGGACTTTTAATTTGTATGAAGTAAGGCCATGGTACAGATTTCTACCTTTAAAAAAAGCTGATCATTGTCTACCATCTCTAATTTTGACTTTAGAATGATTCATATTCATTTTCCTTCCATGTCTAAGAGACTGAGGGGAGGGGATAACAATTTTGTGGGGCTCAAAACTTACCTATGTGGTGATCTTCCTTCACAAAATCATATAAAATGAGTCAAGAACATAAATATCAATTCATAAGGAAAATAAAAATAAAATACATATTTTAAATTTTGCAGTATAATGCCATTAATTTTAATGGAAAGATATGTTTCTGAAGAGAACACATACTTTATTACAGGGCATGGAGAAATCAAGTAGGTACTGACAAGAAATATCCATGTCTATTAGCTATATGATTCCACGATATGCTACATGGGCTACTAGGAGGTGTGAGTCATAAAAGTCTTACCTAGCAGTGAGCCCTATAAACTACAATAATCACAAGTGTGGTGAGATATATCTGTGGGGTCGAGAGTGGCACAGATGTTACAGAGAAAATATATAATTTTCTGATTGGGCTTAAGGCCCATTCTATAGGGAGAAATGAATGTCTGATACTGAATATGGCCAAGATTCCATTCTTAGGTTTTAGTGGTGATGTTCTACTGTTATTCTGCTAAATGGGTACAGCATCAAACTACTTTATAAATTCATATGTCTAAACCTATAGATTAAGGCAGGTCTGAGATCTCAAGAGAGACATTTCTTTATGTGGTGAATGATGGTTATCAAGAGTAAATATCAGGGGAATGTTCTGCCACAAATAGAATACCTACACCACCTGCCTTTGGTAGCGGAAGGGAAATCAGAAAGATTATTAAGAGCAACATGTCAAGAACTCACAGCAACTAAAGTTGTCTGACAAAGACCCACACAAGTCGATGGGCAGCATAAACTGGAATTGGTGGAATATTGGGGGTGGGGGAAAGCCATACAAAGTTGGAAGGATGTGGAGAGAGGGTCTCTTTCTGAGAGGAATGAGGGAGGGATGAATATAATTAAAATAACTTGTGTGTTGTCTTAGGGTTTCTATTGCTGTGAAGATAAACCCTGAGCATTGCAACTCTTATAAAGGAAGACATTTAATTGGGGCTGGCTTATAGTTTTAGAGGCTTAGTCCATTATCATCATAGCAGGAAGCATTGTGGTGTGTGATCAGGCATGATGCTACAGAAGGTGCTGAGAGTTCTACCTCTGGCTTGGCAGGCAGCAGGAAGTGAACTGTGCTCAAACTGAGCTAGGTTTGAGCCTCTGAAACCTGAAAGTCTGAGCCCTAGTGATGCCCTTCCTCCAGCAAAGCCCCACCTACTCCATGAAGGCCACACTCCCTATAGACGAAACATTCAAACATATGGGTTCATGAGGATCATTCCTATTCAAATTAACAGATGGCATTCTCAAAGAACTCAGATAAATCTCATATAAAAACACAAAAGATTTGAAATCTGTTATACTTATAATTAGTTGTCATCTCTCTAGTATAATATTTTCTTTATTTGGTTAAAACTATTTGACTATTTTGTCTAGGAGATTATTTTATATTTCATGCATAAGAATAAATATTGCTTTCAATATTTATGATAAGCTAAAGTATGGAAGCATATACACGATCAAAAGTTCCAGCTGTTATTTTTAATTGAAAAACATTTGTATATACAATATTTTAATCATTTTCTTCTCCTCCATTTCTTTCCAGATCCTCCCCATATTTATTTATTTTAAACCACAGAAAGATTGTTACTGATTTTTATTTACCCTAAAGTGGCAATATTATGAAATACTCATTTTGGCCTTATTTTTGTGTTCATCCCAAAATGGTTGGAAAAAATCAAACAACAACAACAACAACAACAACAACAACAAAAGGAAAACAATGCATAGCATCCTGAAGCATTATGGATATTAAGGAGCTTAGCAAAATAACTTTTATAATGATTATTATTTTTTCAATGCATAGTTAAATTTTAAATTGATGAGAAATAAAATTTTAAGATAATTTTCAGGTTTAAGAAATGTCTAGCATCTCTTTAATGAGATCTGAGGTTTTCTGCAGTCTAAATGCTCTATGTAGCTCACTCTTACTGTTCCTCATTTAGTTATAGTACTAGGTGCTCTAAGACTTTGTCTTTTTGACACACAGTCTACCCTAGACCTTCCTGCTTAGCCATGAGATCAGCTTTGCACTATCCCTAAGGTATGTTCTCATTAAGGCATTGTCTACTTTGTGAATAGGAGCAATAGAGAGTTCATCCATTCACTTCTTTAAGCTCAAATTGTTTCTCAAATTTCATCTCAGTTACCACCTCACAAAGCAGTGACAAGATGAAGAGGAACGCCAATGGTCCTAACAGTCTATTGCCTAAGCACACTTCTTCAACAAGTTTTATGAAATCACATAACCCCTGGAATACATTTTTTGTCTTCTACAGAGCCTTAAAGGGCCCAGGCAAATGAGAGTTCAGAAGAGTTAACCCCACAGCAAAACTGTTCTTAAGCAGTATATCCTATTATTGTAGAAACCAAAACTCTTTCAGAACATGATTGTAACTTGAAAAATCTGTCAGAATTTTAACTGAAGTAGAAGCTATGTGTTTATTTTTAAATCAAAAATGTTCTCAAACGATCTACTGTTGCACAGACACAATTCAAGGAGGAGCTTTAAGTTCCTAAGATAACAATAGCAGTCACTATAGATTGATTAGCTTAGTTGCAGCAGCATTTAGCACATATGGGTTTTAATCATACAAAGCCCCATGAAATGAGGAGAGCAAAACAGGAACAGGTCCCCCTGGTGTCACCCCTTGCTCTCTAAGGCTCCTGCCTGAGATTCATGGACGTAGATGGTGAATTTATGCCATGCTTCATTTGAATTTCAACAGTACATTGGGCTCTGAAAGCTGGAATAGATAAATCAGTTTCTAGAGAACAGTGATTCAGGGTAAGACAAGCTCTCAGGTATCTTAAAATGTAATAGGAGATAGAGTTCAAATACAGCACTGTTTTTCTTTGAGAGCAAGGCCAGACACTGTTTGAAATGACTTTGTTGCCTGTGAGATTAATATTGCATATGTTTGTGCTTTTTGGTATCTTTGCAGAAATCTGGAATACAAAAATCTTTCATTTGTGCCTCTTAGCCCTCTTCCTTCTAAGAAAAGCTTTTACTCAGTATTACATATATAATTTGGGCCCCAGCATATATAGTTGAGCTATACAACATGGTACTCTGATATAAATATCTATTGTATAATATTTTAAGCTAATTATCATATGCATTATTTCCATGGAAAAACACAGATCTCAAGGGCTAGGAAGGTTGCTCACTCAGTTCCATGTCTGTTGTGCAAACTTGAGGACTGAGTTTGATCCCTAGCACCCATGAAACAAACAGTGGTGGTAACATAGGCAAAAACAGGCAGAGGCCCAGGGTCCTCTCCTTTCTTCTTCTTGGGAATCATTTGACTTGCTAATTGTGCCTTGAGTATTTAGGGCTTCTGGGCTCATTAATATCCACTTATCAGTGATTGCATTTCATGTGTATTCTTTTTTTTTAAAATTTCTATATTCTTTGTTTACATTCCAAAGGCTTTCCTCTTTCCCAGTTACCCCCCACCATATGTCCCATAATTCCTCTCCCCCCCATGCTATTCCCCACTCTTCCCCCCCCCCCACGATTTCTCTGTTCTGGGACTACAATACTGGATCCAATCTTTACAGGCCCAGGGTCCTCTCCTTTTTTTCTTCTTGAGAGTCATTTGACTTGCTAATTGTGCCTTGAGTATTTAGGGCTTCTGGGCTCATTAATATCCACTTATCAGTGATTGCATTTCGTGTGTATTCTTTTGTGATTGGGTTAGCTCACTTAGGATGATAGTTTCCAGATCTAACCATTTACCTACAAATTGCATGAATTCATTATTTCTAATTGCTGAGTAGTACTCCATTGTATAAATATACCACATTTTCTGTATCCATTCCTCCTTTGAGGGATATCTGGGCTCCTTCCAATTTCTGGCTATTATAAACAAGGCTGCTATAAACATAGAGGAGCATGTGTCTTTGTTGTATGCAGAGGAATCCTCTGGGTATATGCCCAGGAGTGGTATGCCAGGGTCCTCTGGGAGTGGCATGCCAAATTTTCTGAGGAACCGCCACACTGATTTCCAGAGTGGTTTTACCATTTTGCAATCCCACCAACAGTGGAGGAGTGTTCCCCTTTCTCCACATCCTCGCCAGCACTTGTTGTCTCTCGAGTTTTTAATCTTAGCCATTCTGACTGGAGTGAGGTGGAATCTCAGGGTTGTTTTGATTTGCATTTCCCTGATGACTAATGATGTTGAACATTTCTTAAGGTGTTTCTCGACCATCCGAATTTCTTCTGGTGAAAACTCTTTGTTTAGCTCTGTACCCCATTTTTTGATAGGGTTATTTGGTTCTTTGGGGTCTAACTTCTTGAGTTCTTTGTATATATTGGATATTAGCCCTCTGTCGGATGTGGGGTTGGTGAAGATCATTTCCCACGTTGTTGGTTGCCATTTTGTCCTTCTGACAGTGTCCTTTGCCTTACAGAAACTTTGTAATTTTATGAGGTCCCATTTGTCAATTCTTGATCTTAGAGCATAAGCTATTGGTGTTCTGTTCAGGAACTTTACCCTTGTGCCCATGTCCTCCAGGGTCTTCCCAAGTTTCTTTTCTAATAGTTTCAGTGTGTCTGGTTTTATGTGGAGGTCCTTGATCCACTTGGAGTTGATCTTAGTACAAGGAGATAAGAGTGGGTCAATTCGCATTCTTCTGCATGTTGACCTCCAGTTGAACCAGCACCATTTGTTGAAAAGGCTATTTTTTTTCCACCGGATGGTTGTGGCTCCTTTATCAAAGATCAAGTGACCATAAGTCTGTGGGTTCATTTCTGGGTCTTCAATCCTATTCCATTGATCTACCTGCCTGTTGCTGTACCAATACCATGCAGTTTTTAACACAATTGCTCTGTAGTACTGCTTGAGGTCAGGGATATTGATTCCCCCAGAAGTCCTTTTATTGTTGAGAATAGTTTTAGCTATCCTGGGCTTTTTGTTGCTCCAGATGAATTTGAGAAATGCTCTTTCTAGATCTATGAAGAATTGATTTGGGATTTTGATGGGGATTGCATTGAATCTGTAGATTGCTTTTGGCAAGATGGCCATTTTTACTATATTGATCCTGCCAATCCAGGAGCAAGAAATATTTTTCCATCTTCTGAGGTCTTCTTCAATTTTTTTCTTCAGGGACTTGAAGTTCCTGTCATACAGATCTTTCACTTGTTTGGTTAGAGTTACACCAAGATACTTTATGTTGTTTGTGGCTATTGTGAAGGGTGTTATTTCCCTAACTTCTTTCTCAGCCTGCTTGTCCTTTGAGTACAAGAAGGCTACTGATTTGCTTGAGTTAATTTTATAACCAGCCACTTTGCTGAAGTTGTTTATCAGCTGTAGAAGTTCTCTGGTGGAGTTTTTGGATCGCTTAAGTAGACTATCATATCATCTGCAAATAATGATACTTTGACTTCTTCCTTTCCAATTTGTATCCCTGTGACTTCCTTATGTTGTCTAATTGCTCTTGCTAGAACTTCAAGTACTATATTGAAAAGATATGGAGAGAGAGGGCAGCCTTGTCTAGTCCCTGATTTTAGTGGGATTGCTTCAAGTTTCTCTCCATTTATTTTGATGTTGGCTACTGGTTTGCTGTAGATTGCTTTTACTATGTTTAGGTATGGGCCTTGAATTCCTGCTCTTTCCAAGACTTTTAGCATGAAAGGATGCTGAATTTTGTCAAATGCTTTTTCAGCATCTAATGAGATGACCATGTGGTTTTTTTCTTTTAGTTTGTTTATGTAGTGGATTACATTGATGGATTTCCGTATATTGAACCATCCCTGCATTCCTGGAATGAAGCCTACTTGATCATGGTGGGTGATCGTTTTGATATGCTCTTGGATTCAGTTGGCAAGAATTTTATTTAGTATTTTTGCATCAATATTCATAAACTATTGGCCTGTAGTTCTCTTTCTTTGTTGGATCCTTTTGTGGTTTAGGTATCAGCGTAATTGTGGTTTCGAAGAACGAGTAGGGCAGTGTCCCTTCTGTCTCTATTTTGTGGAATAGTTTGAAGAGTATTGGTGTTGTCTTCTTTGAAGGTCTGGTAGAATTCTGCACTAAAACCATCTGGTCCCGTACTTTTTTTGGTTGGGAGGCTTTCTATAACCCCTTCTATTTCTTTAAGGGTTATGGGACTGTTTAGCTGGTCTACTTGATGCTGATTTAATTTTGGTATTTGGTATCTGTCTAGGAAATTGTCCATTTCCTCCAGATTCTCCAGTTGTTTTGAGTATAGGCCTTTGTAGTAGGATCTGAGGATCTTTTGAATTTCCTCTGTTTCTGTTGTTATATCCCCCTTTTCATTTTTAATTTTGTTAATTTGGATACTATCTCTGTGCCCTTTGGTTAGTCTAGCTAATGGTTTATCTATCTTGTTGATTTTCTCGAAGAACCAGGTCTTGGTTTTGTTGATTCTTTGTATGGTTCTCTTTGTTTCTGCTTGATTGATTTCAGCCCTTAGTTTGATGATTTCCTCTCTTCTACTCCTCCTGGGTGAGTTAGCTTCTTTTTGTTCCAGGGCCTTCAGGTGTGCTGTTAAGTTGCTAGTGTATGCTCTCTCCAGTTTCTTTTTGGGGGCACTCAGGGCTATAAGTTTTCCTCTTAGCACTGCTTTCATTGTGTCCCAGAGATTTGGGTAGGTCGCACCTTCATTTTCATTGAAGTCTAAAAAGTCTTTGATTTCTTTCTTTATTTCTTCCTTGACAAGGGTGTCATTGAGTAGAGTATTGTTCAGTTTCCATGTGTATGTGGGCTTTCTGTTGTTCTTGCTATTGAAGACCACTTTTACTCCATAGTGATCCGATAGGAGACATGGGATTAGTTCGGTCTTCTTGTATTTGTTGAGGTCTGTCTTGTGACCAATTATATGATCAATTTTTGAGAAGGTACCGTGCGGTGCTGAGAAAAAGGTATACTCTTTTGTTTTAGGATGGAATGTTCTATATATATCTGTTAAATCCAATTGGTCCAAAGCTTCAATTAGTTTCACTGTGTCCCTGTTTAGTTTCTGCTTTCCTGATCGGTCCATTGAGGAGAGTGGAGTGTTGAAGTCACCTACAATCATTGTGTTAGGTGTGATGTGTGCTTTAAGCTTTAGTAAAGTTTCTTTTACAAATGAGGGTGCCCTTACATTTGGCGCATAGATGTTCAGTATTGAGAATTCTTCTTGGTGGATTTTCCCTTTGACAAGCAGGAAGTGACCTTCTGTGTCTCTTTTGATGACTTTAGGTTGAAAGTCAATTTTATCTGATATTAGAATGGCTACTCCAGCTTGTTTCCTGGGACTATTTGCTTGTAAAACTGTCTTCCAGCCTTTTACTCTAAGGTGGTGTTTGTCTTTGGCACTGAGATGTGTTTCCTGTATGCAGCAAAATGTAGGGTCCTGTTTCCGTATCCAGTCTGTTAGTCTGTGTCTTTTTATTGGGGAATTGAGTCCATTGATATTAAGAGATATTAAGGAATAGTAATTATTACTTCCTGACATTTTGGGCATTATTATTATTATTATTTGTATTTGAGTGGTTCTCTTCTTTTGGGTTGGATGAGATGGGGTTTCTATCTTGTTTCTTCTGGGGTGTTGTTTCCCCCCTTGTGTTGGTATTTTTCCCCTATTATTCTTTGTAGGGCTGGGTTTGTAGATAAGTATCTTGCAAATTTGGTTTTGTCGTGGAATATCTTGGTTTCCCCATCTATGCCAATTGAGAGTTTTGCTGGGTATAGTAGTCTTGGCTGAATTTTGTGTTCTCTTAGGGTCTGCATGAGGTCTGCCCAGGATCTTCTTGCTTTCATGGTCTCAGGTGAGAAGTCTGGTGTAATTCTAATAGGTCTTCCTTTATATGTTACTTGTCCTTTTTCTCTTACTGCCTTTAATATTCTTTCTTTGTTTAGTACATTTGGGGTTTTGATTATTATGTGACGGGAAGTATTTCTGTTCTGGTCCAGTCTATTTGGGGTTCTATAGGCTTCTTGTATATTCATGGGCATCTCTCTCTTTAGGTTGGGGAAGTTTTCTTCCATAATTTTGTAGAAGATATTTGCTGGCCCTTTAAGTTGTAGATCTTCATTCTCATCTATCCCTATAATCCTTAGGTTTGGTCTTCTCATTGTGTCCTGGATTTCCTGAATGTTTTGGGTTACCACCTTTTTGCATTTTGCATTTTCTTTAATTGTTGAATCCATGGTTCCTATGGTATCTTCAGCATCTGAAATTCTGTCTTCTTTCTCTTGTATTCTATTGTTGATATTTGCATCTATGACTCCTGATTTCTTCCCAAGGTTTTCTATCTCCAACGTTGTCTCCCTTTGTGATTGCTTAGTTGTTTCTACTTCTGTTTTTAGATTTTGTATGGTTTTGCTCAGATCTTTCAGTTGCTTGTTTGTGTTTTCCTGTAATTCTTTAAGGGATTTTTGTGTTTCCTCTTTTATGACTTCTGCTTGTTGACCCATGTTCTCTTGTATTTCTTTATGTGATTTTTGTTTCTCCCCCTTATTGGGATTCATTTTTTGCTCTATATTCTCCTGGATTTCTTTAAGTGATTTTTGTGTCTGCCTTGTATGGGCTTCTAGTTTTTTGATCTATTTTCTCCTCTATTACTTTAAGAAATTTATCTAAGTGATCCTCAATCTGCATCTTTACCAGTGATTTTAGATCTGAGTCTTGTTTTTCTGGTGTGTTGAGATATCTGGGATTTAATTGTGTTTGCCTTGCAATGGCTTCTAGCTTTTGATCTATTTTCTCATGTATTACTTTAAGAGATTTATCTAAGTGTTCCTCTATCAGCATCCTGACCAGTGATTTTAGATCTGAGTCTTGTTTTTCTGGTGTTTCGGGGTATCCAATATTTATTGCTGTCAGGGAACTGGGTTCGGATGCCGCCATACTGCCTTGATTTTTGTTAGTAGTGATCTTACGTTTGCCTTTTGCCATCTGGTTAACTCTGGTGTTAGTTGGTCCTGTAGATACTAGCTGGTGCTTGACCCTCCTGTGGGGTTGTAAGGCTATTTCCCAGCGACTGGGATACCTGAATCACTGTCCTGCAGGGCTCTTGCTCACAGATTGCTGACAGGTGGCCTGAGTCCCCCGAGGTCTTAAACTCAGGGTATCCCAGGTACTTGGTTCCGCCTGTTGGGGGGCTGCTCTGCACTGCTCCTGCTCAGGGTTTGCTGTCTGATATCCTGTTTCCCCAGGGGTCTTAAAGTTGGGATATCTCAGTTATCTGGTTCTGCCTGCTGGTCCCAAGCTGCTGGGAAGCTGGCTGGGTCCGATTTCTGGCTTCCCTGCCACCGGCTGGATGGGAGGCTGGTTCCGCCTCTGGCTGGGTCTGGGCACCTGGTACGCTGGTTGGGTCCGGTTTCCCCACCACCAGCTGGGTGGGAAGCTGCAGGCAATATGGCAGCTGCCTGCAGGGAGCTCGGGGTCCGCCCAGGGAGTGCAGAGCGCAGCCGCTACTCTGTGCCCAACTCCCACTCCAGGCCTGAGTCCCCGAAGGTCTTAAGCTCGGGCTGTCTCGGGTACCTGTTTCTGCCACTGGCTGGGTCTGAGCACCTGGCACGCTGGCTGACTCCGGCTTCCCACCACCAGCTGGATGGGAAGCTGCAGGCAATATCTCATGTGTATTCTTTTGTGACTGGGTTAACTCACTCAGGATATTTTCCAGGTCTAACCATTTACCTACAAATTGCATGAATTCATTATTTTTAATTGCTGAGTAGTATTCCATTGTATAAATATACCACATTTTCTGTATCCATTCCTCCTTTGAGGGATATTTGGGCTCCTTCAAATTTCTGGCTATTATAAACAAGGCTGCTATAAACATAGTGGAGTATGTGTCTTTATTGTATGCAGGGGAATCCTCTGGGTATATGCCCAGGAGTGGTATACCAGGGTCCTCTGGAAGTGGCATGCCCAATTTTCTGATGAACCGCCAAACTGATTTCCAGAGCGGTTTTACCATTTTGCAATCTCACCAACAGTGGAGGAGTGTTCCTCTTTCTCTACATCCTCACCAGCACTTGTTGTCTCTTGAGTTTTTAATCTTAGCCATTCTGACTGGTGTGAGGTGGAATCTCAGGGTTGTTTTGATTTGCATTTCCCTGATGACTAATGATGTTGAACATCTCTTAAGGTGTTTCTTGGCCATCTGAATTTCTTCTGGTGAAATTCTTTGTTTAGCTCTGTACCCCATTTTTTGATAGGGTTATTTGTTTCTTTGCGGTCTAACTTCTTGAGTTCTTTGTATATATTGGATATTAGCCCTCTGTCGGATGTGGGGTTGGTCAAGATCTTTTCCCACTTTGTTGGTTGCTGTTTTGTCCTTCTGACAGTGTCCTTTGCCTTGCAGAAACTTTGTAATTTTATGAGGTCCCATTTGTCAATTCTTGATCTTAGTGCATAAGCTATTGGTGTTCTGTTCAGGAACTTTCCCCCTGTGCCCATGTCCTCCAGGGTCTTCCCCAGTTTCTTTTCTAATAGTTTCAGTGTGTCTGGTTTTATGTGGAGGTCCTTGGTCCACTTGGAGTTGAGAAGTTAGGGAAATAATACCCTTCACAATAGCCACAAACTACATAAAGTACATTGGCGTAACTCTAACTAAACAAGTGAAAGATCTGTATGACAGGAACTTCAAGTCCTTGAAGAAAGAAATCGAAGAAGACCTCAGAAGATGGAACAATATTTCTTGCTCCTGTATTGGCAGGATCAATATAGTAAAAATGGCCATCTTGCCAAAAGCAATATACAGATTCAATGCGATCCCCATCAAAATCCCAACTCAATTCTTCAGAGATCTAGAAAGAGCAATTCTCAAATTCATCTGGAGCAACAAAAAACCCAGGATAGCTAAAACTATTCTCAACAATAAAAGGACTTCTGGGGGAATCAATATCCCTGACCTTAAACAGTACTACAGAGCAATTGTGTTAAAAACTGCATGGTATTGGTACCAAGTAGATCAATGGAATAGGATTGAAGACCCAGAAATTAACCCACAGACTTATGGTCACTTGATCTTTGATAAAGGAGCCACAACCATCCAGTGGAATAAAGATAGCTTTTTCAACAAATGGTGCTGGTTCAACTGGAGGTTAACATGCAGAAGAATGCAAATTGACCCACTCTTTTCTCCTTGCACTAAGATCAACTCCAAGACCATACAGGTTTGATGCCAACTAGCTTAGCCTAAGCAGTGAATACCAGAACTGAGTGGGAGACACTATTTCAAAACAACAAGATAGGTCCTGAAGAATGATATCCCAAGGTTGAAATATGATCTACACACACACACATACACACACACACACACACACACACACACACACACCCCTCAACCACAGCCTCAGCTTTCTCACCTCATAAAGTATAACTGATCATTTATTCTTGAGTCCAGCATGATTGAGCATCATGGTTCAGGAGCACAGCCTCATTATTACATTCCAAAGTGAGACCAGTTCCATGAAGCTTTTATACTAACAGAACAAAAGAGCTATGTGTCAAGGCAGTTTTAAATACACTGGTAGAAAACATCAAGTAGGGAAGTCGTAACAAGTAGGAAAATCTCTGCTTAGGTTTCAGATGTGGTTTGGGGGCATTCCTAACCTTTGCACTAGGGGGAGTTAGGCATATGCCACGACATCCCCAGAGGAGTGACCTAATGTCTTTTAAGACTTGGCCTTTTACTGAACTCAGAACTCTGGCTCCTGATTATCTAGGCTAACTGGTCAGCCAGATCCAGAGGTCAGTTTCTCTTTATGCTTCCAGTGCCAGGGAAACTGTCACAACCACGCCTGGTAAAGTGTCTGCTCTGCTAACATTACCAACTGAACTCATGTTTCATTATTTTTAGTATCTCTACCTGTTTGAGTAATAGAAATTCACATACAAACTCTAGCTAAATATTGACTCAAGGAACCATTCATTTATTCCTGTGTGCAGTAAATCAAAATTAAGGAATGTTACTCACTAAAGAGAGACTACATAGATTTTTCCTTGAAGTAACTTGGGTATCAGTACAGAGTCTATAATTATTTTTAGACAACTACTGAGGTCAACTATAATCCTGAATCTCCTTTTACTGCTTGCCTTAAAAGCTGACTTTATAATCACATGGCTGCTTGTATCATGGCAAATACAGTACAGGGATTTAGGTTCAAAACTTAATTTCCCTAGAAAGTCAGGGTTCATATTAAAAATATAGTTAACATCTGTTTCTTCTTGGGATGATATTATTAGTACAGGCTGGCATGGTGTCTCGTTCTAACAGC
The DNA here is from genome assembly GCA_964023405.1 of Apodemus agrarius. Lineage (NCBI taxonomy): Eukaryota > Metazoa > Chordata > Mammalia > Rodentia > Muridae > Apodemus > Apodemus agrarius. The sequence goes on along the minus strand of OZ030011.1, from coordinate 106,682,511 downwards.
CACCCATTTTAAAAGCAGGAAGAAGGCTCTTGGCAGAAACCAAGATCTGTTGACTCTTAGATCTTGACCCTACCAGTCTCCAAAGTTAACAATTTTCCACTCCAGAGAGCTTAGTGATTAAAAGCTCTACAATGTGAAGATGATGTGACCTTAGGATGTAGTGACAAAATGCGGACCTTTGAGGATAAGCCTATTCTCCCCACTTCCTTAAAAGAGGAAGGTGATATACTCTGATTAAGTGGCTAAGTTATAGACACTGACTGCTAAGTCCACAAATCTGAAGGTTTTTAGTTTTCACATTAGAGGACTATCTGTGGGTTTAAAGAAAAACATCCAGTTGGACAGGGAGACAAGGAGTTTTGAAAAATTCAGAAGAGTAATGTAGAACCTATGTACCGATTGGAAGTAATAATGCCAAAATATGGATAACTGGTCCCTAAATCAATGTATAAGAGCTGAGTACCAGTGAGTTTTGGTTGGCTATTGTCTCCATAATGACTCAGTAAAACTGGCTGTTTTAACACAATGGAAACATATATCTCAATGTTCTAGAAGCCAACACTCAAGAGTCTATGCATTATCAGTGCTATGTTTCCCATTACATTCTTAATTTCTAATAGCACATTGGCTAGTTGCAATATAACTCTGACTGGCTGGTTATCTCATTAGTGTGCCTCTCTCATTGCATGGTTTATAACAATATTCATGTTCGTGCATTAGGGGTTGCTAATGTCTTACAGAATTTGTGCATTGAAATTCTTATTCACAATATGATATAATGAGGAAGTGAAGAACTTGGAAAGTGATTTGGTCATAATGGTAGAACCCTTAAGATTGGAAACATTCCCTTCATAAGAACCAACAGTGGAGTGTATTTCTGCTCCTGATCTTTCTGTTCCACTGTATGAGGATATAATCTAAGACCATTCATTTATAAACTAGGAAACACCTCCCAGATACCAGATTGGCCAACATGTTGATGGCCTTCCGAACCCTAGAGCTGAAGAAAATATGTTTTGTCATCAAGTGGTAACTGGATAGAGAAGGCTGACCTACGATGAAATACATCTTACTTCAGCATGATCTCATTTTAACCATTTCTGTGTATAACTACTGTATTTACCAATAAGGCTATACCATACTCTGCCAAAGATAGGGTTAGGGGCTTCAATGTATAAATTTTTGAGGGGAAAGAGTGTATTTATAGCTGTGAACCTTCTTGAATATATTTCTTTCTTTCTTTCTTTCTTTCTTTCTTTCTTTCTTCCTTTCTTTTTTTTTTTTTTTTGGATTTTTGGTTTTTTTCGAGACAGGGTTTCTCTGTAGAGCCCTGGCTATCCTGGAACTCACTCTGTAGACCAGGCTGGCCTCGAACTCAGAAATACGCCTGCTTCTGCCTCCCAGAGTGCTGGGATTACAGGCGTGCGCCACCACCGCCCGGCCATCTTGAATATATTTCTTAGGGTCAATAACTGAGAATTTCCCTTCAGTAGCCTCTAAAGCATGAGTTGCTAGGTTAGTCATGGATGATACAGAAAACACTTGTCCAGATGAATTAAAATCATGAAGCTGGAGATAGGTATATGTTTATGTGCTAAAAGATGGCAACTAATCTCCAAGGGGATGCTGGAGCACCACCTTGCCTTTAGTGAAGAAATTCACTAGAAGAAAGAGTAGGGAAATACCATGTCTGAAGTGGAATATTATATAGTATTGAGAACTAGAATAATAGACAATGTAGCATTTGGCACCTGGATAGTCACCGAAGTGTCACTGGGGAGTCCATTATTAGTAAAGTTTTTCTTTAGAAAATAAAAATACAAAGGAACTCATGCTCTAGCTTTTTATTATTTTGTTTTCCTTCTTTTGACGGCTACTCAGGTTATCTCAGTAAATTGCACAGTCTTATTTGAAAAAGTGATAAGGGTATTTGCTTTTATTGTAATTCTTTAAAAATGTTATTAACACATTAATATTATTGATCAGTGGGTATATTGTGCTTTAAGAGACATACATGCAGTAATAATATGCAACCTTCTGTCTTTATTGCTTACCTCTTACATACTGATGTTCTGGCAAAAATGCTTTATTGTGGTTAGATATTATATTTTCTTTGTCTTGTCTTTGTTGTTATGCATATAAGTTGATTTTATATTTTAACAATTTTGGGTGTCACCATAAACATGAGATGCAAACATTTCTTCTGAATGCCAATTTAAATCCATATATTCATATATATGAATTAATAGATAGTTGGAATGTGCCAAAACTCAATAATTGTTTTTTTCCACGAATTTCTTTCCTATGAATACTATGTTCAGTTTACATTTCCTCGAGGTGTATGTGGATTCTTCTCCCTCTCTCTAGTGTTTGTTATTTTTTAAAGTGTAAATATATTTTTATTTATTAGTGTGTTCATATGAACATGCATGCATGTGCATGTGTACATACATTTTATTGCACACATAGATATCAGAAACAATTTGCAAGATTTGGATATTACTTCCTACTATGTAGACTTGGTATGAAACTCCAGTCATCAGGCTTGGTGGCAAGTATCTTTACCCACTCAGAGTAAAGTGTTATTGAAAATGTTCCCGATAGGATTATTTATTGGATACTTGGTCTCTAATTAATGGTAATGTTTGGAAGGTTATAGAATCTTTAGGAGTTACAGCCTAGCCAAATGAAGCGCATCATTAGGGACAGGCTTTGAGAAATTATAGCCTCTTCCAATGTCCTATTTGTTCTCTCTCTCTCTCTCTCTCTCTCTCTCTCTCTCACACACACACACACACACACACACACACACACACACACAGGTATGCATTCTGTGTATAATTGAAATGTGGTCTTTCAGCTTCTTTCTTTTGCTACCATTCCTCAATCTGTTATTGAACTAGAAACTTCTGTGGTAGATAGCTTTGAAAATACTGGAAGTTGCTATGGAGGTTTTAGGAAAAGAAAATGTATAAGTTGTCTTAAACAGCAGTGAACTCTGGGGACTACAATGCCAACATGTCTGGTAAGGTATGCTTACATGTACAATACTGGTACCATTGTTTCAGGGTTAACCATCTGTTCTTTGACTGGATTTGGGGCCTGCCACATAGAATAACTCCCATGTCTGATGCTCTGAACATGGCCAAAAATCCATGCCTCGATGAGGCAGCAAGGTAGTTCATTGTGTAAAAGTATTGGCAATCTGAGTTCAATTCCTGGGTCCGCCCCACATGGTAGATGGAAATAATTGAGTCTTGCATGTTACCTCCTGACCTCAATATGTACACTGTGGTGTACACGATGACACATACATACACAGAGAGATAAATGTAATAAGAAGTTAAAAATAACTGCCTTGAGAGGCCTTAGGCCCTAGGTGGGAAATCACTACTAATGTTTAGCTAAACAGGTATACTGTCAAACTATCTTCTATATTTTCTTTAGTCAAAGGCGACTCCCAACTCTAATCAAAGAAGCTTCTTCTTTCAGTGAATGGTAGTAAAGGCAAGAGATTCAGCCCATGATGACAAGAATAAGAGACAGTTAATGGGTCCTAAATAAGTCATTTATACTATACCTTCTAAAGCTCAGGGAATGTTGCAGAAAAGGGGGTGGAAAGAATGTGAGAGCCAACAGTCATGGAGAAGAGCAATGGAATCCATCCTATAGACATGATACAGCCAGTGCAATCACAACTTCCTAGTTGCTGTGATTGCTTGGACTAGGGCTGCACAGCCTGGCCCTGTCAACAGTAAATCATGGAATGGTGAAGAGGCTCATGGGATAGTAATGCTTATTGCTGAACTCAACAGGCTTCTGATAGCCTTTGGGAGAGAGGGGGCTATTATCTTCTGTTGTGTACCCACCATGTCTCAGTGGATAATTCCAATCCTATGGTTATGCACGCAACTCAGGTCAAACCCAAAGAAACACAAACAAAGCAAAAGAGGTGAATTTTAAAGAGAGATTAATAGGGAAGAGGCAACAGGCAGACAGAAGAGATAAAGAGAAGAAAAGATGCTCTGAGAGCAATCGGCCTGCAACATGTCCCTGAATAAAGTTCTTCCCAAATGAACTGAATTATAGTTTTATCCTACTTATTAGAACATAATTTCATGATACTCAGATTACACATTATTTTATGCTTTGCAGCAAGTGAATATTTAATAGAAACAGGTTTGGCTGGAGAGAAGTTTAAGATTACAGTGGGGAGGGGTTAGAATTCTGGAAGACATCAGCTTAGCTGTGGTTTGCAAAGTTTACAATAATGTCAAATATATACTACCTTTGATCAACTATGGATCCTATTTCATAAAACTGTGTAATCTTTCCAAAGATGTGTCCTTTAATTTCAAAGTAAGAAGCATGCCATTCTTTTCTATAGAGAAATGTCCTATGAGACATGTTTGAGACCCCAGAATGTAATCACGGGGATTTTAATCTGGGGATCTGTGGCCCACAGTATTCTGGATGTACTCAATTCTTTGTACTTATACTCAATTAGATGTTACATAAGAATTGAAAATGAGGACTTTATAATCACCAGCCTATAGCAGTTTCAAAAGAAACCCTCCTTGATTTGGTATTATTATTATTAACATAAGCTAACTTAGGCTTATGTTAACATGTTCTAAGTGTAGAACATGAAAATCTACACTTCCCCCATAAGGTAGCTAAGAGCCTGAGAACTTCCTAGAAGGGGTAGGGCACATGCCTCTTTATTCCAGGCTAATAAGAAACTGCAAGCTTAGACTCTAAACTTTTACCTCCCTCCCTTTTTTTGTTTATTTGAACTATAAGTTCTGTTGAAAATTGATCTCCCATAGTCAAAGATATGTGCACTACAGCTCTTTATAACCCACTATGCTCATGGGTACTTTCTGCACAGAAAGCATGTTACTGGTTTCTGGTAACTGGTTCCCAGAGACATTCTGAAAATGATAAGGGAAGTTTTGATGAATACTTTCCCTGAACTTTGGCCTATAAGAATAGCAGGTACTGATCAGGCCAACAAGAGAGGGAGAATAGCATAAGAAAAACATGTCAAATACTGCAGTACAGTTGCCATAGTTACAAACATAGCAACGCTAGAGCTTCAGTATTTGTTCTCCTGGGAAAATTAACTTTCTTTTGCACAGCTCTTACCTAGATGAATTCCACATTAAGCTATGCTTCTTAATCTTTCTGTTTACTTCATGTTGTGTCTCTGAGATTTTGCTGTCATGTTTAGTAGCTCATACTGCAATATTGTGCATATTAAAATTGGTTTCCCATTTTTCTGGTATTAGTATATACATTAATACTTCCATTTCACTTCCCTGAATTAACTACCTCACGTTTGTTTCTCTCCCAGATCTTGCACACTTCCTGAGAAGTTATTTCTTGACAGAGAGTATAAGATATTAGTAATTTGGAAAACTGTGCTCAAATTTTATTATCATTTCTTTGACCCTAACAACTATCGTAGCATAGGAGATATGACCTATGATAATAATTTTTATGACATTTATGCTAGTATTGCCTACCTATGCATATCAGCAACAACCAAATAAACTTTGCATCTTTAAGAATTTCATTCCAATAATCTAGATAATCCAGGGTCAGTCAGTCTGTCTGTCTGTCTGTCTGTCTGTCTGTCTGTCTCTCTCTCTCTCTCTCTCTCTCTCTCTCTGTGTGTGTGTGTGTGTGTGTGTGTGTGTGTGTGTGTAGAAGAAATGTGTTAGCTGGCCACTATCATAACAAAATACCTGAGCTCATCAACTTAAAAAGAGTAAAAGTTTATTTTGGCTTATTGCAGTCATGGAGATACCAAATTAAGGTTGATTGGCTCTGTTGATTGTGGTTTTGCAGCAAGTCAGCATATTAGGCTCCACCACTCAAAGACCCTTCCTTCCTTCCTTCCTTCCTTCCTTCCTTCCTTCCTTCCTTCTTTCCAAATTGCCACTTGGGGGCTAGCCTTTTGACATATTGCCTTTTGAGGCTACACTGAATATCTAAAATATAACATCAAATGTATAGATGAAATAGCAATTTTTCCATGGTTCTGAGGAAATCCTAAAACCATATTGATATCACAAAGTCTCCTTACCTCTTTATTCTGTGGTAACTAGAAGGGTCACCTCTTCTGTCACAATGAAGGCCTTGAAGGATATCAGGAGTTATTACACTAAACCAGCGTACAATTTTCTCTCCTGAATTCATATTTACAACTCCCTACATGTAATACCTGCTGGATTTGGTAGAAGAAATTGTGGCTGTGTTTTAGGTTGAATCCTGCTGCTTGGGAGTTCTAATGTGTTAACAGTAGCTGTTATGGCAGCCGGGCCTGACATGGAGAATGATGTGTCTGCAGGGATCTCTGTTTGAGGCATTTCCTGAGCCGTGCCCTCCTGCAAACCCTAGCAGCTTTCTGTGTAGACCCATCCATCCTCGGAAATGCTTCTCAGCCTTCTGGACAAATCGAATTCCCTCCCCACTTCCTACAACAGCTGAATGAATAAAAGTCAGGCCAGCTAGCTCTCCTGCACAGTAAATAGCTGCAGACAGCGATTCCAAGGAGTTTATGCAAATTAAGTCACAAAAATATTGAAGTACAAAGTGAACTGGTGTGTTATAAGGCTCAAAAGGTCATATCTCGATGGTGCAAGGAGAGCTCACAGAATTTAAATTGGATACCCATGGAATTCAATTAAATCCAGCAAATATTGACTCACTGTCTAGATCCATGGGAACACACTGACAGGCAGTGAGAGTTTGACGGGCAGGTTAAAAGAGGAGATCAACAGGACACAAATCTCACTTTCAGGAAATTCTCAGGAAAGGAGAAAGGGTGTGGGGGAGAAGTGACCACAGTAAAGTTTGTGGACAGCAAATAGAACTGTGGCTGCCTGGGCTGGGAGGCTGCGTTTGCTGCTTCGAGCTTGGGCACACTCTCTTGTCTGTAAGAAAGGGTGTAATGGTGTTGTACATCATGGTGTTGTTTTGAACCTTCAGCTGGATGACCTGTCCACAAGATTGACTCTGACAGTTGCCACACTGTACCTAATACATGACACCTATTAAATGTCAGAGTGAAGTAGCAAGCAAGGAAGAAAGGTCCCTGGAAGGTTCAAAACATCTTCAAAAACAGAAAGGAACATTTAGTAAAGGGGACTAGAACACGACTGTGGATAAAGGCACTTGCTTGATCTGTCTTTGTAAGACATTGCATATGTGGTAATGTCATACTCACCTACATGCACCACACTCAACACCAAAGAGAAGTTAATTTATAGAGCAATTAAACCACACTAATGAGTTTAAAAGAAAGAATGCTGAAAGCTGGGGAGAAACAGTAGCTTTAGAGCACCCTGAAGCAGGGATTTAATTGGTAGCCATGGGTGATGCTGAAATAACAACACAGGGGCTTTAAACACAGGACGAACTCTCACCCCGAGGCTGTGAAAGGATTATGCTTGGATATCTGTTTGCTGGAATAATGGGGGAAAGTTTGAAAAGCCTCTGAGCTACAGTATTGCTGAGTCACATGAAATATTACTGAACTCATGTTTCATTTCCTTGCCATCAGTTATGCGCAAATTAGACATTCTCTTCTGCCTATAAATTACTTAAATGAAGCTTGGCCTGCAAAGGGATGCCTATAGCTTTAGATGCTGCACTTTGAGCTAAAAGTAAGCTTGATATATTCTGAGAGGATTCTTTTCCAGAATGGATGAAGCCTGGAGTAGGTAGAAAGTCCAAAAATGCTTTCTAGATAAAAATGGATGGCTTGACTGGCTGTAGGAACTCAGAACTCAGGTGATATTTATCTGTCACTTTATCTAAATATCCTGCAAGTTTTGTGAGATATCAGGAAGCTCATGGAAGTAAGATGAGCATTTCCCTGTTTTCACTTGTCCTCCCTCATAGTTTGACTTCTAGTATAAGGATCCCCTATCACAGCTACACAACATCCATAAGGTCAGGATTTTCTTCCGAGCCCTCTAGGACTTTCCCCATAATTACTAGCTATGGACACAAGGTTTTATCTTCTAGCCATAGAATCTTCCTTCATCATAAATTATTAGGTCTCTTTGATATGTTTGACAAAATTGCTGGTACCTTATCGGTTTGAATTTGAAGTCTGATTACAGTTTCTTATCTTATCCAACAAATGAATATCTCTTTTGAATTGACTTGTTCGATGTGAGCTCTGTGTGTGTGTGTGTGTGTGTGTGTGTGTGTGTGTGTGTGTGTTTGACTCTTGATGTCATAACAGTAGAGGTTCATTGAAATCTATGAGCAAGATTCTGATAAGGAGGTCAGAAGTATTTATCTATGTGTTTATGAAGAAGAGTTAGGAAAAATAAAATAAATAGATGTCTAAGATTCCTGAAGCTGAAAGAGATATGCTCTAGGAAATATGTGAGCTCTTTCAAACACAGAATTGGCTCAGCTACTCTTCAGCTCCTTAGACTTGATCTTGACCTTGATCTGATTTCACCTTCCAAGCCTCAGTTTCTTGATTTATATAGTTAATATTTTGACATTATATAATTACATTATCAATCATTCATGATTGGAAGGCAGGCATTGTTGAGGTTTCTGGGAAAAGATCCAAGGATAAACATAGACAGTCATCATCTTTAAGGGCTTGAGGTTTAAAGATGAAAGAGCCTTATGCAAACGATTGTTCAATCTGATGATGACTGAGGAACAAGGAACAAGGAGCAATGACACAGGACATTGGAAAAAGTTCCAGAGTAGTCTGGGAGGTTAAGAAACTCTAATGTTAAGGCTTGGCAATATGAGAATTGTCTTATGGGATTTTATGAAGATAACCAATTCAATTACTGGTACTGATCACCAGTGGTTAACCAGAGAACACTAGTACTAGACTAGTATCCCTTCAGATACTTCAAGATATTTAAAAGAATTCCTTATTTCTTTCCTTTCCCCGGCCTGCATCCCTCTCCTATGACAAAATACCTTATTTTCCAGGTCTATATGGCAAAATTCTTCCAAGATTAATTATGACTTATTCAGAGACTGTGTGATGCTTTGCTGTTGCTGTGAATTTTCTGATAATCTCATAGACATGAGTTAATCCAAACCACACTAAGATGATGAAAATTGAAATAACATTTCATGCTGAGATCATCTTTTATTAAATGGAGCAACAAAAGAATGATCAGTGAGAATGGAAGAAGCACCTCAGAGTGTGGGAGTGCGTCGGGGGCAGAGAATGTCAAATACAGAAGCTGAGAGGCTTTCATTGAAGGTAATAGTAAGAGGTTGGGATGTTTGAAAACATGCCTGCTTCCTGAGGAATTCTACCCAGGAAGCCTATAGGGTATCTAGTTCCCAATGATAAAGGTGATCTCTTCTACTTTCCCATTCTATTAAAAGCTCTCATCTAATGTGATGACAATGGTCCCTCCTGGGTCCTTGGAGATTTCTAACTGCTTATGGGAGACAGCCTTGACTGGGTCACTGGGCCTGGAGATCAGTGGAGATGAATACCACACTCAGAAGATTATTTCTGTAGAATGTAGACTTCTGGGACCTTTTTTTTAAAACCTGAAAGGAAACCAGACTTCAGTTCCTTCCTTCCTTCCTTCCTTCCTTCCTTCCTTCCTTCCTTCCTTCCTTTTTCTTTCTTTGTTTCTTTCTTCTTTCCTCCCTCTCCCCTCTCTTTTCTTCTTTTCCCTCTTCTTTTTTTCACAGTTAAGTGCATTTACTTGTTTGTTCCACATCTCTACTGAAATTTCCCCTCCTCTCCCCAGGCCCTCCCTATCACCATCCCTCACCCCACCCTTTACTCCATCCACTTCTCCATTTCTCTTTATCAAAGGGCAGGCATCACATGAATATCAAACAGCCATGGCAGATTAAGTTGCAGTAAGACTAGGTACCTCTTCTCCTATTAAGGCCAGATGAAGCAACCCAGTAGGAGGAAACTGGTTCAAAAAGCAGCACCAGTTTCAACCTTCCCTCTCTTAGCAGTCACATAAGAAGACTAAGCTACACAACTGTAACATATGATCAGAGGACCTAGATCAGTCCCATGTAGGCTCCCTAGTTGGTAGTTAAGCTAGGCTCCACTTTCAATTTCTTATTGATTTAGAATTTTAAAGCACATGATAATTCTTCATCAGCCTTGTATTTTGATGCAGTAACATATCAGGAGCTCTGACATTATATACAACAGAAAAACTAACCTGCTCTGGGCAAACTGAACTAGGAGGAATAGTAATAGAACAAGAAATGAAGTAGAAATGGTGAACATTTTGAGTAGTGAACTACCAAAGAAAATGCACAGAAATATGGAAACTCCTATTTGCCGGATAGAGTGAGCTAAACATAGTCCAGACTCATTTGGTTAAATCAAATTATTTTTAGATGCTTTGAGTGGTGTGTAGAGATAGAGGGGTAGGTAGAGGGAATGGGAGGTAGAAGAGGAGGGGCAAGGAGAATGGATAAAAAAGAAAGCACAAGGGAGAGAGGAAGAAAGGAAGGAAGCATAGCTAGAAAGTTGCTGAGGCACAGTTGTTCCTCTGATAGAGGGGTGTTCAATACTTGCCAGCGGCTGAAAGTGTTCATGTGTCAAAGTTTAGGTGTGAGTCATCAGCTCCATAGACTTGACCAAATTGTCATTATTTTTCTCAGCAGCATGGATGAGAGGTATTGAAAACTTACAAGAATCCATGCTGTTTTATCTGTTCTTTTTGTCTTTGTTTTTAAAGGAGCGACTAACAATTTGATAAAGAGCATTTGTATTCCAGCCTTTCCTTTGTGTTCCATATGACCTTGAACAAGGTTCCTTACCCCTCTGGGTCTTTCTTAGCATATAAAGAGGTGACCATTTTGTTGCTTGATAGGGCATCATTTAAACAAATCCCTAAAGTGTTTCTTCATCACTAGGAGGCACTGAGAGTATGGAATTAGTTACTGTTTTCTCATTATTTTTGTTTCTAGTTATAAATAAGTATTATTTTATATCTTAATCACTCTTCCTGTATAACCATTCTTTCTATACTATTTATAAAATCTGGGAAGGATGTTGGTTCTTACCTTTCCAGGTGCCTGGCCAGAACTGATACACTATAAATTCTTGTTTATTCACCAGGAGAAAACTCTTGATGTATGAAAATGTGGGCTAGGTCTTGGTGTGGTGACAGATGTCTTTAATCCTAGCATCAAATGGCCAGAGTCAGGTGAATCTCTGTGACTTCGAGTACATCCAGGTCTACCTAGGGAGTTCTATGACATCTAGTGTACACAGTGAGACTGCTCTCAAATTACCAAACAAAAACGAAAACAAAACAACAACAACAAAAACAAAAATAAGGAGAAAGGGGAGAAAAGTCTAATTTAGTACTCTGGTATAAAATTTTGTATAAAATATTCTATGAACCATGTATGATTTACTATAACTTATAAGTTGAGGATACCTATAATGTGCAGTTGTTAAAGAAATATGCAATCTTTGGACACTTCAGAAAACATTTAATCTTGTATGTATTGCCAAAAAATCATAGTGTGTTACATTTATAAAAGGGGACAAGATATTGAAGGTCCCTTGTGTCATTTTTTATCACTTTACTGTAAAATTGTTTTGATTAAGATTTTCTTCCTAGAAGACTGCTAGGAGCCACACTCTTGTCAAATATTTGACAATTTTACAATGCTTAGACTTTTGATGGGTGGCATGTTTCTTATTCGGAACTCTGGGATTATTCATATCTGCTGATAGATATCATGAGATTTTGTTCTTGTTATAGCTTCAGCTCACAGATTCTGTCCTAGAAATGCCTGCCTTAAACTAAGTCATGGACATGTTGGTGCTACAGGAGGCCGTGTTGCATATATTGTTCTCTGAATATCATTATTGTCAGTAGACTTCTTAGTTTTCCTCCACTTGTAACTAAATACTCTGATGAAAGCAACATAAGAGAGTAAGAGTTCATTTTAATTCACAGTTCAAGGTACAGTCCATCATGACAGAGAAGTCAAGGCATCAGGATCACACTGTATCTACAATAAACAAGCAGAGGCGGATGAATGAATCCTGTGAGTCAGTTCCTCTTATCTATTTATAAGGATTCTAGCCAGGAAAATGACATCACCACAGTGATGGGTTTTCCTTCTTAAGGTACATTCAAGATGATTTCTATAGGCATAGATGGATACTTATCTCCTAGGAGGTTCTAGAGTGTCAAGTTAACAGTTAACACTGACCATTGAAGTAGTTGCATGGCCTTTGCCATCAATTGAGGTTACAAGTAGAGCTATACATAAGAAATTTAGTAGTCACTGCTGACTGATCATCTATCATGCATATGTATATGGCAGATGTGTGTATGGTGTTCTAATTTCTAGTAGTTAAGGCTTCTTCTGGTGATGACAACTGTAGTTCTGTTATGTTCAGCAATGCCTTCCACATTCTAGGGGGTTTACAGCAGGCTCTGAAGTTTCCCTTTATTGTAGATTAGTGCCTTAGAACAATATAGAATCCTTGGCTCAGAAAGATTAAGGGGACGATAATGAAATTAGTAAAAGCAGAGCTATATAATATAATTCAACCACAAAACTATGTGTTTCCAAAATCATTGTTCCTTCCAATAAAACGAGGGAAAGAGTAAATAATATTTTTCAAATGCCTCTCTTTCTGGGAGAAAATTAAGATTTATTTTATGTAGATGAAAGTTTAAAAGATTATTACATTTATTACTTTAGAGTCATCATATGCTTTCAGTGCTTTGAAATTTGATGTGACATAGAAGGAACCAATGTCATCCCATATAAGGGGGTGAGGACATGTTCAGAGAGTATGCAAGCCAGGATTCTAAATCCAGATACTTAAATATAAAAGGTAAAATTAGGCTTTTGAAATGCCCTTTCTTCTGTGTTTTTTTTTAAGTCAAAGAAATTAAATTTGCTGAACATACAGCACAATGCTTTAGAAAGGGAACAACCTCACCATTCGCTTTTCTACAGAGGATAAGCTGAGAGTTGGGTGAGAATGTGACAACCCAGCAACCGGCAAATCACAGCCAGCAGGGAAAATATACCGCATTGCAGAGTTTGCTACTGCAAGGAAAATAAGAGCAGAAGGCTTGCCAGGCTCTGCTGGCTGATCAGGGAAGCTCAGCTGCAGTACCGAGCTACAGGGAGAAAGGAAGCAGTGTTCCCTGCTGCCAGAGGACATCTGCAGCATCTAGTAGGGTGGACAAGGAACAATCCTCCTCTCAGAAAGACTGCAGACAGAAATTGTCTTGTGGCTATGAATAAAGTAAAATGTAACTTGTGTAAAATAGTCAAGGGGCTGGCTGAATGTCCACTGAATGCCCTTACAGAGAATCTGCTCATGCAGTGGTAGGTGCAGGGCAGAGTCAGAAGCAAGGGTGGGAGACGACACATGAGTGGTGGATTTTAGACGTAGCTGAAGGCTGGTGTTGTGTGAATATTCACTGTTGGCGTCATTTCTCAGGCTGCCAAATTTGTATTACAGTCCTCTGAGGACTCAAATATAATTCCTGTGAAGCATCATGCTGTGAGACAAAGAAAATGTAAGTTAGCAGAATTGGTCTTAGTCCCTGGACTCCCAGATCTTCTTTTTGGCCTCAGTTTCCTGCGTCTGAGGAACAGGGCACAGACATTAGTGTTACCCTCAAAGTCTACTCTGTTTAGGACTCACTTGCAAATTTCAGCATCTCTGGATAAGACTAAAGAATTTGCCTTTGTCAATAGTTCCAAGTGACCCTCATGATGCTATTCATGGTTTTTGTTGATACAGGGTCTTTGAGGGGAATAACCTCAGAAGCAAATAAAATGAGATTAAAAGCATATTGTGATCTCCCAATGGATAGAATTGATAAATCCTCAGACATTTTAATGTCTTAATATTTTCATTCATTTATTAGTTTTTTTCAAATATTTATTTGATTATGACTATGTCATTGATAATCTTGTAGATAATCTGCATACAGTGTAGAAATTTGTGGCAAAGATTCCTGCTGACCTGGGAGCTTAGTGGAGGGAGACAGGCAACATATATACACAAACAAATTAATGCCAATTAGGGATGTATTTTTTGGAATGTGATTTTTAAAAGGGCCTTGGCCTCAGTTTCTTTATCCTAAAAGAGCATCTGCAACATGGTAAGTGTTGAAGATGAGAAGAAATCACTTCTCTTAGGTGTTATTTAAAACCAATGTAAAATTAGGCAGTGAAACTCAAGGAGTATGGAAAAGTAGTGTGAACATTTCAGGATAGTAAGCAAAGAATCCTGTGAAATGGTATTATTTGAACTGAGGATTTTATGACCAAAAGAGCTGATCATGTGTATATTGGCTTTTCAGACAGGAAGTGGTGAGAGCAAAGGCCTTAATGTGGTTGTCTGGCACATTCAAGACTCAACAAGGAGACGAATGACTTCAGAGACTAATGAGGACTGCCTAAAAGGTCAGTGAAAAGAAACAAAAATTAGATAGAGGTGGGTTGGGCAGATTTGGGAAATGTCGTGTGTATCATGGTCAGAGATGAATTGAAATGCAATGGAAGATCAGACAGACTGCTCAGTGAACTACAGACATGATTTACTGTTACAAAATCTCTAATCTATCTGTAGGAAGTTATAGGGATAGAAGAACTGAAGAAAATGCCCTTCAATTGTTCCAACTGGGATGCTATTCCTATTAAGAGAGATGTTTCTGTTTGGAAGAATATTCCCCTCAAGAGACCATTCTCATTATACTAGCTACTACAATAGGTAGACTATTCTAGTTGGAAGCTTATTCCTATTCTTAATGTAAGGAATGGGAATAGTTTTGCAGGACAGATAAAACAAAGTAGTATTTTAAAGGTAGATCTTAAACACTTGACTGTCACTGAGGCTAGAGGCAGGGTGGCATGGGGAAAAGAAATAATCAAGAATTTCTCCTTGCCCAACCCTGTATGATCTATAGATTTGTATGACTACAATTGTTAATCTTTGTTTGACAACTGATTTATAAAGACAATTTCTATATGTTTTGTTTAACCCTCTTTTTGTATTTTTTTTTTAAAAACTAATCTAAAGATTGGCTTGGCTGTTATAACTAGAGATATGGCAGTTTGAATGAGAATGGCACCAACAGAATCATATGTTTGAATGCTTTGTTCACAGTTAGTGGGCTGGATTAGGAGGTGTGGGCTTGTTGGCATAGGTGTGTCATTAAGAGCTGGTTTGGAGGTTTCAAAAACCTATGTATTCCTAGTTTCTCTCTCTGTCTCTGTCTTTCTCTCTCTCCCACTCCCTCCCTCTCACTCTCTCCCACTCCCTCCCTCTCTCCCTTTCACTCTCTCCCACTCCCTCCCTCTGTCCCTTTCTCTCTCTCTCTCTCTCTCTCTCTCTCTCTCTCTCTCTCTCTCTTTCTTTCTTCCTCTCTCCCCCTCTGTCTTATATGTGAATCAGATGTCAGTTCTAAGCTACTGTTTCAGAGCCGTGCTTGGCTGCCTGCCTGTCTAGTGCCATGCTCCCCGTCATTATGGTAGAAGACTCTACTACCTCTGCAACTATGAGTCCCAAAATAAATGCTGCTTTCTTTTAAAAGCTGCATTGATCATAGTGCCTTATCGTAGCACAGTAGAAAAATAACTAACACAAATTAAGTCTGTTGCCCCTTTCTTCCACTGTCTTTCCAAACATTCTCAGAGATGATAAATTCTCTTCATCATACAAATTTGCCCTCCTACAACATACGATGGATAGTCACGTGATCCTTTTGTGTCAGGTACAACTTGACTTCTGAGACAACCTTGCCACATGAGTTATAATCTCTTTAAGGTCCATGCTTTCTGTTCACAGGATAATAGCAAATCTGGATACATAAAGAGCTGAAATTCCAGGGCTGGGGGAGATGGCTTAGTGGGTAAATCCCTTTTCAGGCAAGCTTGAAGATCTGAGGTGGGATAACTAGCAGCAAATTAAATGCTAAGTGAGCATGGTGGCTTACCTGTTGTCACAGCACCAGGAATGTAAAAGTAGGGCATCCGTATGGCAAATAGAGTAGCTAGGCTATCTGATCCAGCAAGCTCTACGTTAAAGCAAGATACACTGTCTCAACATTTAAGATGGAAAATATGTAAGAAACACTCAGTCTGACTTCTACATGAACAAACATATGTACAAATGTGTGCTCCCACATGTGAACATATGCATGATCTCCATCACCACCCACACAAGTGGAATAGGGAGCTGAAATTCTCACTTTCTGCCTTACAATGCTACATCCCTAGAGACTCACCTGGTGATGTTTTAAAAGTACAACTCTCCGAACTCCATTCTAAACGAGCCTGCTTTGAGGAATAGCTCACTGAGCAACTCATTGAGCACTCTATATGCTTTCCAGTAGACTGGAACTTACAAAAACATTTGATGATCAATGATGTTGAGAACTTTGGTATATAAGTAATGGTCCAAAGTCTAGTGGCATTTGTAACACCTAGTTTTTTTTTCTTTTTAGCTAAAAAAGAAATTGAGCCTTTTTTCATATTCTTCCCTATTGGATGCTAATCTGCATTTAAACATAAGCTTTAAGTAATGTCATTCTGAAGCATTTGTCTACATCATCGATGTTATGCTTTGGCTGCATTCTGGACTTCTACTGATTTCTAGTCTCCTCCAAGAAATGCTGATATAAGTGCTCTATAGAATCTATGTAGGCATCAGAAAATTTAAGGACACTCTGGGATGGTGGTTTGCATTTGCAGACCAATTAGGACCACTATTCTCTCTCTTAAATCTGGTTAATTAAGCTAGTGGCCTTGAGCAAGCTACGTATTTTCTTCCATAGTTTCCTCTTTTATAAAACAAATGTGGTTCTGGCACGGTGGGCAAAAGAATAGTAAGCAATTAGTGTATTTCTCAGCCTCGGTTGCCTTATGGTGATATAATTAGGAATTAAGCTATTCTAATATTGAAGGAAGGCTGGACCTAGAATATGAATTATGAGTTACTACAAAAGTGATGGTTTGTGGTGAGCCACAGAGCTTTGCTGCCCTGAAATGTGATTTAATAGATGTTGAGCAACATATCTCTCTAGCTATCAGAGGAATGGAGGTGCTGAGACAGTCATAAAAACATTGTCTTGAACAATACTCTACTCAATGACACCCTGGTCAAGGAAGAAATAAAGAAAGAAATCAAAGACTTTTTAGACTTCAATGAAAATGAAGGTACGACCTACCCAAATCTCTGGGATACAATGAAAGCAGTGCTAAGAGGAAAACTCATAGCCCTGAGTGCCTCCAAAAAGAAACTGGAGAGAGCATACACTAGCAACTTAACAGCACACCTGAAGGCCCTGGAACAAAAAGAAGCTAACTCACCCAGGAGAAGTAGAAGAGAGGAAATCATCAAACTAAGGGCTGAAATCAATCAAGCAGAAACAAAGAGAATCATACAAAGAATCAACAAAACCAAGAGCTGGTTCTTCGAGAAAATCAACAAGATAGATAAACCCTTAGCTAGACTAACCAAAGGGCACAGAGATAGTATCCAAATTAACAAAACTAAAAATGAAAAGGGGGATATAACAACAGAAACAGAGGAAATTCAAAAGATCATCAGATCCTACTACAAAGGCCTATACTCAAAACAACTGGAGAATCTGGAGGAAATGGACAATTTCCTAGACAGATACCAAATACCAAAATTAAATCAGCATCAAGTAGACCAGCTAAACAGTCCCATAACCCTTAAAGAAATAGAAGGGGTTATAGAAAGCCTCCCAACCAAAAAAAGTACGGGGCCAGATGGTTTTAGTGCAGAATTCTACCAGACCTTCAAAGAAGACTTAACACCAATACTCTTCAAACTATTCCACAAAATAGAGACAGAAGGGACACTGCCCAACTCGTTCTTCGAAACCACAATTACGCTGATACCTAAACCACAAAAAGATCCAACAAAGAAAGAGAACTACAGGCCAATTTCTCTTATGAATATAGATGCAAAAATACTAAATAAAATTCTTGCCAACCGAATCCAAGAGCATATCAAAACGATCATTCACCATGATCAAGTAGGCTTCATTCCAGGAATGCAGGGATGGTTCAATATACGGAAATCCATCAATGTAATCCACTACATAAATAAACTAAAAGAAAAAAACCACATGGTCATCTCAATAGATGCTGAAAAAGCATTTGACAAAATTCAGCATCCTTTCATGCTAAAAGTCTTGGAAAGAGCAGGAATTCAAGGCCCATACCTAAACATAGTAAAAGCAATCTACAGCAAACCAGTAGCCAACATCAAAATAAATGGAGAGAAACTTGAAGCAATCCCACTAAAATCAGGGACTAGACAAGGCTGCCCTCTCTCTCCATATCTTTTCAATATAGTACTTGAAGTTCTAGCAAGAGCAATTAGACAACATAAGGAAGTCAAAGGGATACAAATTGGAAAGGAAGAAGTCAAAGTATCATTATTTGCAGATGATATGATAGTTTACCTAAGCGATCCAAAAAACTCCACCAGAGAACTTCTATAGCTGATAAACAACTTCAGCAAAGTGGCTGGTTATAAAATTAACTCAAGCAAATCAGTAGCCTTCTTGTACTCAAAGGACAAGCAGGCTGAGAAAGAAGTTAGGGAAATAACACCCTTCACAATAGCCACAAACAACATAAAGTACCTTGGCATAACTCTAACCAAACAAGTGAAAGATCTGTATGACAGGAACTTCAAGTCCCTGAAGAAAGAAATCGAAGAAGACCTCAGGAGATGGAAAAATATTTCTTGCTCCTGGATTGGCAGGATCAATATAGTAAAAATGGCCATCTTGCCAAAAGCAATCTACAGATTCAATGCAATCCCCATCAAAATCCCAAATCAATTCTTCATAGATCTAGAAAGAGCAATTCTCAAATTCATCTGGAGCAACAAAAAGCCCAGGATAGCTAAAACTATTCTCAACAATAAAAGGACTTCTGGGGGAATCAATATCCCTGACCTCAAGCAGTACTACAGAGCAATTGTGTTAAAAACTGCATGGTATTGGTACAGCAACAGGCAGGTAGATCAATGGAATAGGATTGAAGACCCAGAAATGAACCCACAGACTTATGGTCACTTGATCTTTGATAAAGGAGCCACAACCATCCAGTGGAAAAAAGATAGCCTTTTCAACAAATGGTGCTGGTTCAACTGGAGGTCAACATGCAGAAGAATGCGAATTGACCCACTCTTATCTCCTTGTACTAAGATCAACTCCAAGTGGATCAAGGACCTCCACATAAAACCAGACACACTGAAACTATTTGAAAAGAAACTTGGGAAGACCCTGGAGGACATGGGCACAGGGGTAAAGTTCCTGAACAGAACACCAATAGCTTATGCTCTAAGATCAAGAATTGACAAATGGGACCTCATAAAATTACAAAGTTTCTGTAAGGCAAAGGACACTGTCAGAAGGACAAAACGGCAACCAACAATGTGGGAAATGATCTTCACCAACCCCACATCCGACAGAGGGCTAATATCCAATATATACAAAGAACTCAAGAAGTTAGACCGCAAAGAACCAAATAACCCTATCAAAAAATGGGGTACAGAGCTAAACAAAGAATTTTCACCAGAAGAAATTCGGATGGCCGAGAAACACCTTAAGTGATGTTCAACATCATTAGTCAGCAGGGAAATGCAAATCAAAACAACCCTGAGATTCCACCTCACTCCAGTCAGAATGGCTAAGATTAAAAACTCGAGAGACAACAAGTGCTGGCAAGGATGTGGAGAAAGAGGAACAGTCCTCCACTGTTGGTGGGATTGCAAAATGGTAAAACCACTCTGGAAATCAGTGTGGCGGTTCCTCAGAAAATTGGGCATGCCACTCCCAGAGGACCCTGGCATACCACTCCTGGGCATATACCCATATGATTCCTCTGCATACAAGAAAGACACATGCTCCACTATGTTTATAGCAGCCTTGTTTATAATAGCCAGAAATTGGAAGGAGCCCAGATATCCCTCAAAAGAGGAATGGATACAGAAAATGTGGTATATTTATACAATGGAGTACTACTCAGCAATTAAAAATAATGAATTCATGCAATTTGTAGGTAAATGGTTAGACCTGGAAAATATCATCCTGAGTGAGCTAACCCAATCACAAAAGAATGCACATGAAATGCAATCACTGATAAGTGGATATTAATGAGCCCAGAAGCACTAAATACTCAAGACACAAATAGCAAGTCAAATGATTCCCAAGAAGAAGAAAGGAGAGGACCCTGGGCATGTAAAGATTGCATCCAGTTTAGTAAAGAAACCGAGGGGGGAGGGGGAATGATTGGGGAATATTTGGGGGGGAGAAGAACTATGGGAACTATGGTGGGTGGGAACTGGGAAAGGGGAAAGCCTTTGAAATGTAAACATAGAATATAGAAAATAAAAATAACTAAAAAAAAAAAAGAAATAGCTTATGCTTTATTCCTTGCTTATCAACATCTTAGGGATTTAAAAAGGATGATCCTAGGACTAAAGGACAACCTTCTAGCTCATCTATGGTAGTCTAACTCTGATCTCTTAGACAGCATACTGAATGCCAGTTTGGCTTCTACCTCTGTTTGTAGGTATAAAGATTCTATTGGAAAATCTGAAAAATATTTTGAAATAAAATATCAGTGATGGCTACATGGCCTAACTGATTGTACCAAAAATTTCTGAAGTATATGCTTTTATTTTATTGAGAGAACTAAACAGAAGATCAACAAAGACATAAAAAAGGCTTGGAAAACATATGCAAACTAGCACTTTAGCAGGCATCTATGGAATTATTCATCTAAAACATCAACTTTTATCATCTTCAGGAGGAAATAAATATACAAATCAAATATTGTTGTCCACAAAACAAGACTCAGGATTTAAAATGAATGTTTATATAGTATATATATGAACATAGAAAAGGAATAGAAATCAACAAGAAAGAAACGTGGAGATTAGACGAATTGGTAAAGTGTTTGTCATGTAAATACTAGACCCTGAGGTCAATCACCAGAAGCCATGTTAAAAATCTAGGCAAGATGGCTATAGACATTTGCTTGTAATCCTAGTGCTGGGAAGGTAGAAATTCAAGGTAGGAAGGTAGAATTTCAAGATGGATCCTTGAAATTCCTTGGCTAGCCATCCTAGCCTAATCAGAGAGTAGCAGCCAGTGAGAAATCTTGTCTTTGCAAGTAAGATAGATGAAGCCTAAAGAATGAAACTCAAAATTGTTTCCTACCCTCCAAATAGTAGTATACATGGGCATGCCTACATAAACATAGTATGTGCCTGCAAACACATGGGCATACACACTTTCATATCCATGTACACATAAAAAATAAGATTTGAAAATCTTACACACATGGATATTAAACACACAGAATTCAAAGAAGTCATGAGGAAATTAGAAATATTTTGATATGAATACGATACAGAACTCAACAAACCAAAACAAATGGGATTCAGTTAATAAATTCCTCAGAGGGAAATCTATAGTTATAAATGTCTATGCTAGAAACAAATCCCTAAATAATAACCTAATCTCACACCACGGGACACTAAAAGAAATCAGAGCAACTCAGGCCAAAGGCAGAAACCACAAAAGAAGTAAACATGGCTAGAAAAAAAAATCAGGAAAAGACTGAAAAATCAGACAAATGTAATTTATTTGAACAAACAACAGAATTGACAAACTTTTAGCTAGACTAAGTGTTTTTCCATTGGGGGTAATCTTTTCTGAGATTCTCCAAATAAAGGTCAGATGACTCCAGGATGTCACAGATTATTATTATAAAACTCCAACATTTGTTAGTTACCGGGGAAAGTAGGACAGAACATGTCTCCGAGCTCATTCCTCATTTGTGTGAACAGAAGAGAATTTTTCTTAAGCTGAGATCTGTTCTAACTCCAGGGAGTACATGAGAAAATGTACAGCAAGTAGAGTTGACAAGTATAGTGGTTCCACAGGTAAGTCTAAAATAAGGAATCCTATAGCAATGGAGAGGCACCTAGAGTGAATGAATAGATAAGGATGAAGGCAGAATTCACAAGGGGCAGAAGGTTGTAGCCTGGGCAGCTTCACTTATTCATTACAACTCTCCATGGCTGCAGTCTGGAGAGAATATATTCTATTCTGCCATAGCTATGAAAGCTTTCACATCAATGAGCTATGGACACTAATCCTGGCTCAGGTCCTTACCAGTGGATGATGTGAGGAAGATAAATGGATTTTTCTAAGACCCCAACTGTTATCATGTGAAAGAATAGAAAAGTATCCACCCAGGACAAATATAGTCATATTATCTCTCTCAGTTTAACTCTCACAGGTTGATCATCTATTTCTTCATTTGCAACTTTATTCATTCAAGTACTGAGCATATGCAGCATGCTGGACACTTTGTTCTTTATAGGGATCAAGGGGTAAGTGGATAAGCAATCTAGCACAATTGTGTTCAGTTCACAAAGATTTAAGTTTTTATAACAAAAGGGACTTTTTCCTCCTCTTGTATCTCACTTTGCTTTTCTATAGGTTCTATTGGACCCAGTGCTTTTGTGGGTGTCCCACATGAAAGATGACAGAGTTACCCCTGTGACACATTGGAACCTCTCTGTTTTCAGGAAGGTTTCATGTTCCTCAATCATTAATTACCCTCTCCCAAATAGCTGTACTAAGCTGAACCCTTCATGGAAACCTGGACACACTTCCTGAGCCCAAATTTTGAGAATAATTAAACAATTTACATTTTGCATGGGATACATGCTATTCTTTGAATGTTTGTAGCCATGTGATCCTTGACAAGTGATTTAATTCCACAGGATCTTAAATTCTTCATCAGTATGACAGGGATGAGGCAGTACCTGCCTCATCAGGTTACTGTTCTAATCAAATGTGATTATATGAATACACTTAATGTAACTGTGCCTTACCATCACTTCCTCTCTAGGAGCCTTAATCAATTCATTTCTTTGCTCATATATAATTAAGTCCAAGCTAAATATGTTCTTTAATATCTCTCTCACTTGTATAATCCCTTATTCCTCCTAAATTCTTAGGACTCAGACCTACTGGGCTCATTACTCCTCTGCAAACACATCTGTAGCTCTGGATTTCCTGCATCTCTCCCCCTTTCAGGGCTGCCTTTTCTTCTGGCCTGCCTGACATGGCAATTATATAAGAGCCAAGCTGATAACAGCTTCTTCCCTTAGTATAACTAGATGTTCCTGTTAGATCCAACACTTCCTTCTCAAACCTTTATCTCTACAACTCCTTCTGCTTCTAAGGACACAGATGCTTGCATATCCTCATCAGTTGTGAGATTTCAGAGTCAAGTATTATTTATTATTTTGACTTTTAAATAAAATGAAATTATGTACTCTAACTGTATTAATACCAAAAAAGGCACAATCTAGCTCAATAGAAGAGAACACTACTCTTCTATTAATCCATCTATCATATTTATATAATCTGATTTTATATATGTCCTGAGATGATGGGAATGTAACATAGCATAGGACTTTCTGATGGTTAATTCTTTTTCATGTATAGTTACTCTAACCATATAAGTTTTGGGGATCAGACATTTGAGGATGATTCCTGCTTGAATGTCAGGCTCCAGGCTTACTTAAAAGGGGACCAATTGTGAAAACACTATCTTGAATGGTTTAGAGAATGCACACCTCTGGGATATCATTGGCAAATCTCTGTATTATTCAGCACCATGCACTGGAAGGAAAAGGATGGACAAGGATATCAATAACTGTGCAGGATAATCAGCAATAAGGCCAGGGATCTTTTCCATTTGTCCATAAATAGAAAATTAATCATTAGCTTTCTTGATGAGAAAAGATTCTAGAAAAAAAATAGTACTTAAGGGGTGTGTAAGGACAGGTTTGAACACACCAAAAATAAATTATGTGCATTTACCAGTGCTTAAGTAATTCCATCCTAGTGTAGAAAATGAATGGGAGATCTTGTGCATATAAGCCAAAGGCATTGGGTGGCTGCCAGGTGGCACCCTGAATCTAAGTGACGGCCAATAACCTTTAGGAAGAAGAAAATAAAGAAGGTTTCTCTAGCCAAAAAACCTAATATCCAAGAAAAAGTGAGTCTCAATTGACATCACAGTGAGTCTGTCCTTAAGTGTTGAGTGATAGAGGACAAGCTGCATTAGTGGTTAAGAACATGTATTGCTCTTCTAGAAGATCTAAATTTGGTTTCGAGCACCCATATTGGGTGGATTACAACTTCATGTAACTCTAGATCCAGGGAATCAGGTATTCTAACCTCTGCAGGCATACTCAATCATGTATTCATGTTTATAAACACTCAAACAGACACACACACACACATACACACACACACACATTTAAAAATAATAGAAGTAAATCTTTAAAAATAGAGTGAGCAATAACCTTGAAGCCACCATCTGTGGGATATATGCATGTTTCCCATACCTAACCAGGGCTCTTATCATGGAGACACTACTATAAGGTTGTGACTTAATCATATGATGATGCTAATTAAAGTTATTTCCTATCTTGTCTGACCTACAGTGAGTGGGTGTCCAAATGAAAATGATAGGTGCTAATTGCCTTTCCTCGTCACCTAACCATAATTATCTAAGCCATCCATATTTCTAGTAGATAAATGACTGATATCAGAATCAATCCAGTGCCTGAATCCTAGCAAATTGCTCACTTTTAAACCAACATAGGGCTGAACAGGAACAAAGAAATTGCCTTTAGATGAATGATATGTCCTTCTTTTAATAAATATAGGAGTCAAGTGCCAAGGAACCACTCAAATGATGTGGACGGGCTGTAGGATAGACACTGCCATTCTATGACATTAGTTGTGTGTTTTGTTTCCACTGGTGACCTTGGTAAGCATTGCCTGTGCATCATCCTACATAACCAAAGCAGAACCAGAAAAGAGACTGTTTTGCTTACAAGGGGATCAAAGCAACACAACATACATCCTTACCCTTGTTCTTTGTAAGACCACATCAGTTTACCAATACTTACTCATCTATGGGTAATAGCTGGATTGTAAATGGTATCCAGGGGTACACCAATCTAAGATGAACAAATGATGACATAGAGTGTTCTGACAGGTCTTTGCTTCTGAAACTAAGGTGAGAAGAAGAAATACAAACAAGAATACAATATTCAGATAAGTTCACCTGACTGCTCCAACCTCCCAAAGTCATCAGTGGCCATAGAGAATGCAAGAAAAGCAGCATGTAAAGGAGAAAGTGTTATCACCAGTCTGGACAAGAGAAAACTACTTGATTTTGACCAGTATCTACAATCTTGTTTTTATTTATTCACTTTTTATCCCAATACCAGCCACCTTTCTTCCAGGTACCCTCATCATGCAGAACCTCCCCCATTCCTCTCTCCCCTTCTCCTTTGAGAAGGGGGAACTCTTCTCTAGGTATCATGCCCCCCACACACACATACATCAGGACTAGGCACATCCTCTCCCACTGAGGCCAGGAAGTCTGGCCTGTTTAGGGGAATGGGATCCACAGGCAGACAGCAGATTCAGGGATAACTCCCACTCCTGTTGTTGTGGGTCCCACATGAAGAAGCTGAAGTCTGACTACCAGTAGAGGAATAAGGACAGCAACACACCAACAAAATCTTCAACCTAAAATATATCCTGGCCATAAGATGTATAGCGACAAAGAGAGAGCAGAATTGGAGGGAATGGCCAATCAATTACTGCTCCCAACTGAGACCCATTCCATGGGCAAGCACCAATACCTAACACTATTAATGATACTCAGTTATTATGCTTTTAAACAGGAGCCTAGCATAACTGACCTCTGAGAGGCCCATCCAGCAGCCAAGAGAAGCAGAGATCCACAGCCAAATGTTAGATGGAGCTCACACAATCTTATGGGAAAGTTAGGGGAAGGACTGAGGGACCCAAAGAGGACAGACACTCCACAGGAAGACCAACAGAGTCAACCACCTGGACCCTTGGAGCCTCACAGAGACTGAACTACCAACCAAAGAGTAAGACAGGCTGGACTTAGGCCCCCTGCATATATGTAACAGTTGAGCAGCTTGGTCTAAAGTATTTCTTAAGGATCTGAAAACTGGGAAACTTAGGTTTAGGAGAAAGATGGACAAAGAGAAATGGGGTCTTTGTAAGCGTGGTGGACCATGGACCCCATCTCTCTCCTGAAAATCTTGTTTTCCCAGCTAGTCCTCTCTCTATTTTCATGTTGCATTAGGGTTGCATATGGAGCATGGGTAGAGTGTTATTTACAAAAGCATGGACTCCATAGCAACATCTCTACCACTGAAGACAATGCCTGTTCCTTCTTCATCAACCACTAACTACCTATGACTCCCCACAGCGGGCTGCAGCCACACGAGCCTCTCTCTTCTCCATGATTCTGAGATGTTGATTGGCCCAATATTGTACAGCGAGTCCCAGAAGTTAAGAGTTCAAGAGTACAGATGAGTATATGATGCCTCTAGTAGCTTATAGTGGCTAAAAGTAAAGAAATCAGACTGGGATGCTCTCAGGAGAGAGGCTAACTATCAGGAAATTGGATTCTCACAGCACAGTGGAGAAGGAGAATTAAATAAATAACAAACGAAAGCCAACCAGCTGTGACACACCAGTATAATCAATATCACCTTCAGAATGAGTATAAAATGCAATGGAAACCTTGAGGCCATGATACCAAATGGTGATTTTTTTTTCTTTTTACTTGATTTGGATTCTTTAAAAAATTTACTGAACAGTAGTTTGTTTAAGGAGAGTTTTGTAATTTCTAAAGCTGGGTCTATTAAAATAGTGCATAAACAAAGGGGAAGAATATTTGCACTGAGTAACAGAGCTCCAGCTGAATGCTTCATCAGATTTTCCATTAAAAATCACAATTTGTAGTCAGCTTAATACCACAGAGAAAAACACTGGAAATGCTTAATGTTTCAAGCTTCCACAAAGCTGAAACTCAATGATTTTCCATTAATAATAATTTTATCTCTGCCATCAGCCTGCAGCAGCTTGTATTCATTCATTTTCAGTTTCTCCTTGCAGGTGCTCCCAGAGTCTGGAGTCTCCTGTTAACACTGAGATTCCTAATTAAAATGCCAGGGCCACTGATATCTTCAGGGCAGTATTTGTATCAAATAGAGGGGTGTGTGCACATACAGATGCTTGGAAGTAGATGACTATTCCAGTAAAGCAGGGAATTGGGATTTTAATGGATGAACATCAACAGTCTCTGTGCTATGATGTGTAAATCCAGGTGTTCAGCAGTTTCAGGACTTCTTATCTGCTTACCTCAACCCTCTTCAGTTTATTCAAAACATTTCATCATCATTCAACAACTCCTCCAGGTGGTCTAGTCCCTCCAGCTGCTCTTCTAACCAAATGCTGGTTAGGAGACTGAAAACACAAAGGGAACAATCAAGGGATTCTGGGGGAAGACTGTTCTTGATACCCACATCAGGAGGGTGAGGAACCAGGAAATCATTAAAAGATGTATGCCACTAACTTAAGACCAAGCTTAAATATGAAGCAAGCAGGTGCATGTGTTTGAGGTACTCCTGTTAGTCTACCTGTTAGGGCAACAAACCACAGGGTATGTTTCCAGCAGTTTGTTCATATGCACAATTATACACTTAGTACATTCACAGAGACACAGATGGATGCACACAGATATGCACCTGGCATATAACTCGAAGTAAGGTGCTGTAGTTATAAACATCCGGCTCCTAGCTTCTTTTCCCTTCTTAATCAGCACTAAGGTCAAAATCAACCAGTTGGGAAAACTGCACTGGGTCAGGAGATGGCTCAGGTCAAAATACAAGCCTAGTCATCTGAGTTCCACCTGCAGAACCCACTGCAGAAGAACAGAACTAACTCACAAATGGCATCTGACACTCTTAGTTGGTATGGCATGGCATAGGTCATGTGTGTCTACACATGTATATACTCATGCTTGTGTACATCTATATATGTATATACATATATATGTATATGATGATGATGAGGAGGATGGGAGAAGAGGAGGAGGAAGAGGAAGATCTGGCATTCCACTACTCCCCTTCCCCTTTTACTGCTACTTGGTGATTCTGTGGAACTCTCTTTTTGCACCTCATGTCTGCTATGATGCTATAACATTGTTGTAATGTCACAGTCAATATTCACCTTCTGAGCAGCTGACTTTTCCATGTCTTCCTTGATCTCAGTGGCTGCACAGTGAGCAGTGGCTCTCCATGTCTGAATTGATTGATGAGTACAGCCGCCTTACATGTCTGTGGAAACTGTAAAAACAAAGAGACAAGGCCAAGAGTCATTGATTTCTCCCTCATCAAACACCACAGCTCCTGCTTCTGAGCTTCCTTTGCTGGCTGCTCTGTGCAGACAAGTCATAAGATCTTTGATGATTATCAAAGGAGAGGCTAAGACCTTGACTTTCTTCCAAGGTTATTTCAAGTTTTTATTCACCAGTGAGAACATAAATCCTTTTACTAAACATCCATTTGAGTGACTATCATAGTCTCTCTTTCCATTTATAAGAAAGGAACTGGTATTTCATTTGTACTTCTGAAAAAAATACCCCAAATAAGAGATGCATTTACAAAGGAAGGAATCATTTTGTTTAAATGTGTAACCAAGCAAACATTTCCAAAAGAAGAGCCACACCATGGAGAAATATCTAGGAGCTAAGAATTGTGTCTACTGTTGTTGTAATGAGAGGTCTTAATCCCAGTATTTGGGAGGCTAAGGAAGTAGGAGAGTGGGTTCTAGGCAATCCTGAGAAACTGTCTAAAAATCAAATGCAGTATGAGAGCACCTTACTTAGGGTAAATTTGTCAAATTGTCAAGGATAGAATAAGTGAGAAGTTGAACCCATTGGATCTTGACATTGTAATGAAGAAGCAATAAGAACAGTAATCATCCCTGTGGGGTCCTGGGAGGCTCTTGCTTTCCTGGCATCTGGGACTTTCTGGTTGCTACCACTAGTTCCCCATCCCCCATTGCTAGATACCTCTGTTCGATTTCTTGACCCTCTGTATATCTCCCCCATCTCTTCCCACACCTGATTCTTTCCCTCTTTTTCCCCTGCCACTCTTCTCCTCACAAGTCCTTCCCAACCTCCACTTCCCTTGATTATTTTGTTCCCCCTTCTAAGTAGCATCCACTCTTTGGTCCATGAGTGGTATTGTGAGTATTCCATGCTCTTTGCCAAATACCCACTTATCAATGAGTACATTCTATGTGTGGTCTTTTGTGACTGGGTTATCTCACTCAGGATGATATTTTCTAGATCCATCCATTTGCCCAAGAATTTCATGAAGTCACTGGTTTTAATAGGTGAGTAGTACTCCATTGTGTAAATATATGACATTTTCTATATCCATTCCTCTTTGGAGGGACATCTGGGTTGTTGCCAGCTTCTGACTATTATAAATATGGCTGCTATGAATATAGTAGAGCATGTGTCCTTGATGGAGCATCTTTTGGATATATGCCCAGGAGTCCTATAGCTGGGTCCTCAGGTGATATTATGCCCAATTTTCTGAGGAACCACCAGACTGATTTTCAGCATGGTTGAACCAGCTTGCAATCCTACCAGCAATGGAGGAGTGTTCCTCTTTCTCCACATCCTTACCAGCATCTGCTATCACCTGAGTTTTTTTTTTTTTTTATCTTAGCCATTCTGAGTGGTATGAGGTGAAATTTCAGAGTTGTTTTGATTTGCATTTCCCTGATGACTAAAGATGTTGAACATTTTTTTAGATGCTTCTCAGCCATTGAATAGTCCTCAGTTGTGAATTATATGTTTAGCTTTGTTCCCCATTTTTAATAGGGTTATTTCCTTCTCTGGAGTCTAAGTTCTTGAGTTCTTTGTGTATATTGGATATTAGCCCTCTATCAGATGTGGGATTGGTAAAGATCTTTTCCCAATCTGTTGGTTGGTATTTTGTCCTATTAACATTGTCCTTTGCCTTACAAAAGCTTTGCAATTTTATGAAGTCCTATTTGTTGATTCTTGATCTTAGAACATAAGTCATTGGTGTTCTTTTCAGAAAATTCCCCCCTGTGCCCATGTGTTAGAGGCTTTTCCCCATGTTCTCTTCTATTAAATTCAGTGTATCTGGTTTTATGTGGAGGTGTTTGATCAACTTGGACTTCAGCTTTGTACAGGGAGATAAGAATGAATCAATTTGCTTTCTTCTATATGTTGACCACCAGTTGAACCAGAACCATCTGTTGAAAATGCTGTCTTTTTTCCACTGGATGGTTTTAGCTTCTTTGTCAAAGATCAAGTGACAAAAGGTGTGTAGGTTCATTTCTGGGTCTTCAATTCTATTCCATTGATCTTCTTCCCTGTATCTGAACCAATATCATAGTTTTTTTTTTTAAATCACTATTGCTCTGTAATACAGCTTGATGTCTGAGATGATGATTCACCCAGTATTTCTTTTATTGCTGAAAATAGTTTTTGCTATCCTGAGTTTTTCATTATTCCAAATGAATTTGCAAATTGCTCTTTCTAACGCTATTAAGAATTAAGTTGGAATTTTGATGGGGATTTCATTGAATCTGTAGATTGCTTTAGGCAAGATGGCGATTTTTACTATATTAATTCTGCCAATCCATGAGCATGGGAGATCTTTCCATCTTCTGAGGTCTTCTTCAATTTCTTGCTTCAGAGACTTTAAGTTCTTGTTGTACATATGTTTTAATTGTTTGATTAGAGTCACATATTTTATATTGCTTGTAGCCGAAATATCCCACAAAGTAGAAGGAGAACCTGTTGAGACCATATCCAGAGGTTAGGAATGACCCCCCCCCATTGAGGGATGGGACACCCACCCACCCATCTCCAAAAATTCAACCCAGAATTTCTCCTGTCTAAAGGAAATACAGGGACAAAGAGTAGAATAGAGAATGAAGTAAAAGCCATCCAGAGACTACCCCATCTGTGGAACCATCCACATGCAGAACCAAACCCAGACACTTTTATTGATGCCACGAAGTACTTACAGACAGGAGCCTGATACAGCTATCTTCTGAGAAGCTCTGCCAGATCCCGACCAATACAGAAGTGGAGCCTCAAAGCCAAGCATAGGACTGAGCACAGGGACCCCCCATGGAGGAATTAGGGGGAAGGATTGATGGAGCTAAAGGGAACTTATCTGGCATCAATGGGAGAGGAAGGTCTTGGTCCTATGGAGACTTTATGCCCCAGTGTAGAGTAGTGCTAGGGTAGTGAAGTGGGCATGGGTAAGTGGGTGGGGGAGCACCCTCATAGAAGTAGGGTAAGGAGGAATGGGATAGGGGGTTTGCAGAGTGGAGAAGGTATAACATTTGAAATGTAAATAAATTTTAAAAGAGCAGTAATTATGATGTTTGGAGTCTCCTAAACTTTAAAACTATCAACAAATATTATTTGCAAACTAACACAATTGGAAAATCTCAAGCAATTCTCATACAGCACAACAGGATTTTTATATATTATCCTTTGTACATCCTGGTTGGCCTCTGACTTCTAGGCTATTTTCTTCCTCTTTTCTTTGGCTTGTGACCTTTTCGTCATTATACATGCCTAGTCTGTAAAGGCTGGTGTACTATAACATGGATTCTTAAAACTCCTTTCTAGTCCTACAGTTTGAGAAAACATAGAGTCCAGGGCTGAAGAGGTGGCTCAATCATTTAGAGTACTAGCTGCTCTTGTAGAGCACCTGGGCTCAGTTTCCAGCATCCATATGATAGCTCACAGCCACCTGTAACTCTAACTTCAGGGGTCCAGCACAATCATTTGGCCTCCCTAGGCACTTCATTCACAGGGTTTGCTTACATACATGTAAGCAAATCATTTACACACATAAAAATAAAAATAGCACTTATTTTTAAAGAAAAAAGTTCCAAGAAGACAATATTGCTAGACTAGAAATTTCTGGCACTCCTAGGATTCATCTTAATGAAGTGACAACAGGAGATGGTATTCATGTTTCTTCTTTCCCTATACTATTTATGGTTTCTAGGAAAGGCTGCAGATCTCAGAGTCAACTGCTCTCACTGTGCAAAATAATTTCCCATTCAGTAGGAGATGTTAAGAAAATAATTTCCCCATTACCACCCTACAGTGATATCAAGCTTTTCACATGTCAGATCCTGGAGCCCCAAGCAGATAACAGATATAAAACTCTCTGAAAAGTTTAGCTGGATATATGTGTGTAGATAGATAAAAAGATAGATAGAGAGAGAGGGGGGATTAAAACTGGTTTAGGTTTGTGATTGATAAAGTGAAATTTTTTAGTTGAAAATTGTGGAGTGTTCTTGGCCTGTTTGCATAAACATGTTTTCTTATACATTTTTGCATAAACAACATCTCATTTTTTAGTTGATTTTACTTAACCAGAAGAGCTCAGATGAATGGTCACCATCTTACCCTAATATGACTAACTCCTAAGAAAGTCAAAATTCCCTTCAGTCCAATCCCCATGTAATTACTACTCCTTATTCCCTAAATAACAAGCTCTATGAGAGGAGGGTAGCTTCTGGCTTATTCATCTTGAGCCTTGCTTCAAACTTTTACCTAGGAGTTGATTAGTAAGTCTAGTCTCAGTAGGATAAATGTTGATTAAACAATTATTATGTTTCATATGCCTCTTTTCTTTTTGTTATCAAAATTCAATGCTCTTGTATTCTGCTTTTTCTTCCATAAAACTTGGATGCTCAGGCCAGTTTAAGGGTATGAAAGAAAGAACATTAGATATGAATTCACGAGAGACAAACCCCTGGTGGGAAACAAACATTTTTATATTCTATTTTTCCAAAAGCAACTGTGCATAGAAATGCCCAAATTCTCTCTAATCTACAAACAGAATGCATTTTGCTTAGCTTTTCTCTTTCCTAGGTGTATAGAGTCCACATCATTTTTTAAAGTGAAGACATGTGCTTTTATTTCCCTTGAATGATCAGACCTGTAGATACAAATCCCATTGCACTTAGAATTCAAGTAGATTTAGAAAAGAATGAAACAGAAGAATCAACTGTCATTCATTTAGTCCCCTGCCATCTACAAGCTCTGTGAGCTGATATTAGTTGGCTCATGATTCTGGTCTTTGTAAAGTATGACATCTGGATAATGGTATCCTGTATGTTTTACATATTTTTCCAGCTGTCTTTCCTTCAGATCTCCAGCTCAGCATCTTATTCTCATCTCATTATTCATGTATCCAACTGAGTGCCTATCTACTACAAGCTCCTTACACCATTCTAGGAAGTGATTATGGGCAAAATGGCATATGTGCTATAATGTGGATTTATGTCAATCTGACACAAGCTAGAATCATCTGAAAGGAGGGAGCCTTTATTGAGAAAATGCCTCCATAAGATTCAACTGTAGGACATTAAGATTCTTAATTAGTGATTGATGGGGGAGGGCACAGTCCACTGTGAGTGATGTCATTCCTGGGTTAGTGGCCTTGCGTCCTATAAGAAAGCAGACTGAGCAAGCCCCTTGGAGCAGTCAGTAAGCAGCACTCCTCCATGGCCTCTGCATCAGTTCCTACATCCTGGGTACTGCTGTATTTGAGTTTATGAACTCAAATTCCTTTGATGATGTACAGTGATATAGAAGTTTAAACCAAATAAACCCTTTCCTCCCCAAGTTGTTTTGGTCATATTGTTTCCTTACAGCAATAGTAACCCTAAGGCAGAAAACTCCCTGAAGTGAAAATTATCCCTCCCTGGTTTCTTTCCTGAATTTTTCTTAGAGAACATCTATGAACAATAGGGGATTTACAATGGCATAGAAACAAAGGCAGATATCTACCGCATAAGGGATGCTGTGAGGAGGTGGCCTAGCACAGCTTCTACACAACCTGGCTTGCTGCTTCCTGCTCCACCATTTTTATCTGCTACTCAGAAGTTCCTCCTGAAGATAACTGGCTAAAATCAGCAAGATCTGAATAGCTATCTAAATGATCACTAGGAGACCTGACACTCCATTATAACCTAATTGGCATACAAAATGAGACTCACATCAGCTGTCAGGACATGAAGCACTAGACTGTAAAACCTGCAACCAAAAACAAGAACAGTAACCTGAATTCTGAAAATTTTTCACCTGGTCTAGAAAAACATAGACAAAATTCTTCCTTTGTCTCAGCCTAACTGTACCTTGTTACCATTTACTTAATGCCTCAGGATTTCCTTACTTCCAATGAGTTGAAAAGTTGATTGGAAGAGTAGGTCATCACTCTCTGTTGTTAAGCCAGTGAGTAAACTGAATTTGTTGGCTTTCAGCCTCAGTTTTTTTCAATTGGCTCAAGGACAGCCAACTGAAATTCGAGGATTCTCTTTCAAGGCACAATTAGCAAATCAAAAGATTCCCGAGAAGAAGAAAGGAGAGGGCCCTGGTCCTGAAAAGACTTGATCCAGTAATGTAGGAGAGTACCAGAACAGAGAAATGGGGGAGGGGGGTGATTGGGGAATGGGCAGAGACACAATTAGCAAATCAAAAGATTCCCGAGAAGAAGAAAGGAGAGGGCCCTGGTCCTGAAAAGACTTGATCCAGTAATGTAGGAGAGTACCAGAACAGAGAAATGGGGGAGGGGGGTGATTGGGGAATGGGCAGAGGGAAGAGGAATTATGGGACATATGGTGAAGGTGGATCTGGGAAAGGAGAAAGCATTTGGAATGTAAACAAAAAATATAGAAAAAAAGACCAAAGAAGGGGTTAAGAGGGGTCAACAGAGGCCAACAGGGGGTCAACAGGGGCTAACAAACTGTTGGTAACAAGCATGTATGTGAAACCCTGGAAAAGATTGAAGAACCTAAATTCAATGTCAGATTTTTAACCCATTTTCTCTTCCTTCTGATGTAATCTATACTATTTTCTTTTGTTGTTTTCTGCTGTGTCCATGTTTTATACATTTTCACTCTTTAATTCATTAAGAATTTATGCTAGTAAATTGCTTCTTAGATGTAGTAATTTGATAAATCTTTCTGTATCTTACTGATGTGTAGGATCTACTAAGTTTATATTGTGTTTATGTGGAGAAAAGTCAGGTTCTGCTAGAGTATTGTATCTGTTCGCTAAGAAAATCTGCAAGTTAGCTGCCAGGGACAGAGCTTAGTAGGTACAGTTCTTGCCCAGCATGCATGGCATTAGTGTACAGTCCATAGCACGGGGTAGACTACAAGTGGTGTTGCACTTTTGGTCCTTATATAAATTTAGTATCCTTAGAATTTATCCTCAGCCTTGTCAGTTAGCTCAATAATACCAGTTACCTTTCCAGGTAAAAAGTATGCATGTAATACCAGCACTGCAGGTGAGTTCTAAACTGTCCTCAGTTACAAAGTGAGTTGGAGACCAGCCTGGCTACATGAGTACCTAAGGGTGAGTGTTGGAGGAAAATCTCTGAATTTGTTCTCTAGTGGTACATTTCAACTTCCTCCAACATAAGAATATAACCCAGGATGATTTTCCTTATTTTCTTAAATTACTTGTTTTAGATGAACTTATACAAGTTTTAGGTAATTAGAAAAAGTGGTAGAATTTTGGTTGACTAGATATATTGACTATCCTGAACTAATTTCGTGGTATTAAACTTTGTTTTAGATGTTTGAGATTTTTTTCATACACACACATGTTCATTTATCTGATTTATTACTTCCAATTAGAATGTGCACTTTGAGTCCTATTTAATTCTTGTTAATTTTATTCATGAATATTCTATCTCTCTCTGGTTCTTTTACTTCAAAGAGATAGCAGAAAGGAAAAATATTTTTTTTTAGACAGCTTGACAGGAAACATAATTTTCAGACATTTCAATTAGAGAAACTCAAAATATTTCTTTTCTCAAGGAATACTTGAAATAGTTTGAAAATATTTACCCAACTAATTTTGTCTTAAACCATTCAGTTAATATTTTGACAGTCCTTTATTATGCACTTATTATTTGTTGAATAGAATTCTATGAACGACATTTAAGATATATTTGTAAATAATAGTGTAAAAATGGCCTAGGAGTCTTTGTTGTTGCATGGCAGAATGACTGAATCGTTATTTCTTCTTATGCCTCAGCTGGTTTTAAAGAACCCCAGTTAATGGAAGGAGAGTACTGGACAATGTGTTTTTAAGTGACTAGTTACTAATGATAGCAGTCAATCACTGATACCCTTTGTAGAGGGATTAGCATGTCACAGAAAGTCTTTTAATTCTTAGAGCAACTGAATTAAATGGAAAAGCCTCATTTTTACATAAGAGCACACTGCCCAAATCACCCAGCACATGGTTCACACAGCCTGTGCAGGTATCCTCTGAAGACATTGCCTCCCTAAAATAGAAGGCCACTGAAGGGACGGGAAAGGCTGAAGAAGGCGGTCATTAGCAGGTATTGCCAGGATCCAGCTCTGACATGCAGGGGAGGAACACATAGACCTTTCTAGATAAGAACGGCAAAAAGCATCAAGAGCTTGTGTACCTCATTTATACTACATTTGAAAACTAATTTAAAAATAAATGAGAAAATGTAGATCTCTCCTATATCCTTTACCCTCTCTCAAGTAGAATCTCTTAAGACACACACACATACACACACACACACACACACACACACACACCATAAACATGTGGAAATACACACAGTTATATTACTATTATAAAGAATCTGATTTTCCAAAGTCAGAAGAATAAACTATGTTAACTTTATTTAAAATTAAGTATTTTTTAGCTTTCAGATTTCTAAAGCCAGCAAAAGTGTTGTTATAAAAATCAAAGCTGTTAATTTTTTAAAATGCTTCTTCAAAACAATTCTTTAAAGAATTAAGAAAAATGTGCTGTCCCTCCCTTAAATAGGAATATGAATGAAACTTATGTAGGTTCCACTAAGACATACAGAAATGTCTGTTAGGAAAAATACCAGTTCCTATCCACAGGATACTGTACTATGACATAATCTTATGATATAGTCTTATTTCTTACCACTATAAAATAACTGACTTGGGTTGTGGTTAAATATTTCTTCTCAGCCTTCCTTATCCGTATTCTGAAAA
This sequence comes from Apodemus agrarius, assembly GCA_964023405.1. NCBI lineage: Eukaryota > Metazoa > Chordata > Mammalia > Rodentia > Muridae > Apodemus > Apodemus agrarius. The sequence continues at coordinate 106,645,447 of OZ030011.1, read as the reverse complement.
CCACTTTTGAGACTATATACTTGTTTCACAGAACTTATTTTATGATAATATAATTAATTGTCTACTACAAAGTTCACATGTATGGGTTCCCATCTAAAGCTTCAAGTTACAACAGAAGACCTGGTTAACAATACAGGTAAATGAATGCCCCACTGTGTATTTACAGCTGCATAAAATAGGTATCAGTAGATAAAAGCTATCAACTGAAAAAATTACTTATTAATATATTTTCATAATCATGTAATATTACCCCAAATAGTAACTATTAAGAGATTATCAAATTCAATTATTTGAATTATTAGGATATGGAAAGCATTATATGGGACTACATATGTTCTCAGATTATTCTCAAATGGAGGAAACCAATCCACTTATTTACCCATTGCAATAAGAAGCATTTTGAGATATTCCCTAAATGAAACAGTGAACATTCAAAGGAAGGATTTTTCTGAATGAATGATGGTTCTTTCATGACAATAAACAAATGGAGACTTGAGAAGTACCTTTTTAGCAGAAACTGATGAGTTGGAGGTGTAAAAACACAAGATGTCAGTGTACATACATGTACCATATGCATATGTTGTAAATATGTACCCAGAAAAAAAATAATGTTCAGATACTTTTTTTTTTCTTTTTTTTTTTTTTTTTTTTTTTTTTGGTTTTTTGAGACAGGGTTTCTCTGTATAGCCCCGGCTGTTCTGGAACTCACTCTGTAGACCAGGCTGGCCTCAAAATCAGAAATCTGCCTGCCTCTGCCTCCCAAGTGCTGGGATTAAAGGCATGCACTACCACCGCCCGGCTTAATGTTCAGATACTTAAATGCACGCATGGTCCCCTTTAGGAAATGTGCAGGTTTGAGTTATTATGTTGCTTTGCCAGCTGAGATTGCTAGGCCAAAAATATGATCCTCAAATAATACATTTCGGCTTTATGCTGTTGACATCTCTCTACTTAAGACTCAATACACCAAAACAGAGCCTCTTTCCATTTTTACATTTCTTTAAACAGAGAGAGGGAGAGAGAGAGAGAGAGAGAGAGAGAGAGAGAGAGAGAGAGAGAGAGAGAGAGAGAAACAGAGTCTGAGATAAACAGAGAGACAGACAGAGACAGAGAGAGGCAGAGACAAAGAGTGTGAGATAAACAGAGAGATAGAGAGAGAGACACAGAGAGCTTAAGAAGTAATGCTTAAACATAGCAACACAAAATTACTAAGCAATAGCTAGGATAAAATAATGACTTCAAGTTCATAACATGAAGACATTGGATATGAATTGATCCGACAATGACAATTTCTCTTTTATATGTGGATCTTTGGGCTTTCTTTGCCATAAGTATTTCCATGTTACTGGTTGTTGACACAGTTGTTTTTCTTCTTGCTACAGAATAATTGATCCGTATAGTGATTTATAAATGTCCTTACAATCTTTACAGGCCCAGGGTCCTCTCCTTTCTTCTTCTTGGGAATCATTTGACTTGCTATTAGTGTCTTGAGTATTTAGGGCTTCTGGGCTCATTAATATCCACTTATCAGTGATTGCATTTCATGTGCATTCTTTTGTGATTGGGTTAATTCACTCAGGATGATATTTTCCAGGTCTAACCATTTACCTACAAATTGCATGAATTCATTATTTTTAATTGCTGAGTAGTATTCCATTGTATAAATATACCACATTTTCTGAATCCATTCCTCCTTTGAGGGATATTTGGGCTCCTTCCAATTTCTGGCTATTATAAACAAGGCTGCTATAAACATAGTGGAGCATGTGTCCTTATTGCATGCAGGGGAATCCTCTGGGTATATGCCCAGGAGTGGTATGCCAGGGTCCTCTGGAAGTGACATGCCCAATTTTCTGAGGAACCGCCAAACTGATTTCCAGAGCGGTTTTACCATTTTGCAATCCCACCAACAGTGGAGGAGTGTTCCTCTTTCTCCACATCCTCGCCAGCACTTGTTGTCTCTTGAGTTTTTAATCTTAGCCATTCTGACTGGTGTGAGGTGGATTCTCAGGGTTGTTTTGATTTGCATTTCCCTGATGACTAATGATGTTGAACATCTTTTAAGGTGTTTCTCGGAGAGGAACTATAGGAACTATGGTGGGTGGGAACTGGGAAAGGGGAAAGCCTTTGGAATGTAAACATAGAATATAGAAAATAAAAAAAAAATGTCCTTACATACTACCACAGTGCAGTTTCCTAAAAAAAAAAGTCTATGGCTGTGAGGAGACTCAACAATTTTTTGTCTGAAAGAGTCATTCTCCCTCATTGCTATTCACAAAATCCAATAGGGAAGTGGGATCTCTTGTAAATGGGTTGGTGACATAGTCCTCTGAGTTGTGAAGGCTTGTAGGGTAGCTTCTAAAGACACTGCAGAATTAAAAGGCCCTTTATAAGCTCAGTCCTTCTTATGTAGATCACATAGATTCCACCTGGAATAGTAGCAGCCCCTTCCTCTTTCAATAATTTTTATATTTTTAGAGAATTTCCTAAACGTATACAATATGCTTTAATCATACCCTTCACTGACATCCCCTATCCAACTGTTTCTAGATGCTCTCTACATCTTCATTCTGAATTAATGTTTCCTTTTTTAAGCTGCCAAGTCCAATTAGTGCTTCCTGCACATGCCCGGTAGCAGCATCCCCTCAACAGAAACCAAGGACAAAGAAAAAGAACACCAGGGATTTTTGAGAAGCGTCTAAACCAATATCACAAGAACTTAAATTTCTATGAGGAAATTGGATTGAAGATACCCTACCTCCATTTACTAGGATTTCAGTTGCTCATGGGGGAGTGTAACTCTCTGTTGATGACATTTAACCTCAGGAAAAGTATATACAGAACGAAAACAGAAGACCATATTTCAGATCTCAACAGTAATGTTCAAGTAGATTTGGTTCTTATTCTAATTATAATTTTAATAAAAAACTTTAAAAGTAAAATTAGACAACTTAGCTTTGTCATACCTAGAAGTTAGCACTTCCTACTTCTTTTTATCTTCTAGTCCTCACATTCTGTATCTGTTTCTTTTCTGTTGCTGTGATAAAACTCTACAGTCAGAATGAACTTAAGGATGAGAGCTTATTTTGGCTTAGGACTCCAGAGGAATAAGATTCCATGATGAGAAAGCAGATGCATGTCATCAAGCGACAGTCATGGCAGTAGAAGCCAGAAGCTAAAAGAACATCTTGAAATATAAGCATAAAAGAAAGCGATAGAATTGGAACTGTAGTGGAGTTTTTAATTCTCAAAGCCCACGTCTCAGAACATGCTTCTTCCTACAAGACTCTACCTCCAAAACTCCCCCAAGCACTGGGGACTGGGACTACTTATTTAAATGCACCTCTGGGTACCTTTCTCATTCAAACAACCACACATGTATCTGAATTCACCATTGCTTATTGCAGAGAGATTTCTCTAATGTTAAAGACTGAGAGTAGTAGAGCCTGAAGAAATAGCTCAGTGCACTGCTCTTCTAGAGGATATGGATCTGGTTATTAGCATTTATATCATGGCTCACAAGTTCCTTTAGCTCCAGTTCCAGAAAATTTTCTGGTGTCTGTGGATACTACATGTATGTAGTACACATCCATGAACTTAGATATATACAGATATAAACAGTAGATAAACAAACAAAAGGTATTAGCGTTAGGCACAGCATGATATTACATTCCCAAAATAAGGGTGGGTGACTATAATCAAAGTGCAAAAGTGCACCGTGTGTGTGTGTGTGTGTGTGTGTGTGTGTGTGTGTGTAAAATGGTCAAAGAACACATTTAATTAAGATTTCAACAAATTAGAAGGCAAATCAGCAACACTGACTTACTGTTCTTTCACTCCTGCAACAGTTTATCGGCTCAAAAATTAGCATAACTATTGTGGAATGCTTCTACTAAAAACAAAACAAACAAACAAATAAACAAACCAAAAACCCTATATAGGCAGAGGCTGTGCGAGTGAGCCATGTTCACAGCACCCATCAGGTATATTATGAGTTATTTACTTCTTTTGGTAGCTCTGTTTTGACCATGATATGATTTTTGCTCTTTCTACCTTACCATATAGAAGTTTGTCCTCATAGGCTTGTCCTCACAGATCTGTTAACTCACCTGGGATGGAGGTACTGCTGAGTGGGTTTGTATGTCATGGATGCCCACTGCTCATACATGATGCTCACTCAGTGTGAGAAGCCTAGGCTGACCCCATGACAGGTTTCAAATTGACAGTCCGGGAGATGAGGCCTATGAACTGGGAAAGTCAGTTAAAAAAACTCTATGCTTCAGGCAGCTAGACAGAAACTAGAAGGTGCCCAGCTGCCTAGCCTCAAGCAAGGACAATGGGTTAGCACATTTCTAGACCTCGGTGATAATAGATTCCAGCTCCTAAGCCCCAGTAATGGAATGTCCATAGAGATGGAATAAGATAAAAGCCACCTACCCCAGACTTTCTCAGTAACAATTTCCAGCCCCCATGCCCCAGTACTGGAATACCCTTAGAGATAGAGTTAAACAGAGCTCATGTGCCCTAGAATCCCCTAATGCGCTTTAAATCTAGCCTTTGAACTCATTTGGTTCTCTCTGTCTCTCTTTGTAGTGGGAAGCTCCATCATGCTAGACTTCTTCAGAATAAAATATTCTTTGCATTTAAATAGTATTTGAGTTTGGGGTGTCATTCTTTGGCTAATCATGGACCCTTACAAGTGCATATGGGATGAATGAATACTTAGATTATGACCATCTACAGGACACATTGGACCTTTCTCTCAGTTTTGGGAAAATAGCATTTTTCTTCTGGGGTTCATTCTAAGACATATTTAAGTCTGCATGTGGGAGTAAAGAACAGCCCTAATCCATTGTTCCAGCACGCATGAGATCTCATGTCTAATCCCTGATCCCTGAACCACTGAACTGAAAAGAACATCACCTTGCTGTGAGCCACAACAAATTCTCACTTCTTTTTCTAGACCTCTTTCTAAGGAAAGAGATGGCAATAAACATTTCTGCATCTCCATTTTGCTCTCTCCAATATGAATGTTACCTCTGACTCAGAGGGCTGATGTAAAGACTGATAGAAATAGCATATTGAAGGTACATGTCTGATTCATGGCAGCTCCCCCCATCTCTAGCAAAGCATATTCCTAGCATTATATCATGTAGTGTCATATTGATGTTATGGGCAACATTTTATGTTGTGAACGCTTCAGGGTTATATGATGAAGGAAGGTGGTACTTTGAGTTAAAATGGTCTTAGAATAGGACTGAATCTGTCATATGTATTGATCAAAAAACTTTCTGATTTCCTGAAACATCTCCACTACTACTACAGAATTAGTGCCTTCTTCTTCCAGTGGGTGGGTACCAGATGTACATTAAGGAAGTGTGCCACATAAATGGCCTTTCTCCCCTTGCAGGGCATTAGCACAGAGAGAAAATCATGGAAAAGCTAGCCCCACTGTTTTCACAATCCTTCTTCTTGTCAGTGCTCCTTCTTTCTGTCTTCCCTCCTGAGCTATTTTGAGATGCAGCGAATCACATTATTTCAGCAAGAACAAGCTTTCACCCTAACATTTCAAAAAGATTGATGTTCATATTAATTATGGGCCAACTCTGTCTCTCTTCCCCAGGAGCTCTTTTATTATTTTGTTTCCTGCTGCAAACGCCTTTATTCATTTTAAAGTCACCTCTTCGTCAGTTTGCAGATTGTAGACAGTTTCTGGAGGTAGAGAGCAAATTGTGGAAACTGTCACTGACACAGTGTAAACTTTCAGTGACTTTTTTCCACATCAGATTTAATGACAGTACCATTTCATATGTATGCTGTCACAGAACCTACTGGTTAAATCAGACACATTTCATGAATATGTTTGTAAACATATAGCTATTTGTGCATTTATCTGCTGAGAAATGGATACACCATTATAGGTTTAGCACAATAAAGAAGTCTAGGTCTCTGCAGTTTTGTGTCATTTGCTGTCCATCACTCCTTTCTCAGCACTCTCTGGACTTGTACTTACTATTCTTTGACTTACAATGTTCTTTCTGATGCCCTGGAAGTGTCCTCCCTGTAATCAAGTCAAAGTCCCATTCAAGACATTATTCACAGTCATTTCCATATCTTCGTTGGTGATCTTTGCAATAACCTTATTGGCTCCAGTTGCAGTTATATTTACAGAGGTTGATTTTACCCTGAAGCCAATGGGAAGATAGTGACCTGTCTGGTTTGTTTATATTTGAGCAGAGAATGGTCAGCGATGTGTGAAAGGACATGGTGTGTTTATAGCAGAGAAGGAAACTAAAATTGAGTCAAATGAATTGATTTGTAGCTAGAAGGGGTCAGTCCAGGATATTGGGAGGGAACAAATAGGTGGCTTTGGGAACTATTGCAGAGAATGCGATTTCCAGACATAGAAGGAGGAGATAGATGAATATTCAAGCATATTTGTCAGGATCTTAAGTGTTGCTATTTGAAGAACTACTGTATCCTTTCCTAGGTGCAGAATTCATGATGATAAAGACGGGAAGTGTGTTGAAGTCTGAGAGGAAGGAGTTCCTTGCTCCTGGGTGGAGTAAAAAAAATGTTTAGTTGTGCGTCATGACACATGTCTACAACTGTAGATTTTCATAATGTCTGTGTCTACCGTCATCATGACCTCCTACTCATATCAGACTGATAATTTGCTTTTATGTAAACTACATGTGTATGGGAACTATTGCCAAAATGATAGCTCTACAGCTATCAGAATGATTTTTTTCTGAAAATAATATAATTTGCATTCACTGCCCTTTCTAAATGTTAACCAACCTTCCCTTGTTCCTGGGATAAATCCTGCTTGATCAGGAGATATTATCTTACTTGGTTTTCAATTTTATTATCTTCCTGTTTTCTGAGAATATCTTAAACAGAATTCTGAATACAAATTTAAATGTTACAACTCTAAGAATAAGAAAACGGGGCTAGTAGAGACAATAGTCTCTAAGGGAAATAAGGATCATGAGGTTCCTATTTCTCATTTCCACAGTTGTGAAATATGAAGTATAATAAATCATCATATGGATGAATCATTGCATTAAGTGTGTTATTTTAAACTATGAAGAAATAACAGAAAAATTAAATTAGCATAAAGAGTAAATTGTATAAGAGAAAAATGATATTAAATTAGCAAGTACTTAAAATGAAAATAAAAAGCTGATATTTAAAAAGGTAGTTATAGCTTAAAAGTTGAGCCATGAAAAGCCAGGTATGGTGGTGCACATCTCTAATCCCAGCACTTCAGAGGCAGAGGCAGGTGGATATCTGGGTTTGAAGCCAGCCTGGTCTACACAGTGAGTTTTAGGATAACCAGAGCTACACAAAGAATCTCTGTCTTGAAAAAAAAACAAAACAAAAACCAAATAACAACCAAACAACAACTTGAACAATGAGTTTACACTTTGAAAATGTGGGGAACTATCAGATTATTAAAGCAAGTCCTCTGATGACAGTCTTTGTATCTCATGAATGAGGCCCTGTGTTGAACTCCAAGGACTGTTAAAAATTTGCAAACAGTTTTAAGAGAAATGACAAAGGCAATTAACATGTAATGAATTAGATATACTTTCAATTCTTTTACAGTTCTATTAATAATCATGAAAATATTGCTTTATTGCATTTAGATACGTAAAATCCCTTTTCACAGAGATTCTATATCATTGCCCACTACATATTTGTCATTTAATTCTTTTTTATCATCACAACATTTTAAAGATAAGTTTTCTTAAAAATGATTTTAGAACATCTGCATGTTTATCTCTTCAAAGACATAATCCATCCCAGATGTTTCTGTCTGGCTCTGAGCCCAAAGATATTAATGCAATTATAGTGAAGGAGGTCTTGAACAAACATATTTTCCAGTCTGGCCATGCTTCCCATCTTGCTTTCATTGAAAGCAATGATAGAGTGCCATTAAGCAAGACTGTCACGGGGCCTCAACCACTTATCTGAACATCTGCTTGGTGCTATTCTCTTCCGTTCCTGCCTTATGAGCCAAGTTTGCCCTTAGTTCATATTCTACTGTAGCATTATATTGAGGCTGGGTTTGTAGAGAATATTAGAGTCTTGTATCTCCCTATGTATCATAATGGTTAGTATCTCTTGGGCTATTGTATTTCCAGGCTTTGTCCTCTTCTTATGTACTTGCTAATACATCTTTAATCATTTCTCCAACCTCAGTATGATCAGTGAAGGGAAGAATTTAACTGGTGAAAATATATTCCAATATTTATCAAAAAACAATGAGAATTTTTATTATTCAAATTTGACATTTGATATGTCTTACATGTATGTAATATTCACTTATTACTTTCATCCCAAAATTTCTTACCTCTATCCAAGGACTATCTAATCTTTTTTTTTTTATTTTTTTTTATTGTATATATTCTATATTTACAATTCATTTCCCTTTTTCTGGTTCCCCACCCCCAAAGGTCCCACATGTCCTTTTCCCTCCCCCTGCTCCCGCATCCACCCCCTCCCACTTTACTGTTCTTGTACTCTCCCACAATGATGTTTTGGTCCATTCTAGCACCAGTGTCCACTCCTTTCTTCTTGTGAGACATCACTTGATATGTGATTTGTGTCTTTGGTGTTCTAAGCTTCTAGGCTAATATCCACTTATCAGTGACTGTATACCATGGGTATTCTTTTGAGACTGGGTCACCTCACTTAGTATGACATTCTCCAGCTCCATCCATTTCTCTAAGAATTTCATGAATTCATTGTTTCTAATGGCTGTATAGTACTCCATTGTGTATATATACCACATTTTTTGTATCCATTCTTCTGTTGAGGGACATCTGGGTTCTTTCCAGCTTCTGGCTATTATATATAAAGCTGCTATGAACATAGTGGAGCATGTATCCTTATTGCATGCTGGTGAATCTTCTGGGTATATTCCCAGGAGTGGTATGGCTGGGTCCTCCGGAAGTATCACTCCCAGTTTTCTGAGGAACCGCCATACTGATTTCCAGAGTGGTTGTACCAGCTTGCATTCCCACCAGCAGTGGAGGAGTGTTCCTCTTTCTCCACATCCTCGCCAACACCTGATGTCTTCTGAGTTTTTAATCTTAGCCATTCTGACTGGTGTGAGGTGAAATCTCAGGGTTGTTTTAATTTGCATTTCCCTAATGACTAGTGATGTTGAACATTTTTTAAGGTGTTTCTCAGCCATCCGAATTTCTTCAGGTGAAAAGACTCTGTTTAGCTCTGTACCCCATTTTTGGATAGGGTTATTTGGTTTTCTGGGGTCTAACCTCTTGAGTTCTTTGTATACATTGGAGATTAGCCCTCTGTCGGATGTGGGGTTGGTGAAGATTTTTTCCCAATTTGTTGGTTGCCGATTTATCCTTTTGACAGTGTCTTTTGCCTTACAGAAACTTTGTAGTTTTATGAGAGGACTATCTAATCTTACTTTTTTTCTACAAGCTACTTTCCAGTATTAATGTTTATTTGTTTAATTTCATGAACCATTGAGTTTAACCAGAGCTGTCTGTGCAACTGCAAGTTTGGAGCCATTCTTGAAAGATCAATGGGTACAGAACTAAAGACAATGACTCCCTCTCTCACAGAATCTCTAAATAATTAGGTTGACAGGAAGAACTAGGATTTCCCTTCCATGAATGATTGTTGCCAAGGCCATTCTTATACAAGTAACCATAGGCACTGTAAGTTCACGATTGCAATGATTCTGTCATGACTTGAAGATGGTATTTTGAATGCTTTCTCCCTGTCTTTTGGGTCTTAACTACTTTTTTCCTCCTTTTCTGAAATATTTCCTGAGCCCTAGAGAGGGTACTATAAATGTTCTCAGAGAATTAGGTTGCTAATACCAATCACTTGAGTGTCTTCTATGAAGCAGCCCACAAATTCAATCAGAGTGTGGATGATTACCTCAAAATAGCAGTGTTACTAATGCACAGAAAGGCACATATAGTCTTAAAGAGGGTTGGATTTATAGTTTGGAAGGTTTGCAATTGGTTTAGACCCTTGATGCCTTTGCTCCCACACCATTTTGCATAGTACCTTCCAGCACTTTGAAAGTTAATCAGAGTAGACAACGTAAACATTTTAAGCTGTATTTACTTCTAAATTTTATTGATCTATTAAGTTATTTTATAGCAGGTTAACTTTATAGGGTTTTGTTAAAATAAGATTCCTGCACATTGGTGGTGGAATTTTTTAAAATGCCCCTGAGAACTGGTTATGGCAAAGAGAGTTGGCAGTAGCTCTTGGTGCTTTTCTCTTTTAGTTCTGTCCTTTCACGGAGGGCTAAAAATTCTTTAAGAATACAAATGGACTCTACTTCTTCCTTGTAATTCTTGTAATTACTTTTTGTGTAGTACAACTTCTGGAAATGTTAATTCTCAGCTCACTTTATACACTTAAAGATCTAATTGATTTTGAGATTGGCTTGATTAATATATATACAGAAGCATAAATACTTCCATCATCTTTAAAAGGTTTTTGACTTCAAGTTTTTATTGTATGCTTAAATGTTTGAAAAATATAGAACCTTCGTAACTACAAGGAAAAGTTACATTTTAAAAGACCTTAATTTCTGTCTACTTCATGTGAAGCTGCAAAACCAGCAAATGGCTTGTAATATATATATATATATATATATATATATATATGTATATGTATATATACATATATATATTACATTATTATATATGTATATATATATAAAATTACACCTATATGTGTGTATGTGTGTCTTCTCATAGATCTAGATCTAGATATATTTATCTAGATATAGGTACATTTAGATAAACATTTAATAAGACATGTATTAGGAAAACATTTAGATAAAAATGTAATGGGAAGTAGAGTGAGATCTCTGGTTCCTTGCACATCTGCATATAGACTATTCAACATATATTCCCACCCACTATGAAACAACAATATATATATATATATATACACACACACACACATATATATATATATATATATATATATATATTTGGATAACACATTCTAGAACGCACATTGTAGGCCATGAAGCTTTACATATTTTGACCAATAACCGAGTAAGAGATGCTTATTCCTTTGTACATAAAGGGCCTTTCCCTCCATGTCTATTGTCATGTAGCTTATCTCTGAGTGCCCAGTAGAAAAAAAATGCACCAGTTTCTAAAAAGGAAAAAGGTCAACAGACTCTGGGTAATTACGGTAACCATAAGACAGAGGAGCTAAGATTATTATAATTAGAACATTAAATGATCCTGAGGAAAAAAGTAGAACACATGCATAAATATCTGGGGAATCTTAGCAAAGAGAAGGAAACTAAGAAAATGTCAAATGGAAGGGAGGAATTAAAATCCAGCAGTGGGAATAAAGCATGACATTAAATAATTCATCACTAGGTTCTCAACTTAAGGGCTAGAACAGTTCAAAAATAGCCCAATTTTAATTACTTAGACTAAAATATAGTCCAAAAAGAAAATGAAAATAAAAATCAACAAAGCATCACAATACTTAATAATAATACCCAAGGGTCTAACCTTTATGTGATTTGTGTGATTTCCCGCAGAAAGAAAAAATAATAATAATGGATCCTTAGAGTACTCAGAGAGATAAGGACTGGTAATTTTCCAATATAACAAATGGTATAAACCCACACATGCAAAGAACTCAAGGACTGCTAGAAAGATAAAAATGTTGACACACATGTACAAATGCATACACGTGCATGTGCACATGTGCACAGACCATGGTCAACCTGCTTTTTTTCTGACTTCCTGTGGTGATGCATGGTTTCCACACAAATTTCTCTGTCATGATGTATCTCCATTCATGGTTGTCACCAGAGGACAAAGTTACATGGCTCTCAACTCTTTCACCTCTTCACATCTTGAACTTTAAGTCTCTCAAAAATTGTACACAGAATAAGGGTTTTCATTATGATATTCGATTCTTTGGCTGTCTTATTTCAGTAATGCAAAATTGACTAGCACAGATGAGATGTGAAGAGTAGTAGAGATTGTACAGACTTATCAAAAATGGATGTTTAGCCTGAGAGAAGTTAGGAAACTAATGAGAAAAAAAGAGCACATGCAAGGGCAAGTAATGGTAATGTTGGTAATGTTTATTCAAATATGGAAATTGCACCTTTTTGAGGAATGGTGGAAATTTACAACTAAAATACATAAACTGGAAGGTAGAATAACCAAAGACAACCCACCTATTTATGTTTGTTTAAAATCTTATTTTAAATATGAATACAAGTATAAGATAACATTCAAAAATATAAAGAAAGAGATAGCATGCCTACATCATATAAAGAAGAAGATAGTTCAGGTTAGAGATAACACTCAATTTTAGAACATTTCCCTCGTATCCTGGATCAGTGTATTTTCCTCTTATACACACACAAACATAAATACACACGTGTATACTCACATCCTCCCATGCACACACACACCCTCACACATATGCATACAAACATACACACATTTATACAAATACACACACTTGCATGACACCTGAGCTAGAAATGTCACATAATGATAAAGAAGTCAGTTGATTTAGAAGGAATACTCTGAGTGTAGACTTATCCAGAATTAGAGCTTGAAGTCGAAAGTGCAAAAAATAAAAGCTGAAAGAAAAGCCCACCATTTAAATTGGAGATGTCAGTTTATGATTTCTCTGCAAACCAAGTGGAAAGAGAATTACTTACAGTACAGTACACTTGAATGACACTATCAATCAACATGGTCTAAAAAATGTATGAAAAATTCAGTATTCAAACATCATCAGGAGACTCATTCTTCTCAACTGAAAAAGTAACATTCATCAAATGAATTGTAAACTAAATGATAACACATTTAATAGAATTGAAACAATGTGTTTTCAAATTTTGATCATATATGTGGATTTATGTACAAACCACTAATACCAGTTATATGGAAAAAGCTCTAATTATTATAAAATTAGGCATCCTATAAAATAAAAAGATAAAAGAAGAAAAATTAAAATATTTGGATTTAAATAGAAATAAAACATCAAAATTTCTGTTATTAAATTAAAAAATACTTGGGGAAAATGAGAACATATTTTATATTAGAAAAGGACAAATATCTCCTTTAACATTTTTTTCAAAGAATCAGAAAAAAATACCAATTAAAAGGGAAAATATAACATTTATGGTAAACTTTAATGAAATGGAAAACAGGGAAATTACCAAAAACAAAACAAAACAAGAAATCCAACCGAACTAACCAAAAAGATCTCAAACCAATGAAGTTGAAAACTGACATTTAAGAAAACATTAGTAAGTTCAGTAGATCAGAAAGTAGAGAAAAGGACATATAATCATCAACAGGAATGAGGGACGAGACAGGTAGTAGTTAGGTAGTTGGAGTGTGTTATAAATATTTTTATGTCCATGAAACGCAGATACTAGAAAATTCCTTGAAAAGTAAGTTTCTAAAGGTCACTATCAGGAGAAAGAGACTGTTGTATAACTTTTGAATGAATAGGATTCACCATTTATGATGACAAGTAGATCATAGCTGAGAGTGAGATTCCTAAGATAGATGGTATCATTGGTCAACAAGGCTAGAATTTGAAGAAAAAGAAACAATATCACCATCTTGGAGTGGGTAACCGAGCAAGGAGGTCCAGTAGGGAGACCCAAGGACTGGGATCCGCACCATCTTGGACCCTGCATCCCGGGGGTGGGGTGGTGGTGGTGGTGGTGGTGGTGGTGGTGGTGGTGGTGGTGGTGGTGGTGGGAGCTCCGGATCCAGAGAGAGCCCGCAATGAGGCAGAGCTCTGCGGGTCCAACACTATCCTGGGGAGAACAGCTCAACCTGGCGGAGCCCTGCCAACTGGGAGAGCCGCTGCCTAGGGTTCAGCAGCCCAGCCAGGAAGCCCCGGGCCTGCAGGGAATCCTATGGTTAGACAGAGCCCTGAGACTGGCCACCATCTTGGAGCTGGTAGATTAACCAGGCAAACCAGGAGGAGACCACTGGAGGCCAGTTAAGTATCCAGAGGCAAGCAGGGAGGAGACTTGAATCCAGCCCAGCAGAGCTGAGGAGGTAATTAGGAGCCCAGTGGTGGAAACCTTCCAGTTTCCACCTCAGGAGCGCAGATGCCCTCTGAGACAGCAGCACCAAAAGCCAGGCACTCAGAAGCTCTAAACACCAACCAGTAATAATAAGACCAACTAAGTCCAGAAATAAACAAATGGCAAAAGGCAAACGTAGGAACATTACTAGCAGAAATCAAGGCAATATGGTAGTATCCGAACCCAGTTCTGCAACAGCAGAAAGCCCCAGATACCCAAACATACCAGAAAATCAAGATACAGATATAAAATCATTGGTGAGGATGCTGATAGCAGAACACATGGATAAATCTCTTAAAGAAATACAGGAGAAAATTGATCCCTTACAAGGCAAAAACAAAAATCACTTAAAGAAATTCAGGAGAATATGGATCAAAAAGCAGAAGCCAATAACGGGGAAATACAAAAATCACTTAAAGAAATACAGGAGAACGTGGGTCAACAAGTAACAGTCATGAAAGAGGAAACACAAAAATCTCTTAAAGAATTACATGAAATCACAAACAAGCAAGCTAAAGATCTGAACAAAACCATCCAGATCTAAAAACAGAAGTAGAAAAAACTAAGAAATCTCAAAGGGGGACAACTTTGGAGATAGAAAACCTTGGGAAGAAATCAGGGGCCATAGATGCAAGTATCAACAATAGAATACAAGAGATAGAAGAAAGAATCTCAGATGCTGAAGATACCATAGGAACCATGGACTCAACAATCAAAGATAATGCAAAATGCAAAAAGCTTGTAACCCAAAACATCCAAGAAATCCAGGACACAATGAGAAGACCAAACCTAAGGATTATAGGTATAGATGAGAGGGAAGATTTATAACTTAAAGGGCCAGCAAATATCTTCTACAAAATTATGGAAGAAAACTTCCCCAACCTAAAGAGAGAGATGCCCATGAATATACAAGAAGCCTACAGAACTCCAAACAGACTAGACCAGAACAGATATACCTCCCGTCACATAATAATCAAAATCCCAAATGTACTAAACAAAGAAAGAATATTAAAGGCAGTAAGAGAAAAAGGCCAAGTAGCATATAAAGGAAGACCTATCAGAATTACACCAGACTTCTCACTAGAGACCATGAAAGCTAGAAGATCCTGGGCAGATATCATGCAGACTCTAAGAGAACACAAATTTCAGCCCAAACTACTATACCCAGGAAAACTCTCAATCACCATAGATGGGGAAACCAAGGTATTCCATGACAAAACCAAATTTGCATGATATCTTTCCACAAACCCAGCCCTACAAAGGATAATAGGAGGAAAACACCAACACAAGGAGGAAAACTATACCCCAGAAGAATCAAGATAGAAACCTCCTCTCATCAAACACAAAAGAAGATAGCCACTCAAATATAAAAATTAATTTCAAAAATGTCAGGAAGTAATAGTTACTATTCCTTAATATCTCTTAACATCAATGGACTCAATTCCCCAATGAAAAGACATAGACTAACAGACTGGATACAGAAACAGGACCCTACAATTTGCTGCATACAGGAAACACATCTCAGTGTCAAAGACAAACACTACCTTAGAGTAAAAGGCTGGAAGACAATTTGACAAGCAAATGGTCTCAGGAAACAAGCCGGAGTAGATACTCTAATATCGGATGAAATTGATTTTCAACTTAAAAAGAGACACTGAAAGTCACTCACTACCTTCTGGTCAAAGGGAAAGTCCATCAAGAAGAACTCTCAATACTGAACATCTATGCTCCAAATGCAAGGGCACCCTCATTCATGAAAGAAACTTTACTAAAGCTTAAAGCACACATTGCACCTAACACAATAATTGTGGGTGACTTCAACACTCCACTCTCCTCAATGGACCGATCAGGAAACCAGAATTTAAACAGGCACACAGTGAAACTAATTGAAGCTTTGGACCAATTGGATTTAACAGATATAAATAGAACATTTCATCCTAAAGCAAAAGAATATACTTTTTTCTCAGCACCGCATGGTACCTTCTCCAAAATCGACCATATCTGTATCTGTCACAAGACAGATGTCAACAAATACAACAAGATCGAACTAATCCCTTGCCTCATATCAGATCACTATGGAGTAAAAGTTGTCTTCAACAACAAGAAAAACAACAGAAAGCTCACATACACATGGAAACTGAACAATACTCAATGACACCTTGGTCAAGGAAAAAAGAAAGAAAGAAATCAAAGACTTTTTAGAATTCAATGAAGATGAAGGTACAAATTACCCAAATCTTTGGGACCCAATGAAAGCAGTGCTAAGAGGAAAACTAATAGCCCTGAGTGCCTCCAAAAAGAAACTGGAGAGAGCATACACTAGCAGCTTTACAGCACACCTTAAAGCCCTGGAACAAAAAGAAGCTAATTCACCCAGGAGGAGTAGAAGACAGGAAATCATCAAACTAAGGGGTGAAATCAATCAAATAGAAACAAAGAGAACCATACAAAGAATCAACAAAACCAGGAGCTGGTTCTTTGAGAAAATCAACAAGATAGATAAACCCTTAGCCAGACTCACCAAAGGGCACAGAGACAGTATTCAAATTAATAAAATTAGAAATGAAAAGGAGGATATAACATCAGACACTGAGGAAATTCAAAATATCATCAGATCCTACTACAAAAGCCTATACGCAACACAACTGGAGAATCTGGAGGAAATGGACAATTTCCTAGACAGATACCAAATACCAAAATTAAATCAGGATCAATTAGATCAGCTAATCAGTCCCATAATGCCTAGGGAAACAGAAGGCATTATAGAAAGCCTCCCAACCAAAAAAAGTATGGGACCAGATGGTTTTAGTGCAGAATTCTATCACGCCTTCAAAGAAGACCTAATTCCAATACTCTTCAAACTACTCCACAAAATAGAAACAGAAGGGACACTGCCCAACTCATTCTATGAAGCCACAATTACACTGATACCAAAACCACACAAAGATACAACAAAGAAAGAGAACTACAGGCCAATTTCCCTTATAAATATTGATGCAAAAATACTAAATAAAATTCTTTCCAATCGAATCCAAGAGCACATTAAAACGATCATTCACCATGATCAAGTAGGCTTCATCCCAGGGATGCAGGGATGGTTCAATATACAGACATCCATCAATGTAATCCACTACGTAAACTAAAAGAAAAAAACCACATGGTCATCTCATTAGATGCTGAAAAAGCATTTGACAAAATTCAATATCCTTTCATGTTAAAAGTCCTGGAAAGAACAGGAATTCAAGGCCCATACCTAAACATAGTTAAGGCAATATACAGCAAACCAGTAGCCAACATCAAACTGAATGGAGAGAAACTTGAAGCAATCCCACTAAAATCAGGGACTAGACAAGGCTGCCCTCTCTCTCCATATCTATTCAACATAGTACTTGAAGTTCTAGCGAGAATAATTAGACAACATAAGGAAGGCAAAGGGATACAAATTGGAAAGGAAGAAGTGAAACTCTCATTATTTGCAGATGATATGATAGTATATGTAAGTGACCCAAAAAAAAAAAAAAAAAAAAAAAAAACTCCACCAGAGAAATCCTATAGCTGATAAACAACTTCAGCAAAGTGGCTGGTTATAAAATCAACTCAAGCAAATCAGTAGCCTTCCTGTACTCAAAGGACAAGCAGGCTAAGAAAGAAGTTGGGGAAATAACACCCTTCACAATAGCCACAAACAATATAAAGTATCTTGGCGTAACTCTAACCAAACAAGTGAAAGATCTGTGACAGGAACTTCAAGTCCTTGAAGAAAGAAATCGAAGAAGACCTCAGGAAATGGAAAAATATTCCATGCTCTTGGAATGGCAGGATCAATATAGTAAAAATGGCCATCTTGCCAAAAGCAATCTACAGATTCAATGCAATCCCCGTCAAAATCCCAAATCAATGCTTCATAGATCTAGAACGAGCAATTCTCAAATTCATATGGAGTAACAAAAAACCCAGGATAGCTAAAACTATTCTCAACAATAAAAGGACTTCTGGGGGAATCAATATCCCTGACCTCAAGCAGTACTACAGGGCAATTGTGTTAAAAACTGCATGGTATTGGTACAGCAACAGGCAAGTAGATCAATGGAATAGAATTGAAGATCCTGAAATGAACCCACAGAGTTTTGGTCACTTGATCTTTGATAAAGGAGCTACAACCATCCAGTGTAAAAAAGATAACCTTTTCAACAAATGGTGCTGGTTCAATTGGAGGTCAACATGCAGAAGAATGCAAATTAACCCACTCTTATCTCCTTGCCCTAAGATCAACTCCAAGTGGATCAAGGACCTCCACATAAAACCAGACACACTGAAACTATTAGAAAAGAAACTGGGGAAGACTCTGGAGGACATGGGCACAGGGGGAAAGTTCCTGAACAGAACACCAATAGCTTATGCTCTAAGATCAAGAATTGACAAATGGGACCTCTTAAAATTACAAAGTTTCTGTAAGGCAAAACACACTGTCAGAAAGACAAAATAGCAACCAACAAAGTGGGAAAAGATCTTCACCAACCCCACATCTGACAAAGGGCTAATATCCAATATATACAAAGAACTCAAGAAATTAGACCCCAAAGAACCAAATAACCCTATTAAAAATGGGGTACAGAGCTAAACAAGGAATTTTCACCAGAAGAAATTTGGATCGCTGAGAAGTACCTTAAGAGATATTCAACATCATTAGTCATCAGGGAAATGCAAATCAAAACAACCCTGAGATTCCATCTCACACCAATCAAAATGGCTAAGATTAAAAACTCAAGAGACAACAGGTGCTGGCGTGGATGTGGAGAAAGGGGATCACTCCTCCATTTTTGGTGGGATTGCAAGATGGTACAACCACTCTGGAAATCAGTCTGGCGGTTCCTCAGAAAATTGGGCATGACACTTACAGAGGACCCTGTCATACCACTCCTGGGCATATACCCAGAGGATTCCCCTGCATACAATAAAGACACATGCTCCACTATGTTCATAGCAGCCTTATTTATAATAGCCAGAAGCTGGAAAGAACCCAGATGTCCCTCAAAGGACAAATCGATACAGAAAATGTGGTATATTTATACAATGGAATACTACTCAGCAATTAAAAATAATGAATTCATGTAATTTGTAGACAAATCGCTGGATCTGGAAAATATCATCCTAAGTTAGTCAACCCAATCACAAAAGAATACACATGAATTGCAGTCATTTATAAGTGGATATTAAGGAGCCCAGAAGCTCTGAATACTCAAGACACAATTAGCTAAGCAAAAGATTCCCAAGAAAAGGGATGGAGAGGACCCTGGTCCGGAAAAGACTAAATCCAGTTTTGTAGGAGAGTACCAGAACAGAGGGTGGGGAGGGGAGGGTGATTGGGGAACGGGGGGTGGGGGGTGGGAGAGGACTATGGGACATATGGTGAGGGGGGGGACTGAAAAGGGGAAAGCCTTTGGAATGTAAACAAAGAATATAGAAAAAATAAAAAATAAAAAAGAAACAATATTAATTCTTCTATTTTCTCTTCAAAAAATTAGAAAGAACACATATTTATTTATTTATTTATTTATTTATTTTCTATTTTTTGTTTACATTCCAAAGGTTTTCCCCTTTCCCAGATCCCCCTTACTATACATCCCATAAGTCCTTTCCCCCCAACTATGCCCCAATCATCCCCCCCCACCATTTCTCTGTTCTGGATCTACAAAACTGGATCTACATCTTAACTCATATTATCAAAATGAACCTAAATACAAAATAAATAAAGCATCATGAGAAAACAAGAGCTTTGTGAAGAGGCAAATTTCTTAACATTTTTGCATACCAATGAAAATAATGTATTAATAAAAATATGCTCTCTTGTGTTTATTCCAGCAATTTTAGGTTATTAATTATTCAAAAATCAATCAATTTAATTCATGATAACACCAGTACAATAATGAAAAGCCTTGTAATCCTCTTAGCAGAGGCACAAAGAGTATTTGTCACTAACCAAAATAATTTCATTGTAAAATCTACTAAGCAATCTAAAAATTGAAGAGGACTCTCTTAGTTTAATAAACCATCTGTGCAATACCAGTAGCTAATATGGTACCAGTGCTGATGGCATGAATGTGTTATCTGTTATTAGGATACAATGTTAAAAACTTATTGTGTTAAACAATATTCTAGAGGTCTGTGATGGTTTCACATAATGATCACCTTGACAATCATAGACTCAGTCATGTTAGACACATCTGGGCACATCTGAAATGGAATTTCTAGATTAAATTATGTGGTATGAAGACCCACCATATGAGTATGTATTCCCCTGTGCTTACTGACTATGGGTATAATGTGGCCATCTGTTCTTTCTCCAGCCTCCTTGTCTTCACTCTCCCATAATATTCTGTACCCTGATGCTGTGAAGTACAATAAGCCCTTCCTTCCATAAATTGATGCTGTTGGGTATTTTCTTTGAGCAACGGAGACCTAAATAATAGAAAGTTTTGAACAGTTAAAAGAGGGGTAAAAAAAATAAAAGAATTGCAAAGCACACAGAACCCAATCTAGTGATAAAGCTATTCTGGTTTTTAAATGCCATGATTATTTATGGAGAAAAAGGTCTAAAGAACCTTTAAAGTCTATAGGATTTGTGCATGATGTAGAATGTGTAAAGTTGACAAAATTAATACATAAACATTGATAGTACTTGTACATGCTAGCAATGAACAATTAGATATTGACCTAAAAGGATCATTTACACTAGCACCAACAAATATTACATATATGGGTAAAAATGTTATTGGTATGTGCATGAAGTGTAACTTCTTAACTAAACCATGCAAAAATATTAAAACTATGTGGTGTGTTATATCATCTTTATAGATCAGAGAATTTATTTTCAATACTATATCAAGCTTCCTAAAACTTGCCTATAGATTCAATGCAAGCCAAGTCCACAGTTTAGGAAAAAAATATTGTCAAAGTTGAAAATCTAGTATAAACATATATTTGATAAATTTTTCAAATGTAAATATAACATAAAATTATCATATAGGATTGTGGACATTACAGTAGTATCAATAGAATAATGAACACACAACTCAAAGGAGCATAATTCAACTTTCAAATAGATAGATAGATAGATAGATAGATAGATAGGTATAGATATAGATATGTGTGTATGCATGTATGTTTATTGATATTAGGACATTTGACAAAGTTAGAAGTAAGTACAAAGGAAAAAAGAATAAACAAATGCAATAATGATCATGTACTTATAACCAAAGAGCAAACACAAAACCTTCACCACTCATGCATCATATGTTCAACTTAATGTAAAATAGATTATCATTCTAATATAAAACCTAGAACTATGAAAGGAAAAGAAAAAAATCTTTGTACTCTTTGGTTGTACAAATTTTTTTTTATATATAACACCCAAAACATGACCTGTAGGAGAAAAGAAGTAGAATTCAAAATCAAGTATTTGGATTCTTTCAATTGTTCATGTAAGAGTTTGAAAGGTAAGAGACTACAGGACTCATAAGACTTCTTGTCTTGACATTGAACTTGTTTGTGTTGCAGAATTCTAAGGTTGTACTTAAGAGTTTTTAATCGTTGGTACATAAACCATATATAATCTTTTCTCACCGAATGCTGAAAAGAGCTTTCTGGCATTTATAGGACAATAACTTCATTGATGAGGTTTCATTCAATAAAAAAAGGTAGCTGCAAGTCACTGGTTTGTTAATCCATCTTAGACTAGAGAGTGATACTCCTTCTTTGCAGAAGGACACAGCACTGTTATGAGAGAGGCATTGTTTGAAACCTGAGTGTGGCCCCTAGGAATGAAGACCAACCTCTGTTCAAGAGACCACTAGAACATTTTGGCCTCATTTTGCATGTGACGACGAGAAGCTGAGATCTGCCAACAATGGGCAGATGCTTAGAAGTAATCACTGAGCACCAGGTGAGGCCAGAAGAGAACATGACTTGGTGACATGGCAGATTAATATTCTAGAACTCCATGAGGGAATTCAGAGATGTTGCCAGACTTCTGACACACAAACTGTGATAATACATGGGCATTATTGCAAATCATGAAATTAGTATTAATAGAAACAACAGTATGGAATAACAGCCCCAAAGACATACGCATTCCAGATATAATATGAATGGAATAAATGACCTAATTTAAATTTCTAAAACGAAAGGAGGAGGAGAAAGAGAAGGAAGGGGAAGAGGAGGAGGAGGAAGAAGAGGAGAACAGCAAGGACGATCAAGAGTAGATGGTTTACCCTCCATCTAAACCAGCCGATCCTTAGAATAATGTCAATGACTGCAAAACTCCCTGTCAGTACCAAGTGCTTAAGACTTATGACAATTGGGATTCTTATGTATGTGAAAATGCAAAACAATGAGGTCATTCGCTTTGGGGAAATTATCCCTTTTTGTAATTTCAAATTAACTAAATATATACTTAAACACTCCAGCACTTTCACTTATGGGACACCAAACCTCAAGTTCGCAATAAAGTATTCTATACCTGTACTCGTGGCTTATGACTTGTGAATAAATTGTTACTTACAGGCTCATATGTTAAAATGCCACACTTAGTTGGTGGAACCAATCCCTGAGAAACAAAGGTGACTGAACCATGAAGATTCCACCTTTATCAGTGCATTAATCATTAGAAGGATTTATCTGACACCATTCTCATGAGATTATGGATATTTCTTGGGGGCTACACTTGGTTTCTGGCTCCTCCTTTACCTCTCTCTCTCTCTCTCTCTCTCTCTCTCTCTCTCTCTCTCTCTCTCTCTCTCATATTGTTCATATATTTATACTTCTGAACACTTTCCCCAGGCTGTGGTGCTGTTTTGTAACACAGGAGCTATCTGGAGGCAGAGACTCAGTGGAGGGAGAAGGCTGTTGAACGCGGGCATGAGGGTTTTGTTGGTTTTTTTTTTTTTTTGCATTTTTTATTATTTATTTTTAAATTTACATTTCCTACTTCATGCTTCCTGCCTACTTCCTAATGAGATACAGTGTGACCAGCTATTTCAAGTTCTTGTTTCCAAGCCTTCTCTGCCATGATGAACTGTATTCTTTTGAAATGTAAATGAAAAATAAACCTTTCTTCTCTTAAGTTATGCTTATCAAGTGTTTGGCAACAGTAACAAGGACAGTCGCTAATACACTAAATGTAACACTACTTTACCTATTTGGCATTATAGGAAAGACAAAACTTCCAGTCTGGAAAGTAGATTAGTGGTTCCACAGAGCTGGGGATTGGGTAGGATATTACAGCACTGGACACAAAAGTTCTTTAGAGAGATGAAATTGTGCCATGTTGGTTTGGCTATATTGATAGTGATAAGACTCTGTGCATTTGTCAAATGTATAGAACAGTACATTATTTTTAAGATTATGTTATAGATGGGTATTTTCCTGCATGTATAACTGTATACCATGTATGTCTGGTACACATAGAACAGATGGAAATTGGTATAAACATGAATGGCAAAATGGAATTTCGATGGAAGGATTGTGGCTTTCAGTCTATCTTAAACCTTGTGTGTGTATGTATGTGTGCGTGTGTGTGTGTGTGTGTGTGTGTGTGTGTGTGTGTTTGTGAGTGTGCATGTGCATGTTTATATGTGTATGCCTATCCGTCCATCTCTCGTCTTCTCTCCCTTTTAGCCCCATCACAACTGCATAGGAGGAAGAGTAGTTATTATTAAATTTATATCATATCTGAAGAAAACAAGGCCAGATATATCAAATAATTTTCTCTAGCTCTTAGACAACAGTCTCTCTTTCATCTCCACCAAAAAAGCAAATTCATTACCTCTGTTCATGTCTGGCATTAATTCTTTGGTGTAGGATCAAATTAAATTAACTGTCCGTTCTTTCGTAGTGACGTGTGGAAGTGATGGTGTATGGCTCAGACATCACTGGGACAAGGTCAGGAGGTGCACAAGGAAGACAGTAAATACATGTTTCCTGTTCAAAGACTTTCAGACCCTTCATAACATTTGCTTGCCTCATTTGTAGAGGAGATTTTGGGCTTGTACAAAAGGACCAGTTGGGGCATAGATAATGATAACTTTAGGTATAGATTCAAGTTAGCTAAATGAGGTGGTTTAATTTCAGAACTTGGGGGACGGTTTGAGCAGTCATTACTAGAGCATTTGTTATAAACTATAAAGAGCTAATAACTTGCATTGGAGAAAGTTTGAAAATTACAAAAAGATTTATACATTTTTCCTTCAAATAAATTCACCTGTTAGAACAAAGGCCTTTCCTGTCCTAGGGAGATAGTGATAGATGTGGTGTGTTTCTATGGAGATTTTCTCTTTGATATGCAAGGCTTGTTATAGAAAATCTCCTGGTTTATGTTAGACATATCTAAATGGTATTTCTTTAAAGCTCATTCACGGTCATTACTGAAAGGAAGCTGAGAAAATGATCTACATTTTACTGAAATGGGTGATTAATTTTAGAAAAAGTCAGGAATTAATGACGCAAGTGCTGAAAAACTAGTCTTTCATGAGCTGAGAGTTTAAAATGCAGCACAGGCCACACCCTTTCCAATGTCAGCACTGCAGTCGACTTTCATATTATGCATTCTGCTTTTCAGTTAACATGGAAAAAACGATATTTTTAAGACCAGAAAGGATACCATACCATTTTTTTTATGGCTCAACTGAGGCAAAAGAGGATAAGGTGACCTGCTTGAGACCTCAGAGAAGCTAACACAGATCCCCTGGTCACTCAAACCTTAACTCCCTCATACTGTCTAATTTTAGTACTCTTAGTAATGAAGACAGCTCTCTTTTATATATTCAGTGAGCAGATCAAGCCATGAGTGGCACTACGTTTTAAAAATTTACAATTTTTCATAAAGTTTTAAGTCCGTGTTTCTGAGTATAATATAAACTTTGAAAGTTCAGATGATAAGAAACATTTTATCATTCAGCACTAGTAAGCTGATGAAAAAAAAATAAGCTATGGTATCTGTGTGTATGTGTGGAGAATTTGTCATCTTTTATTGCTAATATCACTTGGAGCTCAGAAAAGATAACAGCAAATTTTAGTTTTCCAATGGATTTTAAGCGATGCTTCAAATTCCTAATTCCAGTTGACTAAAACAAATTAATTTGTGCACTTGGATGAACCTGTTTTCAAGAATGTAGCAGACAAAGACTGTAGCAACCAGGTGCCTGCATTTTTTTAAAAATAAACCATTCAAAGTGTTATTTTAAAATCTATACTGTGTTCTTGGTCCTTTAAAGTAATACAAAAAATGAGCCCTATTGAAGGGAATGATATTTAGAAAATGCTGGCAGCTTCCAACTTCCCTTCCAATGACAGATTCTCTTCTACTGGTATGGAGAATAACAATAAACGAAGACCCCATAGGAGTTAATGAAGAACCTGGCTTTGGAAGAGCCAGGCATCCTTCCTATAAGCTTAATCAGAGGATCAGGATGAACAACTCATTATGACATAGGCTTATTATATGAAGCATAATACACACTGGGGGGTTAAAAACCAGGGCAAGATCAGTGGTCTTTGTTGGATATTTCAACAATTTCTCCCATACTTACTGTCATGACAGAGAAGGGAATAAAGCTTACGAGATGAATAAGTTTGCTGCCAAGTACTCTCTTGTTCAGTGGCCATAGAGAAGAGGAATGAGGCCGCACTGAGTGTGAGTCACACCTGTCACTACAACATCTCTTTGTCACAATAACCATATAGCATGTTTGCTCAAATTCAAGTTTATCATATATTTGAAGTATTCAGTTATGACATGGAATTGGACATCATGTTCAGTTTTATGTTGACAAGGAGAGTTTGTTCTACTGTTGAGGACTGGAAGAACCATGTTCTATGTGCCATTTGTTCCAGCGTCTAAGGACTGATCCCAGACTTCTTAGAAGAAGTCTTCCCAAGGCATACCTATGCAGCTTCTTTTCCCTGAAGAGGCTTCAGACACACTTTCCATCTACCTATCTAGCTCAAAGAGAATATGACTCCTATGTCCTGGATACTAGAAGTTTGTCTTGATCATAGATAGCATCAGGAAGTCAGCAATGTATTACCATACATGGCTTCTTGTTTGGAAACTTCCCTAGTTTGCATATGATCTAATGAACTCAAGTGGCTATAGCTTGTCCTTCCTTTATTTTCAGATCAGCTGTTCGAATGACTCATACTCATTGCTTAATTATTTAATTCTCTTCTATGGAGATTTTATGCGGGATTCTCTGGACTTGGAATTCTCAGTACACCCATGCTATTGCAGGATTCTGGTTGGTCATAATTGCCCCTGAAGACCTATGTTTTCCCAGAACAGTGGTCCTGCTTGCTTTTGTCTTATGGGTAATGTGTGCCTGCCCAACACCCCATGTAAAATATTCACAGACACTCACTTACACTCAGCTAAATTCTTTCTTCCATCCACTGTTTTACTTCTGTTTTTATCAAAGTACTTACATTGTCCTGGATCTCGAGATTTCAGCACTGCCCCCTACTTGCAGATCTCGCATTCATTGTTAGAGTCCCTATCTACATGTCGCTTTCCCTAGGAAGCCTTTTCTTACACTACAACACAGATTTGGTGATTCCTTGCCCCCACAACTTGGAGGTTCATGGTATCTAGAAATAATAACCTCTGTCATTAGGACTAAGTCCTTCTTTTAGGTTTGATATTTTCCCTCTAGATTGTGAGGACAGTTTCTCTTTCTGTTCATTAATTTATTTATTCATTTTATATCCCAAAAGCAATCCTCCCCTCTCCTCTCAGTCCTCCTGTACACAGTTCCTGCCTCTATCCCCCCTCTTCTCCTCTGAGAACATAGAGTTTCCCCACTCACTCCTACCAACCCATCCTGGCACATCAAGTCACTGCCGGACTAGGCATAGACTAGGCATATCCTCTCCCACTGAGGCTAGACAAGGCAGCTCAATTAGTGGAACAAGATCCATAGGCAAGCAACAGAGTCAGAGACAGTTTACAATTGTTGGAGGACCCATATCAAGACCAAGATACACATCTGTTACACATGTGCAGGAGCCTAGGTTCAACCTATGTATGCTTTTTGGTTGGTGGTTCAGTCTCTAGGAGCCCCAAAGGGTCCAGGTTAGCTAACTCTCTTGGTCTTCCTATGATGTCCCTTTCCCCTCTGGGTCCCTCAGTCCTTCCCACAACTCTTCTATAAGACTCCACAAGTTTTATCTAATGTTTGGCTGTGGGTATATGAATTTGTTTTGGTTGGCTGCTGGGTGGAACCTATCAGAGGACAGTAATGCCAGGCTCCTATTTGCAAGCATAATAGAGTATTATTAATTCTGTTAGGGATTGGTTCTTGCCCATGAGATGGATCTCAATTTGGGCCACTCATTGGATGGCCATTCCCTTAGTTGCTGCTGCATGTTTGTCCCTTTCTTCTTGTAGACAGGACAAATTTGGGGCAGAAGAGTTTGTGGGTAGGTTGGTGACAGACAGCTTTTCTTAAATCATTCTCTAATTCTCTCTTCCAATGACACAACTAACCTTCCTGCTAGTAAAATTGACAGTATAACCTGGACCTCAACTTTTCATTAGCCATATATTTATCTAATTATCTCAAGCATACAATCCTAAACTTTCATACAGGTGGTACCGTATGAGTGTTAGCCTGTGTGCAGTCACTTGCAGCTCAGGTTCAAATGCCTTGGCCCAAAGTCACACTGACAGTAAGCTCTAAAGTGACAGACAGTTCTTTGGTCCCCAGACCAGTAACTTTGACAAAGGAAGTTTGTCTTACACAGTTGTCCAAATAAAGGAATGGCTTCATTTTCTAAGGGATTTGTTGGGAGAACAGAGGATCAGTTATGATCTTGTGAATGATGTTGGAGCCAGCTCAACTTTCTCTTCTAGATTTATACTTCTAAATTGTGTGATTTGGACACACAAGTTGGAGATTTGACAGTATTTTTTTATGCCTTTCTTTTTTTTTCATTTTTTATTCTATATTCTTTGTTTACATTCCAAAGGCTTTCCCCTTTCCCAGTCTCCCCCCCACCATACGTCCCATAAGTCCTCTGCCCCCCACAACTATTCCCCAATCACCCCCTCCCCCATTTCTCTGTTCTGGTACTCTCCTACAAAACTGGATCCAATCTTTTCAGGCCCAGGGTCCTCTCCTTTCTTCTTCATGGGAATCATTTGACTTTTTAATTGTGCCTTGAGTATTTAGGGCTTCTGGGCTCATTAATATCCACTTATCAGTGATTGCATTTCATGTGTATTCTTTTGTGATTGGGTTAACTCGCTTAGGGTGATATTTTCCAGATCTAACCATTTGCCTACAAATTGCATGAATTCATTATTTTTAAGTGCTGAGTAGTATTCCATTGTATAAATATATCACATTTTCTGTATCCATTCCTCCTTTGAGGGATATCTGGGCTCCTTCCAACTTCTGGCTATTATAAACAAGGCTGCTATAAACATAGTGGAGCATGTGTCTTTATTGTATGCAGGGGAATCCTCTGGGTATATGCCCAGGAGTGGTATGACAGGGTCCTCTGGAAGTGTCATGCCCAACTTTCTGAGGAACCGCCAGACTGATTTCCAGAGCGGTTGTACCAACTTGCAATCCCACCAACAGTGGAGGAGTGTTCCTCTTTCTCCACATCCTCATCAGCACCTGTTGTCTCTTGAGTTTTTAATCTTAGCCATTCTGACTGGTGTGAGGTGGAATCTCAGGGTTGTTTTGATTTGCATTTCCCTGATGACTAATGATGTTGAACATCTCTTAAGGTTTTCTCAGCCATCCAAATTTCTTCTGGTGAAAATTCTTTGTTTAGCTCTGTACCTTTTTCTACACTCTGATCCCAACCTTTTTTTTTTCCATTCAGGTATAGACCAAACAAGTAGGGATACTTTTGTCCATTTCTTGTGGATTTTGTTAGCTGCTACAACCTCTTTCTTGTTCTCATTGAAGGGCCATTTCTCCTTTGTTTAGAATAGCATCCAGTTTAGAAGAGCAAATAAGTTGATCTGCTCTATCTTCTGTGGGTTTAATGAAAATGAGAAGACAAAGGCAGCACAGGCTACAGGAGCAGTCCATTCTCTGTGTGGATACCAATGAACTCAGTCTCGTCAGCTATCTTATTGTTCATAATACATTCTGATGGAGGAAAAAATCACACTTTGATTCAATGCCTTTGAATTATCCTGTAAAGATTTGCCACATAGTACAAAGAGAATCCAGAGCAGTAGTAGATAACTTGGAGCCCTGATTTCAGTAAAGATTGTGATCTAGAAGTGAAGCAAGTTACCAGTTCTGTTTAGATTTGTAGGTCACAGGTTGTTAGAAGACAGGGAAGCCGGGTGAAGGACCTGAAACATAGCCACATTTCATATGTGGAGAGATGTAAATTATACAAAACTCAAGGCAACACAAGTTTCCACCTTCTCTTTTGGCATGAGCTGAAAGGATGACTAGCCCATCACCACACTTTCTTCCTATCAATGGGTTCATAATCTCTAGGATCCAGAGCTTTGAGATGTTCTTTGGAATTATTCCAGTTTTATATAACACGTATTTTTACTAGATGGCTGTTCTATAAGATGAAATAGAATTCTCAACAGTGAAGCAATGAATATGTCAGTGTGAGCACTGATGTTTCATCATGTCAGAGAGTATGGTATGTGAGATACCTTCTGCTCTCTGAAACTTGATAACAACAAACAACCAATTGATTCATAAGACTACAAATATAACAGGTCAGTAGCAGTGTCTACTGTGAAGCTTTGACAATGACTGCAGGAGAGCAAGTGAAATGTGAAAGCAACTATCCTAAAGCTATAATCATATTTTTTTCTCCCAAAAAAATCATAGGATGTCATTATGAAATGGTGGGATATGTGTCTTTATGAATGTAAAATTTCCCTTCCAACATTTTTCATGTAGAACTTGAGGACTAAGAAGGTTCATGAGTGTATGTGTTACCTTGTCATGAAAGAATAATTTAGATTTATAGAGTTCCTGGTAAAGTTAAGCTTGATTTACAGCTATAATTTCTAGTGACTATGTCTATAAGAGATACTTTTAAATAAATCTGCTTCATCATGTTTCTGTAGTAAATGGACTTCTTATAAATATGTTCTGTGAATCTTAGAAATTAAAAGAAAGTAGAGAATTTAGTCTAGAATGAGTGTTCATTTATAATTTACTTCAAATTATTCATAAACTTTTATTACATATACTTAATATTTCATATCTTTAAAACTTTACTTAAAATGTATGCTTAAAAATAATGGCCAAGTTTTCTGATAACAAGTGAGAGATTTGGAGTTTGTCATGTAGTTTATGTTGTATCATTATTTAGATCTTTTGGTAACATATGCTGATGCTCAGGAGGTAGAAGAGAAGAGGGTTTAAGGGAAGAAATCCTAAAAACATAATTGTTTTATTGTTGTAAACTACAAGTTGTTTGTCAACTACAAAGGGAGAAATCACTACCTGTTTATATGAGCAAAATTATGGAGAAGGTAAAGTCATAAACACATTGTGGTGTTTAACAACGAGTGTCTTGATTGGATTGAGAGATGCCTGGGAGATTGATGATTCACAATTCTTAGTGTTAATCAGGGTGCTTTCATTATTACTGGCAGGTAGGACAGCCACTGAGAGGGAAGAGCAGTCTGGGATATGGACAGAACTGTCCAGTAGACTGAGGTCCTACAAGGAACAAAGGTAGAAGAAG
The DNA here is from genome assembly GCA_964023405.1 of Apodemus agrarius. Lineage (NCBI taxonomy): Eukaryota > Metazoa > Chordata > Mammalia > Rodentia > Muridae > Apodemus > Apodemus agrarius. The sequence continues at coordinate 106,614,600 of OZ030011.1, read as the reverse complement.
TGGAGAGCAATTCTGTGTGTTTAAGTTCAGTCCTTTCTACATGATTTCACTTATTGTTGTTGTCAGTCATAGATATCTGAGTCTATATTGTGAACACTTACCAACCTTTTCTCCAGGGACCTTCCAGCCCTAGACAAACACAGCATCTTTAGAGTTCCTTGTTCTGAGGCTCCCATAAACTTGCCCTAAACCCTCTCTGATGCTCAGACATGTAGACCGACAGTCTAGGACTATTCAACTTCTATGTATGTATGCTGTTATACTATCCCAGTGAATTCATGGGCAGCTTGTACCTTTAGAGATACTACAAAGTTACAAGAAATCTCATTTAGGCATTTAACATTCAAAGTTTATAAAATGAAAGATCTTATTTTATTTGTAATGTCTTTTATAATAAAAGTTTAAGTGACATACAATATCTTAGGGGAACAATTGGGATAGAAAAATTCTAGAAATATTTGTTCACATTCTTATTTTCAGAGTTAGTTTTAGGGATTTAGAAAGACAACTCTCCTAAATTTCTTATTTTTTCTGATTAAAATAGTAAATGGGGCTGTAGAAGCAAGTAATATTTGTTTCTAGAGTATTGAACTTTAGAAAAAAGTGACAGTAAGTGTCAGGTGAGACCATACTGAAGCACCCCCAATTATGTCTTCTAATACATAGAGTGAGGTAGTTTATATTGAACTTGTTTTATATGATCTATTTTGAGTGCCAAATTATCAACTATGAGTCTTCTGAAAATTATTCTTAAAATATATTAATACAATCATATTTAAAGGGAATGCTCAAAAAAAGCTTCTATGGCATCAAAATACATTTTGGATATTTAAAATATTTGAAAATGGAAATTATAAATTATAAAACCTATATAATACAATGAATCTTGTGAGGAGACCAAATAATATATAAATAAGAAGAATACCAGCCAACACTAATATCTTTGAGTAGATCATATTTTAAAACTAGCTTAATGATACTTGTATTAAATGTAAGTAATATATTAATGTATTTTCTTTGTGAAGTATTCTTATATACCAATAGTAAAAGCACTAAAGTTGGAATAAAATTGTGATAAATAATTTATAGAGAATAAGCTCTGTTAATGAATACATTTTTAACTATTACTGATGTATTTAATGAAATAACATAATTTTTATTTAATAGTGAGAAGAAACAATACAAGGTCGACAATTTTCTAAGAATTAGATAAGTTGTATTTAATTATTGTTGTTGCAATAGGGTAAAACCTTTCAAGAAAGTATCTGGAATACAGAAAAAAATTAACGTATCTATACTGTTTTGTATTAAACTATTATCTAAGAATATCTCAGTATAGTAACGAGAGAGATATTCAAAATGCACCCACAAATTGCATTGTTTTTGCCATAGGAAGATGTGAATAGGAACAATCACTGGCAAGCTTTAAAGGAACAAAGGCTAGATAGATGTCTTGATCAGACAGTTTTATTCTGTTTTTTTTTGTTTTAAATTCATTTATTTATTTTTATGTCTATGTGTGTTTTGTCTGTCTATCTGTATGTATGTATGTGCGTGTGTGTGTATGTATGTATGTATGTATGTATGTATGTGTGTGTGTCATATGTATGCCTGGTGCCATTGGAAACCAAAATAGTTAGGAGATCCCCTGAACAAGAGTTACAGTTGGTTATAGACTACTATGCAGTTGCTGGGGATTGAACCTGTATCTCTGGAAGAATAGCCAGTCCTCTTAACCACTTAGCCATATCTCTAGCCACAGAATTTTATTCTTAAACACTTGAGATATATAATCAGGGTTAAATCACCAGGAAATGCAGAGCATCACAGAAAATCTTCAAAGCAAGGCAAGATGTAATGACAAAATAATTAAGGATATGTTGCCCAATACCAGAGACAAGCAGAAGCAGACACAGCACAGGCCTGGTTCTGCTCCAAGACATCCCTGAATAGGAAATGTGTGAGAGTTAGTGAGGTATCCGATTCTAAAGCAAAACCTACAGGAGATAGGTAGAGACCATATGAAGGTCATGTGATGACTAGTGGTGGAACGGAGTCCTATGGATATTGGTTTAAATCTGCATAATTATTATTGGACTTTCAATATATATGTATATGGTACAAGACATGCAGATGGCTGTAAAGAATTGCTTAACTGAATAGTCAGAAAATTATTACATTTGTTTATGTTGTCACTTAAATTATCAGTCTGGTGTTTTGCTAAATGTTTTTGTTAGGGCTTCTTCACAAATAAGATTCATTGAAAGAATTTATTCTGTAGCTCAAGGCAATACTCACAGGAAATATTCAGAGTAGACACACTTATGCAGTTATCAGAAAGACCCAAAACAGACAATTGCATATGGGAAAAGAAAATTAATCTATTGTTTGTTTTACCATTTAAATACCCCAGTCTGTCTGTCTGCCTGTCTCATAAATACACTCACACATACAAACACACATGAACAGGCATTCACACACAATCCATTGTTTCATATATATGTATATATAGATACATATATATGCATACATACTTGCCATTGTTTCATATATATATACATATATATGCATACATACTAGTCATTGTTTTATATATATATATATATATATATATACATACATACTAGCACACAGCACAGTCGTTTTACACATCAAATTTTCATTTGTTGCTCAAACCACACCCCATATTTTGTTACCTACTTTCCCCATTTTGAAGCTTCAGTCTACAGAATTCTGCTGCTTCCAAACAGGTGATTTAGTGTATGCCTGTCTCTCCAGTTTTAGTGTTTTGGTTTCTTGCTTATATCATTAACCCCTCTTTTCTTTTTTTCCCTTATAGACTCATTCCTCCTAAAGGAATTTTAACTGTACAATGAGGATTTTCATATTTTTATCTTGCAACATGCTTTAGGGATTTTATGCCATTATCAAGTTGCAGGACAGTTCCTCCTAGAGATGTCTAATGTCCTCTAACCTCAGGATCTAGGACAATGTTTGGGCTACATAGATTTTTAGAAACTGGGATTAAGTAAAAATTTATATTGTTTTCATTCCTATCCTGTATTTATTAACTGAGAAAGACCCATTTCTCAAAAGTGATGCTATCCTCATTTTTATCTGAATGCTCTTTTGTGGCTGGAGATGGTTTTATGTTTTAAGATATTTAGAAACTTTTATTTCTAAATGTTATTTCCAGGTGGCTATTGAAAACCCATTTATCAACCCAAATTGTGGCCTTCAAAACTAATCTAGACACTATGATCTTCCCCTGGGAGAAAATCACTTACAATTGAGAACTACGTATATTAGACTTAATTAGAAATGATAATGTTATGCTAATGAAAATTATATTCTTGTTTTTGAATAACAGATATTTAACCAAGATACTTGATATGTATGATACAATGAACTTACCTATCATTTGTCTTCATTTGACACATTACTGAAGAATGTAAGAGAGGTTCCCTCTTGATGTGGTTAAAAGCACAAATTAAATAAATGTTCTTCGGTATCTTTCTTTCTTCCTCCTTCCATTCATCTGGGTGACATTTTCTACCTGATTTTTAGAGACAGCCAACTTTATCTACTTTGGCTCTACCAACACATATCTATCGTGCCCATAAGAAAATCTGTATCCTACTTGAATAAAGCAGATGAGGCCAGTTATGTGAAAGAGAATAATGAACTCTACTAACAACAAAAATGAAAACTCTAGCTGTGAAAACACTAGTAAGTCCCATTAGGGAGGTTGGTATAGTTCATAAAAGACCAATTGAATGTCTACCTAAATAGTATCTTTCTTTTCTTACAGTGCACATCATTTAATTTCTATTGACTGAAATTAAAGGACAAGGAAAGAATTATGAAGGATATGTTGAAAGATGATGGCTTTTACAGAAAGAATATCCCATTCTGAGGAGATCTGAGAAAAAGCTGGCACAGACAAACACACCTTCCTTTGAATAGACTGGTTATCACAACACTATCCAAGTTTATTTCAATCAGCAAACTTCAGTTTGTTATGGAGACACCAAGATGCACAGGGCATTTATCTCTAGGAAGGTGAAGTTAGGATATCATAGAGCAAAAAGTCACAGTTTATAACTGCCTAAGGTTTCAGGCATTACTGAAAATGATTGGTTTTAAGCCATGGAAAATGGACACTGATGTTGTAGAAATGACAGCCAATGAAATAGACCTATTCAACTTTCTACTTTAATCTGTTCTTAGGACATTACACAGAAGGCTGAGATGTATTTACACAGAAGATAAGGTAAGGGGAAGAGATACATTCCACCAAACTCTCTTTTTTCCCCCTATATTCTTTGTTTACATTCCAAATGATTTTCCCTTTCCAAGTTCCTCCCATCCCATAAGTCTCATAAACCCTCTTCCCTCTGCCCATTCCCCAATTAACCCCTCCATCTTCTCTGTCCTGGTAATCCCCTACAATGCTGCATCAAGTTTTTCCAGGATCAGGGCCCTCTCCTTCCTTTTCTTGGGAATGATTTGATATGTGAGTTGTGTCTTCGGTATTCAGAGCATCTGGGCTAATATCCACTTATCAGTGACTGCATTCCATGTGTGTTCTTTTGTGAATGGTTAACTTCACTTAAGATGATATTGTCCAGTTCCAACCATTTGCCTAAGAATTTCATAAATTTATTATTTTTAATGCTGAGTAGTATTCTATTGTATAAATATACCACATTTTCTGTATCTATTCCTCCAGTGAAGGACATCTGGGTTCTTTCCAGCTTCTGGCTATTATAAATAAGGCTGCTATGAACATAGTGGAGCATTTGTCCTTATTGCATGCAGGGGAATCCTCTGGGTATATGCCCAGGAGTGGGATAGCAGGGTCCTCTGGAAGTGTCATGCCCAGTTTTCTGAGGAACAACTAGACTGATTTCCAGAGCGGTTATACCAACTTGCAATCCCACCAGCAGTGGAGGAGTGTTCCTCTTTCTCCACATCCTCCCCAACACCTGCTGTCCCCTGAGTTTTTAATCTTAGCCCCACCAAACTCTCAGAGAAGCAATTGATATTGCATAAATACCAGGGTTTTTTTTTGTTTTGTTTTTTTTTGTTTTTTTTTTGTTTGTTTTTTGTGGAAGACAGAACACATATCCATGCAATGTCACCAAGCCAGATAAACTTCCAGAAAAAGTGACTTTATATAAATCAAATGTTGTAACTTATCAATGTGTTTATAAGCTTGTCATCAATGCTGGAGTAGTCTATATCATTCCAGTCAATGCAGGACTAGTTCATATCAAAGCTGTTGTTGATGCTCTGGACTGGAAGATAGAGAGATGCACCTTAAATTTATCATATATTGGTGCTCTTTTCTGAGCCTGCTTCCTCTCAGATCTTCTCAGAATGGCATATTCTTTATCTAACATGAAAAGTGTTTTCTTTAAAGGAAATATAAGAGCCTGTCTTAGGAAGGGTGTGCAGTAAGGCTTTTTTCATACTCACTGGACTTCAATGATATAAGAAGAGTAAACTTTTTACCTGCTTTTTGAAGACTGACCCTGTTTTTTTTTTTCATTTCATGAGCTAGGAAGGCCAAAAGATTTATAGCTAATATTTAATGGCTGTTTTTAGTTGGACATACACACACATGAACGCACACACATACACATTTGTATACTGTTTTGAGTCCTTGCTATTTCATTTAATACTTTAAATGTCATTCAACACATATTATTATGGCATGTCACTAGATGAAGATGCAGGGAACTTGAATGCCAGTAGTACTGTTTACTGCCAGGATAAATTATAGCTAGCATTATGATGTGGATTTCTATAAAACGCTAGTCTCAAATTTATTCTGAAATGTCCTCTGTCTCAACCTGAAGTATCTGTGTACATCGGGTTTCTCAGATGTAGCAAAAGGACAGAATAACAATCCAAATATTAGCACAAATGCTTAGTCACAGACATCTGTGGTTTTATTGATTGCACATTATATTAAATAGAATAAGTTCTATTTCTTTCAAAATACTAACTATATAGACAAACCAGGTGGAGAGATTAGTTTGAGCACACTGTTTCTCTTTTGCTTAGTTTTTACTGTGTGCATCATGAGGTGAATGAAGAGCCTGTTGTAGCATTTACTTATTTTGAGTATCGAGGGACTATAGCAATATTTATGATGCTGCATTGCCTTAGAATTAATGTAATAATGAACCATACTATATTACCTATATCTTTAATAAAAGCTTGGTAACAAGGCAATGTTATAAGCATATGCTGGTATCTATGTAAAAGTTCAGTAGAAAGGGGGCCATGGGAACAAAGATTTAACAAGGATGCTCTGGATGGCCAAAAGAGGACAGAAAATAACTTTGTTACCTAGACAGGAAGTGACCTTCCAGAGGAAGGAGTGAGCTGGCAACCATTAGAGGTCATGAAGTCCTCTTTGGGAAGGATTTTGACATTGGTGCCTCAAGTGAAAAATGGAAAAGTTATGCTATCTTTCTCACATAAGCCACACTGTAGATGGATGAAAGGGAACAGATAAAGATTAAGGCAATTTCCCCTTACAAGATATAATGACTTCATTCGTGAAGATATACATTATTCATTAATGGCTGCTAATGTCATCACACAATCTACAACAGAAGCTTAAGAAGAAGGAAAACCACAGTGTTGATGCTTCAATCCTACTTAGAAGGGGGGACAAAATAATCATGGAGAATAGAGGGAACTAGGACCTGGGAGAGAGAAAGGAGGAAGAAGGAAAAAAGATGGTACAGGATCCGGTATGAAAAGAGACAGGAGAGACGTACAGAGGGTCAGGAAATTGAACAGAAATATGTAACAGTGGGAGATGGGGAACTGAGAGTAGCTACTAGAAAGTCCCAGATGCCAGGGAAACAAGATGTTCCCAGGACCCAACAGGGATGACATTGGCTGAAATAGCCAATGAAGGGGAGATAGATCCTGTAGATACCATCTTCAGTAGATAGGCATAGCACCTAGTTGAGGGATGAGGCCACTCGCCTATCTCAAAAAAGCTAACCCAGAATTGTTCCTATCTAAAGGAAATACAGAGACAAAAAAAAATGGAGCAGAGGCTGAAATAAAGGCCATCCAGAGGCTGCCCCACCTAGGGATCCATCCCACCTGAAGACACCAAACCCTGACACTATTGCTGATGTCAAGGAGTGATTGCTGACAGGAGCCTGGTATATCTGTCCCCTGAGAGGCTTTGCCAGCACCTGACAAATAAAGAGGTGGATGCTCTCAGCTAACCATCAGACCAAGCCCAGGAGTCCAATGGAAGAATTAGGGGAAAGATTAAAGGAGCTGAAGTGGTTTGAAACCCCATAGGCAGAACAACAATATCAACTAATCTGACCACCCAGAGCTCCCAAGGATTAAACCACCAACCAGAGTACACATGGAGGGACCCATGGCTCCAGTTACATATGTAGCAGAGGATTTCCTTATCTGGCATCAATGGGAGGGGAGGCCTTTGGTCCTGTGGAGGTTTGATACCCTAGTGTACGGGGATGCTAGAGTGGTGAGGCGGGAATGGGGGTGGTAGGGGAGCAACCATGTAGATGCAAAGGGGATGGGAGTAGGTGGAGTAGAAATCTGGAAGGGAGACATCATCTGAAATGTATATAAATAGAATAATAAAAAAAATCAATCAGTATGAGCAGTATCCAACCTTATAACCTTTGTTTTGTATCTGTAACATGGAAAAAGTAACACATACCTGTTAAAATTGCTGAAACTTGAATGAGTTGATGGTTCAGGTAGTCCTTACAGAGCTCGGAAAGTTGATTTTAGTGAAACTAAATATCTTTCCTAGTGAAGGGCTTACACTCTGCTTTGCATTTCCTGAGCATATTGACTTAGTGCTTCAAGCTCTACACTCCTGCCCAGGAGAGTTCCAGACTCAACCCTTTTGATGTGTACTCTCAATTCCTTGAAGAGTTTGGAGACAAGGATCCAGTCCATTCCTTTGTAGAAATTTGAATCTGACTGAAATTAAAGTTTCCATTTAAATCACTCTAAAAGTAGAGGCAAAGAGGTTCCCACAAGGCAGTGCTCCTCTACTATCCTGAGGTGGAGCTGAATTAGATTCTAAAAAGGAAGCCATAATTAACAGTGTGGTCAGGTCAAAGCATATCTTATGGAAGCTGTCATGGAGAGCATGTCAGTGTTGTCTCAGGATGGACATCAAGACAAAAGGGATGCTCTGTGTAGCTATGTCTGTAGGCCAAGATCTGGGAATAGAAGGTCTAAGGAATGTGGGCTCGGGGCCAGGGCCAGGGCCAAGGCCAACTTCATATAGCAGAGGATTTCCTTATCTGGCAACAATGGGAGGGGAGGCCTCCCATTGCTGTTTTGAGCAGCAACATAAAACATTTTTATCTGTGGCTGAGGATACACAAGGTCCCAACTTACATTCAACCCTACTGGAAATAGCTTGCAGCTGGCTGGTCAAAAACATGTCAAAGTCATCTAGAACACAGAAAGTGGGAGGAACCCACACTAGCAAAGATAAAAATGTGATTTCATTCATTAATGCACTTACTATCCACTAAATTCTCAATGAAATACAGATATGAATGTACTCCAGTTAACAAATAGAACCTTTGTTCCATGAAATGCAATTTCATGGAGCAGGTACATCAAATTAAAACATAGGGCAATCACCAGATTATGCAGTTTGAATTGTTGTTTTCTTTTACTTTACTCAAGAAATATCTTTGATGCTATATTTAATCCTATATTTGAAACAACCCATGGTATTCATTATATAGTCTGTATAGATACATTTACCGTAGATGTTATTGGAAAGTGGAATGTTGATTCCAATAAAGAAATGAGCTGTATAATGAGGTTATACATACTTCCTTTTCCAATTGGTTCATGATGATTTCATGGGTATTGACTCTTCTTCACATTTTGTGAGAAGCACAAAATGTGCATTTGAGTGTATCAGGCATCATACTCTACACCAAATGGACACACCTCCCCTGATTCCATATGTTGGGCGTCATTTCACAGAATGACATTATATGGCATCTATAGGTGGGGAGTTTGAGAGTTTGTTGAGTTATGGAAGTGGAACCCACATAAATGGGGTTAGCATCCTTATTAAAGCTCTTCTTTCATGTAAGGGCACAAGGAAAAGGGGCACTCACCAGTCATGAACTCTTCCAGATTCTAGAACAGCAAGAAATACATTTCTAGTATCTACAAGTCACTTAGCCAGCCAATGGTTTCCTGTCATAGCAGTCTGAATGGACTATGGCAGATCCTAAGCTGGATAATGTCCAGCTGGAATACTGATCCTATAAGCTAAGGAAACATCAGTTTCACTGATATGCTGAGCAGTAACAAGAGGTTGGCAGGCTTCTTTCTACCAATATGTCTATTGACTGAGTTATTTTTCTCCTGGCTGACATTAAAGGTGAGCATTTGTAAGTGGGGGGGGCCTATTGCCTATTCTAAAATCCATACAAAAGATAAAAGAAAATGAATGAAACTCTACCTAACATTCCACAAATGGATTCTGTCAAACATCTCAGGAAATTTTATTTTCAAAATACATTCTGTGAGAAATTTCAGGGCTCCTTTTCTCTGTCAAAGTGAAACTATTTGGGTATTATGGTTAATTTGGGTTACTATTACATCTATCACGAAGGACTGAGTTTGAGGAAGTGTCTGCCAAGTCTATGGTGTGTGTGTGTGTGTGTGTGTGTGTGTGTGTGTGTGTGTGTGGTGTGTGTATGTGTGTGTGTGTGTGTGTGTGTGTGTGTGCCAGGCATTGGGAGGCCACATTTGGAGGGACAAGTGAAGCTAATGATACTGTGTGTATTTTGAGTTGCTGCAGTACTTGACAGAAGACTGAGAGATAAACAGGATGTAATCTGATAGAACCAGAAAAGGTATGGTGGAAGCTGAGGACTGCCTCCCTCCCTTGCTGGCTTCTCTCAGCACCTTCTCTCTTTGATGACTTGTTTTCCACAGAGCTAGCAGCTTCATTGCTCTGAGCTTACACATCATCTGCTTCCAGAGAATGAGCCACTCCAGAGTCAGAATCTCTGGCCATGACTCCACATATCTAGGAAAGTACTGAACTTTGCCCAGATTTTGTTCAATATCTAGCCACAGCTATGCCAATCCTAGTCAAGGGGATGAGACTTCCTATGTGAGCAGACTGTACAGAGACTACTTAAGTCCTAGGAGAAAGAGAATCTTTAATGATACCCTAAAAGAGAATGTCATAAAAAAAACTGTCTACATTCTCAATTTGTTGTCATTGCAAGAATTGAACTAGGAGCAGATTTTTTAGTGTAATCACTACATAACAGTATTAAGGATTTAAGTTACTGTGGAGTAAAATCAGTCTGGTTTTCAGCAAGGACACAGGAAGAAAGTGGGAGATCCCACATTGGCCAAGAGAAAAATATGATTTCATTCATTCATGGATTCATCATCTGGTAAATCTTCAATAAAAGACAGGAGTGCAGTCAATCTATCAGATAGAGTCTCTGTTCTATGAGTATGCAATTTTATGGAGGAGACACAACAAACTAAAACATAAGGTATAGGTATATATGTAAATATATATGTATATATATATCAAAATATAACACTGCATGTTTTTATATTTTGTATACATAATTATATATACATACAAAATACTATTTATATACATAATGCATGTATATGCAAATTATTACTTAATGATTAAAAAGAACTCTAAGTACAAAAATAATTTCATTGTATGATGGTTAGTTTTAAGTTTGTATTGTCAACTGGACACAGTCTAGAGTCAGCTAGGAAGAGATTTATAGAGTCTCAATCAGGGGTTGCCTAAATCAGGTTGACCTGTGGAGATGTCTGTGGAGAAAGGGTTATCTTGCTTATGTTAATTTATGTGCAAATTCTCAGCCTACAATGTGTGGCACCATTCCATAGAATTACATCCTGGACTATATCAGGTTAAATGGAGCTGTGTATAGACATACATGCATTTCATTCTCTCTCATTCTTGGCTGTGGATATGATTAATTGATGTCCCTGCCATTTTTGGCTTCTATGCAGTGATGGACAGTAATCTGGCATTGCAAAACAAATAAATCCTTTTTCCTTAAAGTTACTTTTGTCAAGCTATTTTAGTCATAGCAACAGGAACCAAAATTAAAATATGCAAATATATCTTGTTCAGAAACATGGGAAACTAAATCAGAAGATAATGGAAACTAGCTTTTATTTTTAACTGTTTGAAGTATACTTAAACTAAACCAGATGTTAAGAATAAGCTGCTTCTTTTATTCTTTGAAAGAAATGCCTGCCATGTGCTCACCTTCAAGTGATATCATTGAGATTACCTTTTGATGAAACTTTCTGGCAGAGATGACTAAACTAAGCCCCTAAAAGATATTAGAGGCACATTCAATGTTATCTCAGCATGGTCTAGGCACACAGAAAGCACATTCACTGAACATTGAACTGTTATTGTACACGTACTGAAATTATGAGTTGTGATAATCTCATCATCTCATATGATCTGTGTGAGTAAGATATACAGTTCCTGTGAGCTTGTCTAAGGCCAGGCTTCTCAAATCTGTGACCATGTTTATCTCATATAGCTTGCTACAATTTCCCCTGAATAGGGGGAAACCCTAGTATTGTATCATTGTTGGTGTTGGTGTTTGCTTGTTGTTTGGTGATGTCATTAATTACATTGTTTGGTTACCAAGAGAAACGTTTTAGAGAAACCTATAGGCTAAGTTTCAGCCAGGTTAGGTGCTGTATTGGTTTAATCAACTTAATAATTTTCTTTATTGTGTTTCTTCCCTCTTTTCCTTCTCATCCCTTTTTGCTTCTCCTGTCCTTCCTCCTGTCTTTCCTCTATCCCCTTTCTCTCTGGGCCTCACACATAGTAGGCAAGTGCTTTATCAAAAATCAATATTATTTATTAGTCATGTCTTCAATAAAGGTATTCATTCTTAAAATTTTAGTATGATTTTATAATATTTTCTCATATTATCTGGGTATTATGTGTATGTATGAACAGTGGGTATCCTTGCTTTGTAATATTTGTGTTCATATTTTATACAAGGTTATAATGGAGAGATTTGCTTTTACCCAGTATCTGAAATGTTTCTTTTTTATTTTCTCATATTTAATTTTTCCTTATTTTATTTTACCAAACATCTGAAATGTTTCTTTTTTTCTTACTTTGTTATTTGAGAATCTAATACATACGTATACTACATTTTGATCAAATAGATCGATTTTTTTTCTCCCCTCCAATTTCTCTCTGTTCCCTCACCACTCTTGTTTCCTATTCCATATGTTTAAAAACAAACAAACAAACAAACAAATAAACAAATCAGAGTCCATTTACTCTGCACGAGTGCAGGCCAATCTACTGCAGCAGCGTAGCATCTCAAGGGCTGCATCCCATTCTCCTTACTCTCCTTTCCCGGAAGTCATCATTGGCCAAAAACCCCTCAGCAAGTGGTAGAACACAAGTGGCCCCTCCCCAGTCCATCCGAGGCTCTTGACTGACTTGATCTTGCGCAGGTTTTCTGCTCACAACCATAGCTGTGATGAATTCCTATGTGCCATGACACTGTAGGTCCCAGCAAATAATGTTTTATTTCATAAGTCCATTTCTTTTTCTAAGCTAACCCTTGGGTATTGGTAGTGCACCATATTGTAGCAATTAGAGTTATATACTGTACAACCTCATGTTCTCTGCATGCTGACCAGCAGAGGGTCTTTGTATTAGTTGCCCTCTACCATTAAAAAAAAAGGCTTGTCCAACAAAGATTGGGATAAGTTATTGTGTGACTATATAATAATAACTTAGGTGATAATTTATTTCTATGTATATTGTTCAAAATGATATGATTAGGTTTGTTCTTTATGACCTAGCCACGCAAGGATTCTGAACTTAGGTAACCATACCAGCCATGAATTCCATCTTGTAGAGCAGTATTAATTAAATAATCTAATCATAAAGTAGACATTGACTTCTATAATATCCATGCCACTATTTAACAAATGGCCATGTATTGCCAGGCCAGGTATCATTATAGTTTTCAGAAATCACACCTTATGATGATTTTTCTTCCTAAGTAACACACGAAGCATCTTTTAGCACCATGAGAGCTATCTAGTAGAGATGAAGCTTCCAGCTCTGATCCAGCTTAATTTTTTCCATATCCTATTTAAGTATTTATTTACCCTCATCTGCCTGGCATTCCTGAAGTCTCCTTAGCTACAATAAGGAAAACAAATTAGCATTTTACAACAGTTTCGACATTAGTTTTCATTTTTAAATAATTTGTCACGATGACCCAATTATAAAAAGTAAATTTTAAAAACTGTTTTTAAGAGGGAGGAGTTTTGTAACCTAAAGAAATTTGGCACAGGGGAAAAGTTCCTGAACAGAACACCAATAGCTTATGCTCTAAGATCAAAAATTGACAAATGGGACCTCATAACATTACAAAGTTTCTGTAAGGCAAAGGACACCATCAGAAAAACAAAACGGCAACCAACAAATTGGGAAAAGATCTTTACCAACCCCACATCCAACAGAGGGCTAATATCCAATATATACAAAGGACTCAAGAGGTTAGACACCAAAGAACCAAATAACCCTATTAAAAATGGGGTACAGAGCTAAACAAAGAATTTTTCACCTGAGGAAATTCAAATGGCTGAGAAGCACCTTAAGAGATGTTCAACATCATTAGTCATCAGGGAAATACAAATCAAAACAACCCTGAGATTTCACCTCACACCAGTCAGAATGGCTAAGATTAAAAACTCAAGAGACAACAGGTACTGACCAGGATGGGGAGAAAGAGGAACACTCCTCCACTGTGGTGGGATTGCAAGATGGTACAACTGCTCTGGAAATCAGTCTGGCGGTTCCTCAGAAAATAGAACATGACACTTCCAGAGGACCCTGTCATACCACTCCTGGGCATATACCCAGAGGACTCCCCTGCATGCAATAAAGACACATGCTCCACTATGTTCATAGCAGCCTTATTTATAATAGCCAGAATTTCGAAGGAGCCCAGATGTCCCTCACAGGAGGAATGGATACAGAAAATGTGGTATATTTATACAATGGAATACTAATCAGCAATTAAAAATAATGAATTCATGCAATTTGTAGGCAAATGGTTGGATCTGGAAAATATCATCCTAAGTGAGTTAACCCAATCACAAAAGAATACACATGAAATGCAATCACTGATAAGTGGATATTAATGAGCCTAGAAGCTCTGAATACTCAAGGCACAATTAGCAAATCAAAAAATTCCCAAGAAGAAGGAAGGAGAGCACCCTGGTCCTGAAAGGACTGGATCCAGTTTTGTAGGAGAGTACCAGAACAGAGAAATGGGGTGGGGGAGTGATTGGGGAATGGGCGGGGGGGGGGAAGAGGACTTACGGGACATATGGTGAGGGGGGAACTGGGAAAGGGAAAAGCCTTTGGAATGTAAACAAAGAATATAGAAAATAAAATAAATAAATAAATAAATAAATAAATAAATAAATAAATAAAAGGAGTTAAAATTGAAAAAATTTTCCCTTTACCCTTCTGCTTAAAAATATATCAAACATGCTATTAAAACATTGCTGCTGTGTAAATTACATTGCCCTATATAAAATAAAGTAGGAGTTTTGAATTAAAAATAAGTTATTATTAAATGCCTAAAAGAAAATATGGAAAAACTGTTTTATTTATATTCCAAATGTTGTCCCCATTCCTAGTCCTCACTCCAAGAGTTATCCATCCCATCCCCCCTCCCCTTTGCCTTGGAAAGGTGCTTACCCACTGACCCCTGTCTCCCACTAACCTCCCAACCTCATGGCCCCCAAACCTCCTACCCTGAGACATCAAGTCTGTATAGGATTAGGCACATCCTCTCCCACTGAGGCCAGACAAAGCTGTCCTCTGCTACATATATGCCAAAGGCCACAGACCAGCTCATGTCTACTCTTTGGTTGGTATCTTAGTCTCTGGAAGCTCTGAATGGTTCATGTTAGTCAATGCCGTTGGTCTTCCTATGGGACTGCCATCCCCTTTAGCTCCTTCAATCCTTCCCATAACTTCCACGGGGGTGCCTGACCTCAGTCCAGTGGTTAGCTGTATCTTCATCTGTCTCAGTCAGTTTCTGGTAGAACCTCTCAGAAGATAGCCATGCTGAGCTCCTCTCTTCTTCCACCCTCATGGTTGAATTTATCTTTATTTCCAGCAGTTTCTGCCCTCTGGCAGAAGAAGATGAGTCTTTGCAATGTGATAAAGGTCTTCATTTTTCACAACATTCTCTAAGATAATATTTGGATAATATAGCAGGGAACAGCTTTTAGGGTAGCGCCCACTCCGGTTGTTCAGGATCCACATGAAGGTCAAGCTGTATATCTTATACATATCAGTTGGGAGGCCTAGGTTTTGTGATGAGCTTTTTAATTAATTTAGAAATTAGAAAGCAGGTTTAGCATCTTCTCTGTTGAACTCATCCACAAGTGTACATGGCTATCTTTTCCTTTGCTCCTGTCTTCAGTAAAATGGACCATATATATGAAACCACTCTTTCATTTGGTTTCCCAGCACCACTTCCAATGAGTCATCCTTTCTCTTTTTTACTGAAATGAAGTCCCTCCCTTCCACCTACCTTTTGTCTGGTATTTTCTGAATTCCTACCTTCAGATCCTATTTCTCTTCTCTTCTGAACACCATTCCCTTTTCTAGACATGTATCTTTCCCATATCTGGATAACACACAGATGTCTCCTGTCAGCAAGCTCTCAGCCATTCTCACATCATCCTGCCCAGATCTGCCTCCTCCTGTGTTCGCTAACTCAGTGAATGACACCCACTGTCACTGACACAGCTCAGCTCTGAAACTTTATCCCCTATGATCTCTTCATACTTACCACAAATAGCCAGCCATGCATCAAAAATACCTTCCAAATGTCCTTGGGATCCAGTTTTAGCTACTACCTGTCTTCTGGTTTGTAGAAATATGCCTTGGCAAGCTAATTTCACTGATCCCAGCCTTCACCCTCATATCTACCTAACTGCACTGAAGCCAAGGCAACGACACAGAAGCAGCGATGATTCCAGTCTTCTGCTTAAATCCTTTCAGAGGCCTTCAGGCATGCAGCATTAAGTCTGGGTTCCCTGGCGTAGATTGTACAACCTTAATCTGGCTTTTGCTTGTATTTCCAACTCCATTTCCTGCTAGACCCTCTGCTTTCAGCTGTAGTTATGTGGCTTGAAAGACTACAGTTCTCATTTGGTTTTTATCTCATTCCCATCTCTTTAGTCCACAAGAGTTCCATTTTTGTCTAACAGATTTGCAAAAGCAAAATAACAAGTGTGAGTCTCTGAAATATAATCAGGTTCTACATATGACATGCTTGTGCTTTTTCTTTCTCGGCTGTTCTTGATGCTGCCCAAAATGTAATCCAGAGACTGGGAACTTAGCAGGGCTGAAACAAGTGAGCTATACACTCAGAGCCCAACAAGTTCCAATGCGTGTGTTCTTTTGTCTTATCTGGTTTCACGCACATTTACTGGCCAGTCCAAATCTGTGGCGATCATTCCTTATCAACTTGCTTACATAAATATTAGTGTTTAAGTTCATTTTATTTTGCCTATTCAGCCTCAATGTGAATTTCTACTGAATCCCAGGCTTTTCCCTTCCAAGTCAGTTCCTGATTAGATCTCTGAGATCCAGATCCAGCTCACAAATTCTCTCCTCTGTGCAATCAATCTCCATTGCCATATACCCTTTTCAAAGACAATTCACTTCATCTCTGCAGCTTACACAGTACAGTACATATCCCCCCTGACACTATGGGGAAAAACAATAGGAACTGAAATTGCACCTTGGAGCTATGTGTTTCTTTCTCTCATACTTGTATACAATCTATACAGGCTGCCAGAGGCTTGGTCACTTGTGTGATTTCAGAGTCTAGTCTTGTGCTAGGTAATTGTTCACTAAATCTTCATCAAATAAGTCAGCCATAGCTCCTTAGGGAAAATAATAGAACTTATTAGTTGCATTGTTTCTATTATTTATAAGGCCATTTATAGACTCTCAGGGCATTAAAATATGAAACAATCTTTGAAATCCCTAGAGAGTAGTGGCAAACATTTCCCAGAAAAAAATTTCTCAGTCAAGTTTACATGGATAAACAGAAGGAACTTCTGGAAGATTCCATTAGAATCCAGTCTGATTTTTCAAACACAGATCTGATAACAATCTCTGAAACTGCTCACGGACCTCTATGATGGGTGTTCTTAAACTTGGACCAGAAATTCTCCAGGCCATTGTCAGCAGGATACCCTTTGTGTCTGCTCCATTCCCCATCAAGCCAGTTTTTTGGAATTCTGGTTCTGTTAAATGTCTTCCCATTTTTTTTTCAGATGGCAGCTGGTCACTATTGTAATCCTACGTGTTACTGAGATCCTTCACTCATAAGCTTGGAGACGTTGGTGATGATGATGATGATGATGAAGATGAATGGTGCTGGTGACAGTGGTGGTAATAATGATGTTTGTGATGGTGATGATAGTGGTGGTGGTGGTGATAGTAATGATGGTGATAATAGGCATAGTAGTGGTGGTGGTGACGACAGGTAATCCAAAACCCTAGCATCAAATAGTCCAGCCTAGCCCTACTCCAATAACAACCTCCTTGTCTGTAGTCTAAAACTCCCCTGGCACACCTCCTCTTCCAGGAGTCGACTTCTAGCAGCGTACCGCAGCACTGACTTACTGCTAATTTCGGAGGAGGGTGAGTGCAAGTTGGTGCTGATGAAGAGACTCATTTCCTCCTCTTTCTTAGCAGTAAAATCACTTCCAATTTCCTATGCAAGAGGCAACACTGTTTTTCTGAGCATAGATCAGATGTAAAAGAAGGATATGTTTAAATACCAGTATCTAGCACAGAGAAAGGGTCCTTATTCCTTCTTTCCCCCTACTGAAGGGTATAACAGGTAATTACCAGGGCTCTCCCTTATTTCTAAGTGTTGTCAAATAACTCCCTAAATGTGTATGTTTATACCCAGAAACCTGGGCCATTATCAACTTTTGTCCTAGAAGCTTCCTTTTGTAGGTAAAAGTCAATCAGGTAACCAACCAGCCAATGTGTTGAAAATAAGAAATCATCTGGGTTTGGCCTCAAGTAGGACATCTTTGCCAACTATCCCTTTTACAAGGGCTCAGGAAATATCATAGAAGAGGTGGGAAGAGCATAAGGGCCCGAAGATGGAGAAGAACACTGTCTATGATTCTTCTTGTTATGATAGGGCTGCCATGCCATGCACTCACAATAGCTGTGCTTACTGGAGAAGACTAGCCTGCCAAGAAGTACTCTTCAGCTCCCAGGGTTCAGTGGGAATTTACTGGCAGCAGATAGCTGCTGTAGAAAGGAGACTCATTTTTATTTCACAGTATGGCCACTTGTAGGTTTCTCATGCTCCAGTGAATGATACGACACCCACACATCTATGATCAATATTAATTGGACTTAGTGGGTTATTAAAAAACAAAGAAGAGTTGAAATAGGAAGGAGGATTGGTGGGGTGGGCTACAGAAGGAGCAAGAAGAGTTGAAGGAGAGAAATAAGGCATTGATTTGATCATAATTCATTGGATACATGTATGATACTCTTAAATAATAAAGTATAAAATTAATTAACTAGTAAAATTTCCTTCAGGTTCAACCAAGGAGTGACCTCAAGCTTTGAAGCATACTTCAGGCTTCACAAAATATTCAATTTTAATGAAAACCTTTTTACCTTTCTCATATGAATTCTTCAAACCTAAGCCACCCAAAGCACCCTGTGTGCCCTTTCTGCCTCGCTTCCACTGTTCTCTGGCCCAGTGCAGAGAGACATTCATCCCCAGAGAGTGGGAGTGCTTGATGGAAATTACTCAGCATTTAAATGTCAAGATAACTGAGACTATACCTCCATAAATAATTTATGTCAAGGACAGACAGGAAGCATCTCCAGTGTCCAGGCTACCAGAGACCTTAAGGACCATGATGCCAGCCCTCTCTATTTGAGAAAAAGAGCAGAAGGGAGAAAGAGCTGGCCATCCCCATTACCCATAGCAGCTCCTTCCATCTCTCCTGATATCTCTTCTAGACCAGACAGCTAACCTTTCTAGTGAAATTACTTTTTATTTCCTCCTGTTTATAGGACAAAAAGGGAGAGGGAGCCTAAGTCTCAAATAAATATTCCCATGCTCATTGCATCCTGAAAAAAACAGCCACTCTCACTCCTGTTTTCTCTAGGTGATGGGAAATATTACCTAGATTTCTAAAGCCCAGGAGGAAGTAGATGGCAGACACAAAAAGCTTCCTCAAAACAGATTTTTTTTCTGGTCTTTCCAAAGGACTGGGACTTGATTCCATCATGAGACAATATTTTGATTTGCTACTTAGCATAGCAAAGTAGCAACTGAATATTTGCACGGCATAAAGCAATAGTAAGAATAAAAACACAGGCCCTTTCCTGCACATTGGAGAAAGGTTATTTACTTGGTTTGTAGTTTGAGAGAGGGTTGAAGTGAAGACAAATTAATCTCCCGGCCATTTCTCTTCCACAGAAGTAATTTTCCCTTGGTTTCTTTTTGAAACAGAATTGCCCACTTCCTAATTTTTAAAAGCTAAGCCAAATGCAATATGTGTGCATGCATGCACACACAGACACACACACATACATACACATTTATACACACACAAACATACACACACAAATATTCACATATACATGTGCATGTATGTATATACATTTTCACATACATGCATACACATATACACATGCACACATACATATGGATACACTTACACATTCTCACATACATAAATACATAAGGCACATACATTGTTTGGTAATAGCAGTTGATGGAGCTTAGATTTGTGCTTGTAGAACAGTTTATCTATCCTACCAACAGAAAGAGGGCCACCTTTGTGTAGACTCAGACTGAGGCCAATAAACTAACATATAAATGGGCCTATGATACTGGGCTGCAAAGAATCCAGATGCACATGCAGTTATAGACATCAACCAACAACACATCCAGGTGGTCTGTGCAGTTGCAGGCAGTAAAATCTCAGCATAGTAATGAGTCAGATCTAGAAGTGGAGAAGTACATATAAATAAGACATCTGTGACTTGCCACAAGCTTTTTATCCCTTCATTGTCAAGACAGAAAGGGTTCTAGTTCATGCAAATAGTTATCAAGGGGTTTTTATGGTTGAATGTCTCTTCCTTTGAGCTACCAAGTCACCATGCACACCTTTCCATTAAATTATTGATATCTGTGCTGTGCTTTGCCAGTGTCTTACTCCTCTTGACCTAGCAACAGAATTTGACCTAGTGGGTAACTTGCCTTCCCCATTATTTTCTTTTGGTTTGTCTCATTCTGTCTTGCATTACTCTTCCTCCCTGATTTATCAATAAGCTGAGCTCTAAACATTACAAGCCCTGCATGATCAGGATTTAGACCTGTAAGTTGCCTCACTGATGAATGCCAGGAAATGAGTTCATAGGGATATTTATATAGAACACTTGACACATATGCTCTGAAGCTGTGTGGCCCCCAGCATGTTTACAGACTGGATAGTGCTGGTTTGTAAGCATCAGTCCACGATGACACAAGGAGGAACAAAACAATTTAAGAGCATTGGGAGCAGGAATCTTGGGTCTGGTATAGATAGTTGGGGCACTGTTGAATTGTGCTGAGTCACTTGTTTTTGGAAGCTGGGTACCAAGCATACATAAGACAGTGTTGCAATGGGTGGCTGCAGTAATTACTTTTCTACTGCTATGATAAAATACAACCAAGGGAATTTACAGGAGGAAAGATTTATTTTGGTTTATAGTTACAGAGCCATAAGAGTTCATCACCATTGTCTGCAAGTAGCAGGCTGAAGGGCACATGGGCTATGTCACCAGAAGATCTGGAATAGGACTGGAGAGGTGGAGCATGCTCAAACCCAAGAAATCTCAAAAGGTGAGATTTAAAATCTCATCCTGAGATCAGCAGGAGGGGAACTGGCTCCCTCCCTATTTCTGTGCCTGCCTCAGAGCAGTGCAACCCCCAACCAGGTGGCCATAGGTAGTCATTCATGTGGCCCAGCACATGGAACATATTCCAGTGTTACTGAGGCGTCTCAGCACCTTAGCTTTCAGGCAGCTTTTCCCTCCCTAGATATTCCCACATCCTTCCCCCAAACTATATAACCCTTGGTTCACTCCAAATGAAATGTATGTGTTCAAACACACCCTGAATGAAGAAATATACACAAGCTATGATTGTCTCATTAAAGATCATTGGAGAAGCCCTTTACCTAAAAGCCATAACACTAAGATCCTTGGAGAAGGGTTTCCCTTTCACCACCTGTCCAGCACTTGCTCCCAACCAGACCAGGATCCTGCCCTTTCAGATTATGATTCATCCTTCCATTCCAGTTTGCAGCAGTGTCTGGACACCCTGAGAGGGAAAAAGGGGAGGACATAGAACCACAACTCTTATCCTGGACTCCCTGTCCCCCCTCCTGGCCTGGTATGTAGCATTGTTTGACAATCTGAATGGAAGATGCAGACTTCAGGCCCCACCTGTTCTGGACTTCACCCAGACCTCCCCAAGCAGATGTACCAGAGGCGTCTGGACACCCCAAAAGGAGAGGTAGAACCTGGAACCACAGCAGACATGGCAGAGGGCATGGTGATTGGGGCAGCAAACTGAAGACTCACATTTTGAACTTCAAGCAGAAGCAAAGAGAATGCACTAGAAATGGCTCGAGTCTTTAAATTCTCAAAGCCCAACACCAGTGACACACTTTGTTCAGAAAGTCCTTACCTCCTAAATGCCCCCAAATAGCGTCACCAATTGGGGACAAAGTATTACAAAGACATGAGTCTGTGGGTGACTTTTTATTCAAACCATTGTAGTGTCAACATAACTAGTTTAATGCCAGAGAAAAGAAATCCCAGAGTCAGGCTCACCTATACATGAACAAGTGAGTTTTGATTGCTGCCAAACACAATCCAGTAGAAAATCAGTTTCTCTCTTGGGTTACACAAAGACTTCTATCACAAGTCAGAGCTATAAAAGGACAAATAGATAAATTGTGATTCATTGAAACTAAAACAACTGTTCTTAAGAAAAATAATTTTAAGAGGAAAAATATATAACCTACAGACTGAGGACAATGTACGTGCAAAGCATATATTGGATTTGAACAGCCAGTTTGCTAAGATAAAATAAGAATGCAAAAGTAAGCATATAAATTACATTGACATCATTAGTTACTGGAGGAATATAGTTAAAAGAATGATATTCCCTATGCTCCTAATAGAAGAGGCAAAAATGTCGGAGCTCTGGGAAGTGCTAGCAAGAGTATGTAGCCACATTGCTATAGGGAATACAAAATGGTAGGAGTCCTGTGGGAAACAATTTGACAACCATTTCATTTCAAAGTTGCATAACGTGTAGCATATAGTCCATCACTCTTCTTCCCCTAATTTGCCAAAAGGAAAAGTCAACATATGCCGAGAGACGGACTCATACACAGATGTTTACAGGAGCTTTCTCTGGAGAAGTCAAACTTCAAAAAGAAACATCCACTTATGAAAGTCTTTATGAACAATGTACTGTAGCCATACAGTGTGGCAAACTTCCAAAATATAAGGGAACGGACTGTTGATAGCTATAATATGACTATCATAGTGTGTGTAATTTTGCTAAGTATAAGAGATCAAACAAAAAAGCATCTGTATTGATGAATTTTATGATAGGATGCTCTACAAAATGCAAACTAATCTATGCTGTTGAACATCAACCTGTCTGACTTGGGAATAGGAGATGGGAAGGCCAAAGAACAAGAAATGTGGACAAGCATTTGGAAATGATAGTTACATTCATTTGCCTTTGTTGTGGCAAGGGTTTCATTTATGTGAAAATTTATCCTATTGAGCACTTTAAATATATACATTTTTAGCATTAATTATTCTTTAATGAAAGCATAAATAGGAAATAAACAGAGCATAAGTCCTCATCAAAAATGCAAGAGGAGCTCACTAAAATCAGTGGCTTTTAGCAGTTCCCTTATTTGAAGTTATGTTTGATATGGTGGAAATCTGATATAACCAAAATATTGAGTCAGCCTCTGGGCTTGTTCTCCAGGCAGATTAACATGCATTTGGGTGACGAGCTAGCTTTATTCTTGCTTCATTTAAATTCTGTGCTGCAGAGGTGAAGTCATTTGTATGCAGTCCACGCTCATCATGAGCAAACACAGACTGTATAAGTCTAAGAGTACTCTGAGGGAACATTCTGCTTGTGCTGTAAGATGCCCTTCAGCATGACCATGGCTAGCCCAGAGATAAAATGCCACATTGGCTTGTCTGTTGATGTATAAAAGTTCACTTCTTTGCATCACACATACACACTCGTGTGTTATTGTGTATCCTTTAAAAATCATTTTAACAGCATGAAGTAATCCATCAGTAAGAAAAATCAAAATTTCCTTATCCTAGGGAAGAAACAGTCAATACTTAGATATAAATTTCAGCTTTTACATATGTGATTTTATTTAGCCTTGAGATTGAACTAGAGCATTGTTTAGCATGCAGTGTCTCTTCTAATAAAACCCTTAAGGATCTCTTACAATTAGGCAAGCTATGTCTGCGTTGTGTATGTGTGTGTGTGTGTGTGTGTGTGTGTGTGCGCGTGTGTATGTGTGTGTATGCATGTTGTATTAGTTACCATTTTCCCAAGAAATAGAACAAATAGGTTCTCATTGTTATAAATAGAATTTTCTATCTACTTATTATCTATATATTTATCTAATCCAAACTATCATCTATTGATCTAAGGATTTTTTATGAAGACTTGGTTCAAGCTGATGTGTCAGATGGCATAACTTGAATCAGAACCTGATAAATGATACACAGGTGCTCCATAGTTCAAGTCCTAGTCCAAAGACAGGAGAACTGTCTCTCGGCTAAAGCAGTGCAGTGTAGAGAAAGTGAATTCACTCTTCAAGTTTTTGCCCCATGTAGGCTTTTCACTGATTACATGACACTCAGGGCATTTGGAAGCTGATTTACTTTAATCAATCTCCCTATTCAGATAGCAATTGCATTTAGAAACACACTCAGGAATACCCAGAGAAATTCTGGGCCAATTGTCTGCATACAAGTAGCCCACCTGAGTTGACCCATAACATTAATGAGCACAATATAATCAAGTATATTTTTCCAATTCTTACACATGTCCAAATATGTAGGAAACATAAATGGTAATGGTGAGAGTGTTTCATTTTATTGGTGTGGATCTAGACTGCTTCCCTAATGCTCATGTGTTTGAACACTTGTCCTGCAGCTGGTGCTGCTGTTTGGTGGGGGTTGATGGATTTTTTTAAGGGGCTTGGTTGGAGGAAGTGGAATAATGAGGAGGAATGTTAATGATTACAGTCAAACCTACTTTTAATCTGAGCTCTGTTTCCTGACCTGTTAAGACCATGACCACATACATAAGCAAGAATCAACCACATACAATTCCTGATCCTCTATGATGGACCATGTCCCTCTAAAAGGTGAACTATAGTAAATCCTTTTTCCCTTGTGTTGCTTCTCAACAGGCTCATGGTCACAGGGATTTTGCCAAAAGCAAAAATTATAAGCACTGAACTGAACTCATATTATCTGGCTTTGTGCTTTCATTTTTATTGCTTTTAAGTTCTTTAAATTCCATTCTTTAATGTGGTTAAGAGTAATGAATAAAATCTGGTCACATATATTCTAAATACCATTCATATT